>CM053787.1:541870791-542263291 GCA_028749045.1 Cupressus sempervirens | reverse complement strand
ACACTTGTATCAAGGCATAAGCACCAGGATAACCCCTGAGTGCAGTCTTGCGAAAATAGTCAAGTATGATACATTTGTAAGTCAAAGTGTTAAATAGAACAAGCATGAATGCTTTAGACACTATAGATGAACAAAGTATACCCACAAGCAGAAAACAAGAAAACATGCCCCATGTCCCCAGTCTTCTAGTCCATGACATCCTCGAAAGACTATTAGGGAGGGAACACATAGCAAAGAAAAAATTGTCATAGACAACACACAAAGTAGATAAAGATCAACATAGCTCAGTCGTTTGAGTGTGTGAGTGTGTGTGTGTGTGTGTGTGTGTGTGTGTGACTTGGCCATTTCTTCAAGAATTGATTTTGATAGTGATAAATATTGTCACATTGGAGATTGTAGGTAAACTATCTAAGAAGTATTGAGAAACACTTGATGTCAAGTCAAGGTGGGGAGGTAGTGTTGAGGAACACTATTGTGAGTTGCCAAAGAAACCCTAATGCACAAGGACACCTCAATAAGCTAAGCAGATGTGCCCCCAAGATGAGGGCAAGAAACAATCCCAAGCTAAGAAATGTAGTGCAAAGTGGGTGATTAAGAATGATAGACATAGATACAAGGGTCTCAAGTAGCATCTGTTTCCAGGTTTTCACTTTTTTTTCAATTTTTTTGGTGATACATCATAGTGCCTATTGCTAGGTTTCACTAAGATATTCATTTTTTTAGGACATTTTCTAATTTTAAGGATTTTTTCAGGATCATTTAGTATGTACAAGATAGTTAAGCTGCAAGCTTCTAACCATAGAACTTCTTCAAATGTAGGATATTAATAGGCTCTGCAAGTTCTTCCCCTTCAGGAGTAGACAGTTGATAAGCACTAGACACAAATATTGTTGTGATTACATATGGACCTAACCAATTAGGTTCAAACTTTCCTTTTTGTTCTCAACGCTGCTGATTTTTTGGATCCTCTCTAAGCACATGTTCACCCACTTGAAACTCAAGTGGGTGAACTTTCTTGTTATACTAATTAGACATGTGCTTCTGATAAGCCCTCATGTGATTAAAAGTAGCTTGGTAGCATTCATCAAGAGTTTCTAGTTCCTATATTCACATAGCTCTATGGTCTTCATCAATTATTAACCCATGTAAGGATACTCGCAAGGAGGGGATCTCAACTTCTAGTGGGAGAACAACTTCAAAGCCATAGACTAGAGAAAAAGGGTGTGGCCCCTGTAGGAGTATGAATGGTAGTTCTATAGGCCCAAAGTGCCAAATTTATCTATAGATGCTAGTCTCTCCCAGACTTGTGAACCGTTCGATGTAAGATCTTCAATAATGTTTTTTTGGAGGCCTCATCTTGTCCATTCCCTTGAGGGTAGTAGATAGAGGACCAATGTTGTTTGATTCAAAATTTCTTACATAGTTGTTTGAGGTCCTTCTTCTTGAATTCTCCTCCATTATTAGTGACAATGGAGGAAGGAATACCATAACAACAAATGATGTGGTTCAGTATAAATAGGGTTACATGTTTTCCTGTAGCAGTAGATAGCGGTATAGCTTCAACCCATCTGATAAAATACTTAGTTGCTATGATGATGAACTTGTGACCATTAGATGAACTTGGGTGAGTTTTTCCTACCAAGTCAAAGGCACATTGTTGAAATGACCAATATGAAACAGAGGGAAACAACTCACGCCCAGGAGTATGAATTAAATTGCCATGAAGTTGACATTTCTGATAGGACTTGGCATAACAAACAACATTAGCTTGCATGGTTGGCTAGTAATAACTTGCCCTAAGCAGTTTCCAAGCAAGTGCAAGGCCATTAGAATGTGCCCCACAAATGTCATCATGGACTTCAACACGTGCCTTTTCGAACTCTTCTAGCTCTAAACACCTAAGCAACATCATGTCTAGACTCTTCCCATACAAGTCACCAAAGACCAAAGTGTAATGTGAAGCATTATAGAGGAGTTGGCATTTTGGTTGTGCATGAGGGTTTTAGGAATAACCTGATCATGTAGGTAAGAGAAAATGGCCGCATAGCAGGAGGAATCATGACCTACAATTGTGCAGATCACCTAGTTGTCTGAGGAATCATAGGTGAGATAGCGTAGTTCTTCCACTAGGAACTCAAATCATGATTCATGTTCTTGTAGTTGGAGGATAGATGCTAAAGTGGCCATAGCATCAACAACGTTGTTTTCTACTCTAGGAATTTTTTGGAATGCCAAAAAAGTGAAATAGCTCCTTAGAGTGTCTATCAACTTCTTGTAAGGTATCAACTTATCATCCTTTGTTTGATATTCATTCTTTACTTGGTTTATAACAAGTTGAGAATCTCCATAGATGTGTAATTCAATGATTCTCCATTCGAGAGCCATTTTGATCCCATTTGTTAGTGCCTCATATTTTGCAATGTTGTTTGTACAAGGAAATAAGAGTTTGTAGGATTTTGGGATCATATACCCATGAGGGGAAATAAACAAGATACATGTTCCAACCCTGTTCTGTGTATGAGAACCATCAAAGAACATTTTCCAAGTTCTCTTAGTGATGTACATAATTGAGGCATCTAGAAACTCAATTTGCATGGGTATTGTATTCTCTAGTGGAAAATTAGCCAATTGGTCAGCTATGGATTTTCCTTGGATGGCTTTATGTTTGACATACTGAATGTCAAATTTTGAAATAATCAATCATCCATTTAGCTAGACAAGCGATAAGCACAACTTTGCTCAATAAATATTTCAAAGGATTAATTTTAGCTATCAGGTGAACTGTATGTGCAAACATGTAATGTCGAAGCTTTTGAGAGGAAAAGACCACTACAAGGTAGGCTTTCTCAATACTGGTGTAGTTCATTTCATAAGCTACTTAAGTTTGACTAATGCAATATATAGCCTATTCTTTACCAGTCTCATCACTTTGGGCTAATAATACTCCTAGATAAGAAGTTGTAGCTGAGATATATAAGATCAAAGGTTTTCCTGGAATGGGTGGCATCAAAATTGGAGGTTTTGCCAAGTACCCTTTGATTTTATCCAAACTTTGTTGACATTCATCATTCTAATTATGAGTAGAGCCTTTATGCAAATTCTTATTAAAGATTGAGCTTTATTAGCCAACCGAGAAATGAATCTTCTTATGGATTGGAGACATCCTTGTAGACTTCTAAGTTGTTTGGTATTTCTTGGACAGGGCATTTTCATGATAGCTTGGACCTTTTTAGGATCAACCTCAATCCTTTTGCTAATATAATATAGCCTAGCAATTTTTCAGAAGTGACACCAAAGACACACTTTTTTGGGTTTAGCCTAAGTTGAAATTGTTCCATGCAGTCCAATATCAAACTAAGGTCTTCAAGATGTGTGTCTCATTTTCTATATTTAGCCAGTGTGTCATCAACATAGTCTTCCATATTTTTATGCATCATATCATGGAAGATGGTGGTCATTGCTCTTTGATAGGTAGCAATAGCATTTTTGAGCCCAAAGGGCATGGCATTCCAATAAAAAGTACCTTAGGCACATGTAAAAGTTGTCTTCTCTCGATTAGCTTGAGCAATCTTGATTTGGTTATACCTAGAAAAATCATCCATGAGAGAGTACATTTCATAACCTACTATCATGTCTACTATTATGTCTATGTTTGGCAGCAAAAAGTCATCCTTGGGACATGTTTTGTTTAGATCTCTGAAATCAGTGCAAGCCCAAATTGATTTATCATGTTTATACATAGGTACAATGTTGGAAATCCATTCTGCATAATCAATAGCTCTGATAAAGTTTGCACTTGAGTTTTTCCAACTCTTCTTTGACCAATAAGACTATATGCAAATGCATTTTTCTCAGTTTGTTTAATAGGTTTTATACCAAGAGAGATAGATAAATGATGCATGATAAGATCTATGTCAAGCCTTGACATATCTAAAAACGTCCATGCAAAATTGATCTTCTTGTCTTGAAAGAATTTGGCAAAATTCTCCTTTTCCCCAGTTGACAGTGATTGAGCCACATGGATAATTTTAAGAGATTCCTTTGTCCCCAAGTTGATAGGTTGTGTAGGTTCAATAAGAATTGAAGATCTGTCCTAAAAATAGCTGGTCAGATTACCAAGTACCTCATCTGCAGGTGCCTTGGGGAGGTTTTCACCATTAGATACATCTTTGTTTTTACCATTTTTAGGTTCAAATATTGCCAAAATGTGGTTTTCTCCATCTGTCTACTTATTTTCCTTTTAATTTTGTGACTAAGGTACTTGATATCTAATTTAGGCATGTTAATCATGGGTTCGCTGGTGGAAGAAGCGACGAGTTTAATGGCATTTAGGTAACAAGTGATCTCATAGTCATTTTGAAAAGATGGTATTTCAGGTCTTTGATATTGAATCGACCAATCTATGACATCAAGGTGAATTAATGAGAGTGATGTGGAAGCTTCAAGGTTGTTAATACAAAAAGAGTCATCTCTTGTTACATGCAAATTCGAGCCTATAGTGAACATGGAAAAAGAGTCCAGATTAGGAATAGATCTAGAGGAACCTGCACGATCCACTAAAACATTTTGCAAGCCAAACTCATTTGACCCTATACTATGCTCTTCAACTACATTCGGTTGGGTTGCATAGGCGTGAATGACATCCACTCCTAGCTCACAAGATATGTTTGACATGCTTTCCCATTCATACTTGTGAGAGCCTATACTCTAATCTCTAGTAATTAAATGAGCAATATTTTGTCTCATGAATCCTCTGTTCATGTCTTCATGGTTGAATTCCTCTTGTTTCGATTGTTGAGAAGTGGAAGCTTCAACATCATTATTGGTAGTAAGTATTTCTTCTCCCCAAAGGATAGAAGTTATAGGCATAAAGTCCTCATCTTTTGAAGTAGCAACAACAAAGGGAGGATCATCATCCTTAGATTCGTTAGACATGGGTGCACTTTGATCAAATGTTGGTATGTTGTCCTCTAACCTAAAACCTAGGCCAGTCGTATCTTGAGTATGACTTAAAGGTTTAGCTAGAGCTTTTTTGTTGCTAGTTAAGGACCCGTGGCCCTAATAGCCCATGTTTGCAAGAAACTTATATCTTTTGCCATAGCATTTAGGAGAAATGGGAGTAGTGAATATGACTTCCCCCTCATCTTCCTCTTCCCTATAGATCCAATCTTTAATTTCTTGTTCCTCCTTTTTTGCTTCTAGGGGAATTGATGATTGCAAAAAAGTTCAAAAAAGATTCATTGCAGAAGTAGAAGGCTTCTTTTTGGTAGAAGGTTTCCCATAAGACAATTTATGTTCACTCTCTGTAAAGGATGATATCATCTCATGAGAAGAGAAATTATGTCAAACCTATGTTTCTGCTATAGATAACATGTTGATAGACATGGAGTTGTCACCGGGGACACCTATCTTAGTACCATTGAAAGGAAACTTGATGCACTAATGGTACGTAGAAGGTACTTCTTGCATGTCATGAACCCATGGTCATCCCAACAAAAAATTGTATGGATGTGGTATGTCTGGGACTTGGAAAATGACATCCTTCCCAATTGGACCAACTCTGATCGAAAGTACAATTAGACCTTTGGAAGGTCTTTCAACCTCATCATAGGCTTTTATAGTGATCTTGCACCTAGGGTCGATGGCAAATTCTAACATGCCCAACTATTGGATCACATTAAATTAAATGATGTTCAACCCTGTACCATTATCTATCAAGACTCAACAAATGCAAATATGGAAGATTTGGACTTCAACATGGAGAGCGAGGTTGTGGGGATGATTGAGAGCATGGTCATCTTCTTTAGAAAAAGTGATGTACTAAGGTGAAGAGATATGATTCACCATATCTTGGAATTTTTGTGCCTCAATATCTGTGGAAATGTTGGTAGAACATAGAGCTTTTTCAAGGATATCCTTGTATAAAGGGGATAATTCTAACAACTCAAAAATGGAAATTTGAGTTTATGTACGTTGCAGTTGGCTAATAAGATCATAGCTGGAGATCTTGGAAGTGGTTGGTTGCTTAGAAGATGAAGCATTCTTAGGGTCATGAGACACTTTTAGGATAACTTTAGATTGCCCCTTAGTGACAATGTTAAGCAATTCAATCTATGAAGAGGAAGATCCGGCCATGCAGAGTACCACCTTAGGTCTAGTGTCATTATAGTGTTGAGGAGCATTACACATTTTTAGGACAAATTTGGGTCTTTCATCCTTACATTGGTTGTCATCATGAGAAATTTCCATGCATAAATATTCAACAGGTTCAAGCATGTTGATAACATTATCTATGTTAGTAGAGGCATAGTTGATCTTGGCATCATGATTCTTCTTAGTAGCTTTGGAGGTTTCACCTTTCTCATATTTTGGAAAGGGTTGTTTAAAAGCTTTGTGGTCAATTTTTTTAATGAGGCCATTTGTAACAACTTTATCGGCCTTAATGAGATCTTGAATTACATCTTTGAGCTTGTAACAATTTTTAGTGTTGTGACCCTTGCTTCACTGATAACTACAAATGTGATCTTCTCTCCACCAAGGAGGTCTAACGAGTGGGTCATAGGGATGGGAATTATTTGGTAAAGTAATCAGCTTGTTTTCAATTAAGGTTTTAAGACCACTTTGTAAGGTGTTGACCATTGGTGTATAACCATATCAATTTTTGGTAAACATAGAGCTCTTGCTAGATGTTTGTGGTTTCAAGCCTTGTTGTTGTCTTATAGCATATATAACATTAGAAAGGTTCAACGCAGGTTCCTTGGTCTTAGGAGTGTCCACTACCCCATCATTGACAACATATTTGGTTTTATTCCAAGGTTTTCCTTTGCCTTTTCCATTTCCATTGTTATTCTTGTCTTTATTTACAACAATATCACCCTTCTTGATAGCAACATCCTCAATGTGATACGTGCTTTCAACCATTGTGTTAAAGGATGTGAACAACTATATTCTTAGGTTAAAGTATAGCTCTGGTACAAGTGTGTTGACAAAAATATCAATTTTATCAGCTTTAGGAACTTGTTGAGGGTACCTAGAGTATAGGGATCTCCATCATTGAAGGTATCCTACAAAGGGTTCTCCCTATTTTTGCTTAATTTGGCATAAGTCCAACACAGTTATAGGATGTTGAATGTTGTAAGAGTATTGTTGGATAAAGTGTTGTGCAAGCTCGTCAAATATTTTGAGAGGGGGAGTTAGTTTTGTGAACCATTCCATAGCTTTCCCTCTTATACTTCTAGGAAACAAATGCATAAGGTAGGAGTCTTCATGCATAAAATCCATACTAATAGCATAGAAATGTCTCACATGATTGTGAGGATCACCATTGCCATCATATTTTTCATACTTAGGAACCTCTATAACCTTAGGCAATGGGGGCATGTATAAACTCCTATCAAATGGAAGAGCACATATTGATTCAATAAATGAAGTTTTGGGTGGTTCTTTGGAAGTTTGCAATTGTGCTAGTTGTTTCCTTACTTCTTACATTTCTTCTCTCAAGATTTTAGCCTCAGTAGGCTCTCATTTTTGGAATATTTGTTGCACATCAAAATCTTGAGGGAGCTTCCATCCTTTTGTCGCCATATATTAGAAGTATTGATCCCCATTTTTCTCTAAAGTTTTTAGCATTAGTTTTTGAGCAAGCTCATCTTTTTGAAATTTTATGACATCCTCACTAGTGATTTCTTCATCACTTTCGTGATGTGATTGTCTATGTGGTGAAGGGCATGCCCTTGCATTAACTCTAGGAGTCCTTGGAGGTGAGTGATTGTCATGATTGCCACCAATAGGAATGTGTTCAAAAGGATTATGATAATAATCTCTTCTAGTTTCCTCATTTTGTGTATGGTGGTTAGCTTTAGGTTGTTAATCTACTCTTTCCCTAGCACATATAATTTCTAGTAGTCTTTCATTTTCACATGCTTTCTCTTCTAAGTGGCATTTGATCTTATTAGGATGCATGTTGGTCAAAGTGTTTTCACCCGTGGGTATGTCAAAGGGTGTTCCAAATAGATTCTCAAAACTATAAAGCAGATTGTGCCAAACATTGGCCATCTATTCTTGACTGGAATCAGGGTCTTCCATGTAAGGTTTTCCATGAGGACGTATAGGTGGAGTCTCTAACTATTTGAAAATGAAAGGGGAATGACTATGGTGAAAAACTTGGAACCTAGTTGTGATCAACATGTAAGGATGTGTCTTTGCTTAATAGGATGAGAATAGTGTCTTATATTTGAAGCTCTTACAATCAAGAATAATCACTTGTCAAAATAGAATAGATGGCTTGTCAAAGGTGCTCAAGAATTTACAACACTTAGTGACTCAAGCTGAGCAAGCAAGCAAGAAGCTCAATAACAAATAGCTAGCATAAAATGGTAACCAAAGTTTTGACAAGTGATCATCAATGATGTTTCAAGACTTATATTTGATTGACTAAACCCATCTTTTCAACTTTGGACAATGCCTAACATACAGATGTGTGACTAGGACTAGGGAGGACTTAAGCGACAAAACACTAGATCAGATAAAGTGGGACACATACCTTGTTTTAGCAGCAAAAAGTCTCAGGCGATACTCTTTCAAGACCTAGGTGATAGTAGGACAACACAATATGTCTTATGAAATAGTTTACAATACATGGGCGCCACTTTTCTCTCAGGTGATAGTTCGCACAAGGTAGGACAATAGATATCCCTATAGCAAGGTGATATATGTGATAACAAAAGGGCAACACAATTTGTAGAAAAAACTATCACACAATATTTCTCCAAAGAATGGGCAATAAAGTGCCAGTTTTGTGCAAAAAAGATAAGTTTTTGACTCCAATTTCATTGTATTTTAGTTCAATAGTTAGCTAGTTTTAGGACCAAACATTTTCAAGTTTCAATTTGTGTCAAGTAACAACAAGGTTTGTAAATAGTAGGGATTTTTTTATCATGTCTCAAACAATTGAACAAGGGTAAAAATAACCTTGCCAATATGCATTTGTGATATCAGAATAACCTTCCTACCAATTTTATCAAGATGTTTGATTTGTAAGAACATTAACACTGGTCAACACATTCAAAAATATTAGCCAAACAATCTACCTTAGAGTCATGGTTCATTACTCAACAACTTGGTCTATGCTTGATGCTCCTTTGCTTCACACTAAGTGGTTTCTTACAAGAGATATTGGCTTTGTCATGGAAGTGCCATAAGCACAACCAAGGGGATACATATGGTGAGTGTAAAATATTGGGGTGATTCAAGTAGTCCATTAAGATCAATCCTTGCATCAAGAAGTTGAGAAAAAACTTAGGGTAGCTACTAACTTAGGGTGTCTAGAAAGGGCTTCCATTTGTAATGTTCCTCTTGCACCCAATTAAGGGATACCACACCTTGCGCTGGGTAACAGACCTCATGGTTACAAGGGCACCTTAAGCATTCTTGCTTAGTGATCTCCTTATGGTCAAAATCCCATAACCGATCACACTAAGCAAAGACAAACACTACATCTACCAAGGTTTTGTGTCCTTGATAGCCTTGAGTTTATAGTGGGTTGGAAGATTCATGTATTAGCTTTCCCCCACTTGGGTCATTCCTCTTAGGTTGTCCAAGACTAGGCCCTCTAAAGGAGTCTAACTACCACATATTGGATCCACTCTCAAGAATCAAAATTTTTGATTCACCACAAAAGTGAAGAGCATACTTTCCTACCTTAATTGCTTCCCTTAAACACACCAAGAAGCTTCAATTAATCCTCTTGTTCTCAAAATATAAAGGTAAGTCAAGATTTCTGATTCACCGAAAGGGTGAACAGCATACTCTCCTATCACCAAAGAATCTTAATTGCAAGTTTCATGTGCCTATGAATATAAAATAACTAGTAGATGTCACACATGAAATAAAAGAAAAAACAAGCAAGTTTGGGTTTTTATGTGTTGGGCAACCTTGCAAACAATTGTTAGTATCCTTTGTGCATTTTGAAGCTTTGGCATGTGCTCTTTTTTAAAGGCAATTAGGCAAATATCTCAAGGTAGCAACCTACAAACACAATCGTTAGCCCCACAAGTTAGCTTCAAAATAACATGTAAAATATAAATAGACCTCTGTAAAATAGCTACAGACTTACAAAAATTCAACAAATAGCAAGTACAATTGAGAAATTGACAAAATCACCCAAACAACAAGAAAATTCAAGATAGGCAACAATTTTTTGCTGGAAGTATGTTGTGTGATATTTCTCAATATATGTGTATGAAAGTTTACTTTCGAGTGTTATTTTTGTATAAGCTAGGAGACAAAAAATGCTATAGTAGTGTGACAAAGTTCAGTACTATCATGTGACACTATTTCCAAAAATGTATTGCCCTTTAGTTATAAGAACTGTCATACAAAATTGGAAACATGTCGCCCAAAAGTTGTGGTTGTAAAAAAAAAGTGTAGACAACATGTAGAGAATGCAACAATAAATAGCAAATTAAAGGACAAAACCTAGTGTTCTGCCCCATAGTGGGTGCAAAAAATGTACACTAAGAAAATGTTGCACACTAAACCATTCTATACAAGTGATTTCGTGAGTTCAGAATGCTTGGATGTCGGCTTAGAGCTCCTTATCCACGAAGTGCAAAAGAGTTTGATTCAAATGTAAGGGCTCTTAGCTAAGCCTTAGGAATGCTCTTTTTTCTAGTAAACCATGCAATGCGAGGTTCTATTAGAGATGAGATGCAAGAGTGCAAATGTCTACAAAAGATGCCTCAAGGATGCAATGCAAATGTAGATTAAGCTATATGGATATGAAAAATGCAGCTATAATAACAAGAATGAAAGTGTTACAAATCCAACTATTAAGCTATGTGATTTAAGTTATTGAAAAAATGAAAGCTAAGCTATATGCAACATGATTCTAAGCTAGAATGTAATGAAATGAGAGAATGAAGACAAAAAAAAGGAAGTTCTCCACAAAGCTCTAAATAAACCTATTAGAAAAATTGGAGCATAACAATACTCAAAAGATGGATCCTTGGAGAAGGGGGGAGCTCTTTCTTTTAAAGTCATACGAATAGTAGAGATCAAAGTCAAGATGATGGAAGATTAACGATGGAGTTCGAAAATGGGAGTGATCCATGTGCACACACAAGTCAACCAATAAAATAGAAGTTGATTTTCCATATAGGACAAAAGTCACAAAGCCTTTTCTTTTATTTTGAAAAATAGAAAAAGGACTTTATGTGTGCACTTTAAGTGGGTTAGAAGAACGGGGTCTTTTATTTAATTAAAAGGGGACATGTTATTTTAATCAAATAAGGAACTTTGAATAGCGTAGTCAAACTATAGGTTATAATCAAATTAATTGATTATTAGCAATTTGGTCTAGGCAAATGATTAATTATATTAGTCAAAATGTTGAGGAGGGGGCTAAAAGTCTAGATGACCATTTTTAGGTGATTATAGGCTGTAGGCTGAATTTCTAAAGTGAGGGGTAGACCAAGGTCATGCAAAATTGGTTTCCCACTAAATGGACCACTAGTGTAGTTATCCCTCTTCATAAAAATAGGGATGTCAACAACCCTTCCAACTACCACACCATCATCGTGAATCCCCTGTTAGGAAAGCTCTACAGGAGTATGCTAGAGCATAAAATTAGTGGATGGATAGAAAAAGAAGGAAAAAGAGCTGCAAGATAGTTGGGTTTCAAACCAAAACACCCCACTTTGATCATTGCATTACCCTAAGATATATCATTGAGAAAGTGTGGGAGAAATAGGGAGAATAGGCTTTTTTTGCTTTTTCGACTTTAAGAAAGCTTTTGATACCATCCCTAGGGATAAACTATGGAATAGAATGGAAGAATCAGAGGTCCCAATAGAGTATAGGGTTATTGTTTATAAACTTTATTAACAAGTTAAAACAAAAATTAGAACCAAAGAGGGCATGTCGGAATGCTTTGGCAGCAATGTAGGGGTCAAGTAGGGTTGTCCACTATCTCCTACCTTGTTTGGCCTCTATATTGACCAGATGGAGGAATGGCTAAACAAAGCCTATAGAGAGGGAATTTGGCTAGCTGATTATGTGATTAGGTTTCTTCTTTATGTCGATGATCTTATCCTCATTGCTAAAACAACACATGGGCTGAGGGAACATTTGAGTAACTTAGAAACCTTTTGCATAGAGGTAGGGATGGAGGTCAACACACCTAAGACCAAGATCATGATCTTTTCTTTCAGGAAAAGAAAACAACAACTTGCTTTCATATTTAAGGGAAAAGCTTTACTGATTGTAGAAGAATACAAGTATCTAGAGATCGATTTCCATTACTGACTAGGTTGGGAGACATGCAGATCAACAAGGATATAGAGAGAGTGGAAGGCCTCTTACCTTCTTCAGAATAGATACAAGACAATAGAGTTATGAGATTGGAAGACTAGGAAACCCCTCTTTGGGTTGTTGGTGATTCTGGTTATTCTTTATGGCAGTAAAGTATGGGGGAGTAGCATATCAAACCACAAATGGCTAGGAATTGAAAGTATACAAAAGCACTTCATTACAACTAACCTCAAAGTCAAGTCAACTATTCCCTATGAGGTTCTTTTAGTAGAGGCAGACATGTTCCCAATGGAGGCCTCAACAATTGTTTGATTGTTGAGCTATCTAAGAAAAGTGGGCAAAATGGATGCACACCACTGGCCTAGTATGGTGGTTGATGAGGAGCTTGATCATCAGAAAAGGAGATAGAAGAAACAAAACAAAAAATGGTTTAACAAATGGAACATTGACTACCAAGAGTTCTCGGATCAACTTAGAAATTTAAAAATAGGTGGTAGAAAAAATCATATATGCCATGTGGACAAACTAGTTAGGTAGAAAAAAAACTTACTATGCCAAATAATTCAACCCCACTTGTGAACATGGAAAAAAATAGTACTTAGGAGCCGAGATCAAAGGAAAGGCAAAAATCTTAATTGCCCAATTGAGGTCTGGATCACACCATTTGAGATATGAAATTGGTAGATGGACAGTCCCTAAGGAAGAATGGGAGGCCAAAATTTATAGGTTCTGTAATGAGAGAGTGGTGGAAATGGAGTGGTACTATGTGAAAGATTGCACCTCATACAAGGATATTCCCAACCAACACAAGGACACTTTAAAGGTGAACAACATAAAAGAGCTTTTCGAAGGGCCAAGACTCCACAAGGGGGTCATCTTACTTACGTAGATCTATAACAAAAGGGACAACATAGAGAAATCTCAATAGACTGCTTAAGGGATCTTATGTTGGTCCCTTAGACCATTGGTCTCGTGGATGTCATTAAAAATATTTCATTTCATTTCATTACTCCACATGACATTCTAATAAAAATGATTTTATTTCCACAGTGGTATCAAGGCATTCTTGTATCTTGATGTTCCACTTGCTCCACCACTTTATGATATTTCTCTCTTTTATCGAAAGTGATAAATGATTTTATTTCCACATTGGTATCGATTTATGTCATCACCTTCAAATACCTTGACTTTAACACTCCTTGTATTAAAGAGTTTTTCAATCCTCTCTAATTGTCTCAACCCAAATTTTGTCATGTTGGCTCCCCAATCTTTGATCTCAAACCAAAAATGAAAATCCTATAATTTAATGCATGATAATTTTAAAAAATAGTATTTCATACTCTTTTTTTTGAAAAAGTAATAATGTAATTTTATTTTTAAAGTGAAAATATTAGGCATAAGATATTTGACTTAATACTTGAAATGACTTGTTATGATAATAATACTTTTAAAAAATTTAATATATTCTTTATATTGATACTTTTATTTAACTGTGTATTGAATTTGACTTTCTTTAATATTAAATTTTTTATATTAATATTTTTATGTTGTGTGTTGAAACTCTATTTTAATGAGTGTACAAGTTAAATATGTTTAGTGTAGAAAATATTGCTTGACATTTAGGTTTTTTGGATAGTCTTTTTAATTAGCTTTCTTCAATTAAAAAAAATGTTCAGTAGGAGATATTTTCCATAGCAAGTCAAATTGTAATATTGTTATCATGATTTAACTATGTAGTTTTTGAGTCAAACTCGTTGACCCATATATCATGAGTAGTGATTCACACATGAATCCATATCTCATGAGAATAAATGGAACACTTAGCACTCACTGGATCTAGGTGATGCTCATAGAGGTGAAGCACTGAGACTTCTAGGGAGGTCACCCATCCTAGTATTACTCCAGCTCAAGCGTACTTAACTACAAAGTTCCCTCCATGGTTAAATCCATTCTTCTTGCAACCTCATTTGAGAAACCTTCACCAAGTGTTGTGCCTTATGAATCATTCATTAGAAAGCCTCTTAAGCTCATCAATTGATAAGTAGGAGATATTTTCCATTGTAAGTCAAATTGTGATATTGCTATCATGATTTAACTGTGTAGCTTTTGAGTCAAACTCATTGACCCATATATCATGAGTAGTGATGTACACATGAATCCATCTCTTGTGAGAATAAATGGAACACTTAACACTCATTGGATCTAGGTGATGCTCACAAAGGTGAAGCATTGGGACTTCCTGGGAGGTCATCCATCCTAGTACTGCTTCAACTTGAGCACACTTAACTACAAAGTTCCCTCCATGGTTAAACCCACTCTACTTGCAACCCCATGTGCAAAACCTTCACCAAGTGTTGTACCTTATGAACCATTAATTAGAAATCCCCTTAAGCTCATCAATGAGAATTAAGTGTTCATTAGAAGGTGGAAGAGAACTCTTATTGGCAACGTTGACATAAATTGAATTTATTTCAACCTTTATTATGTCATCTTCCATGTGTGATCCT
This sequence comes from Cupressus sempervirens, assembly GCA_028749045.1. Classification (NCBI taxonomy): domain Eukaryota; kingdom Viridiplantae; phylum Streptophyta; class Pinopsida; order Cupressales; family Cupressaceae; genus Cupressus; species Cupressus sempervirens. The sequence continues at coordinate 542,248,475 of CM053787.1, read as the reverse complement.
TGTGATGATGTTAGGTCAACTTCATCATACTCAAGGATATATGTCCATAACTTGTTTGTGATACATGATGAGTTAATAGCCTTCTCTTCTTTTCCTTGTACTAGTGTTGTTTGATGATCATTTCTTTCATTATCCTTCCTTGAGTTCTTAGTTTCTATTTCTCCCTAAGGTGTCATTAATTTTATTCCTTTTGCTAATGAATTGATGTGAGATACTTGTAGTACAATTTTTGTGTGTCAATCACTTGTCTTGTGTGCCCAGAATGCTCATGACTTTGATTTTCCCATATTAAGTCTAAGTGATGAATTTTATTATTATTAGGTGAGTACTTGATTCTTATCTCTATGTAGTCCTCTAAGGATATATCATCTTGAAGACCTTCATTTAACCAATCATTGAATACGATGGGTTCTTTTCTTTCATGTATTTTTTCTTTTGGAAAGAAAGTAGGAAGCATTGATCTATATTAAGGTCATGATGCCTTGAATGTTTGTCTTTTTATCTTTTCTCTCATTGTTTTCTACTATTGTTGTCGGTTAGTATTAGTAATGTAGACAATTGATCTAATTTTTTTGTGTGTTTCTTGACCAAGCATTAAAAATCTAGTTCCAAGATTCTCATATTTTCCATATTTTGGAGCTTTAAATTAGTTCCTCAATTGCTTCAATTTCTACAAGATTAATGTTCATCCCATAAGTTGGAAATATTATAGCTTTGATACCAATTGTAATGTCACATATTTATGTGTTTACCAACTAAATGATCTAATGAAATGTTATGGTTAAATATATTAAATTATGAATGTAAACTAGTAAATGTATGTATAACTCATCAAAAGGATAAAATGTACTAATGAATTGTGTTGCAAATATGAACGTTATGTATAGTAGAAGTGAATTATGTATTATGATGCAATGAATATGCAATGAGAAATGTACTGATAATGGATCATGTATTTAAATGGAAACATTGTGAATATATTTACAACTATAATTCCAGTTCCACAATGAATTACAATGAATCTTTACAAGGATATTATTGTGATAGATACTCATTAGTTCAAATCTCAATATATATAAATTGTTGTTTTTTATGTAACAATGTGGAATATGTGCATACCCTACAAGTCTTCTATGATAGACAATGAAATATATGTTGTTATATAGAATAGTTAATGAAAGATAGTGTTGTCTCTAATAGGTTTGATGTGACTTACGCAATATGCTATTAATGAGCCATCTCTAATAGGGAATTATGAAATATGCTTTGTAGATTTATTACCGCTAATCTATTGTATAAATGATTGCACTTAGATATATAGGGTTATGATTTCAATCCAAATTTTCAATAAGTGATATGTACAAAGGGATTAGTTTATAAAATCAATAATCAATATACACTTATCATAATTGATCAGATTTGGTCATTTATAATTATTGAAAGGGCATGAAGAATCGTTGTCAACTTTGTTAGCTCTTACCATCATAATTAATAGGAAAAATTATGTGATTAAATCACCTTATCATGAACCACTGTGTTATTCAATCACAATAAAATTAGTGGTTAATTTGATGGAGAATAAATAGCTATCACTAAGAATGAAATTGGTTTTTAATCATATAATAATTATTAATGATTATTTTTAATAATTGTCAACTAACTAATCATGCACCATTAGATTTTTATTAAATTGTTAAATGTCAACTAGTTTTTAGATATCAAAGATAAGATGAGTTGTTGTTACTTCTTATCAAAAATCTTATTGTTGATGAGACCATTCTTCTTATATTTAATCTATTAGTCTATGCAAGCCTTTGAAGATTTTATAGGGCTTATTACATGAATATATCACCATGAATATCTTTACAAGACTCATTGATAGTGATCGATGAATATCTAACATCTATTAACAATGATGGTTCTGAGTGATGCTTAGTGATTTAATATCATAAGGGTCAAAGTAGATTTTTGATATGTTACCTGCAATTGTCATCAATTTCCCTTACTCCATACATGTAAGTAAGATGCGGTTGGGTGGTTGCTTTGAACTCTATAACTTTCCTAATTAATCAATATTGTAACATCCTAAGAAAGGTCCTTTGACTTAGTCTATCATTGATCCCATATCTCATACTTGTGATGTTCTTCATTCTTAATGACTTATTGTTACAAAGTCAGGCTTGTCATTGTTATCCCTTCATTCTTGTAATTTTCTATATATTTAGATTATAAATAAATTCCAATATTTAATTATAATATATTTGATTATATTCCAAATTGTTCTAAATTTTGGGAAATGATGCCTTGCCAAAAATCAATTTCCATGTCTATCCTTCATTTTCTATTGATGCATTTTCTAACTGACCAAGTCACTTCAATTCATTCATGCTAATCACCACAATGTCATTGTCACCTCCACGACCACTTTTTAAATAGAGTTAATAAATCTATTACCCTCCTAATAGATATGTGAAAATTTGAAATTAGGGAAATGGCTTAATTTTTTCCTTATTATGTCAACCACTTTCTGGAGTGTGAATCTCCTTTCAAATGTAATTTCTCAACATACAAAATTTGTGTGAAATCAACCCCCATAAAAGTTGCCTAAATATTTTCTTCGTTGTTTGTCCCTACTTCCAAATGTCTCTTTTGAATGACAATAATATTTCCATTGACATCCCTTTTAACACACCTCGCTTATGTATGACCCAAATTGCCTTCAACAACTATCAAAATTCATCTTAACCCATCCTTCATCTAGATCACTCCATTGTATTTCTTCCCTATGCCACTTTTAAAGATCAACCTTCACACACCCATATGTTGAGTCATCTGATATTTAAAAAATAAATCTCTTTATTATGTAATTACTTTATATCATTATTTTAATTCTAGAACTTCAAATTTAACATTTCATTCCAAGTTGTCATAATTAAAAAAATAAAATAAATTATATAATTATTTTTCTAAAATTGATAAAATGATTTTAATTGTTCAATTGATATTTTTTCCTTTTAATTAAATCATTATTTTTATTTAATTAAATTGACCTTTATTATTATTTTCACCTATAATTTAATAGTTATTTTAATTGTTTAATTTATTAACTATCTATTTTTAAATTAAATTTAGTTTATTAATCTATTCCATCTTTCCAAAATTAGCTAAGCCTTCTAAAGATAAATCAAATATTTATTTTATTTAGTTCCTCCTAATGGATAATTAAATGATTATTTAATTATTTATTTCTAATTTTTTCTTCTAGTCCCATCTTCATGACTTTCATTCACTATCAGTTCAACTCTTCAATCAAATCAACCTTCTAAATTGTCAATTCACTTATTTATTTAGTCCATTGTCATACAATTAATCCTCTATCAATCATGCAATCAACCAGCTATTAATTAGTCCAAGTTGTCTATCCAATTAATTTCTAATCATAATTAATCATGTTTATTTATTATCAATCAATGCTCTTTAATTCAAACCATCCATTAAAATACTCAAATCTATGAAATGAAGTGTGTTATTCATTATTTTTCAAACTACATTCTCAAATCAATGCTATCAATACTTGAAGAGGGAAATCAAAGAGCTCACATTATAAATAAGAGAGATACAAGGAAGACTCACGATGAATTCATGTGTGCTTGTTGTTTGATCATTCTTTATGCATTAGAATATCATGTTTTCCTTTCTTCCTTGAATGATTTTGGAATAATTGCATAAAATAGGACTCTTTGATTGAGTTTACTAATATATTTGCAAGCATTAGTCATATTCTAATTTCCTCTCACTACAATTTTTTGAAATCGACATGAAGCAAATTTTAGTTTTTGTTGACTTTGGAGTTTTTAAATTTTCATCAAGATATAGATTCATTTTATTGCCTATTGTTTGGTACAACTAAAAAATATTGATTTGATATCTTCTAATTATATACACATCTTCTTTTGAATCTATTTGTCACATTTTTCTATTTAATATATGGTTGTAGAGGAAAAGTTTTATCTATGTAATCAAATGATGCAATTTCTAGTTTCTAAGATGCATGCACTATATTTTAATATGAATTTTTTGATTTAGAAGTCACAATCACAGATAAAACAATACATTCAAATTGTAATAACAACTATTATATCTTTGTAATCTAATTGATTTTCTTCGATTTTAGCTTCAATTTCTAGTTTTTTTAATCATCTTTCAATTTTCAAACAAGGATTTTGGGTTGCTAACCTTCAATTTTAGCTTGTACTGTGGACTTCATAGAGAACATAAAAGATTTTTTTTGAAAACCTATGTGTTTCCCCATCAAATTTTGATTTATCAAGGTTAATTAATCTTATGTTTGAACTATCACGCATGCTTGGGCTTCATAAAGAGGACCCATCTTTGCACTAAGTATCTTATCCCCTTGCCTTCAAGAAGAGTCTTCCTTGTGGAAAATAGTATACATCCAAGGAAATAATTCAAGTGGTTTTTTTAGGGGGGTATTGTATAAATGACCATGATTTTGACAAAATTGATAATAAACTTGTGTCCATTATTCTCTTAGTTTCCCTTAGTATCCACACATAGGTATAATTATAGTCTTGACAAGAGTCAAATCACGTGGTACTTGTGTGTGAGATATGTAAAAGTTCTTGTTCTTAGGCTTGTGATATCACTTAAATGTACTAATTGTTGCATGTAATGACACTAGAATGCCTTCAAAGTTCTCCCACTCTAAACCAATTATTTTAGTACCTAAAAAAGCCCTATACTTACTAGTGTAGGAGGTTGGACCTTGGAAGTGTTAGAATGATTTTCAAATAATTGAGAGGGGGGTTGAATCAATTATCCTTAGTCTAGATCTTCCAAATAAACTTTTAACCACTTTTAACAACTCAGATTTATTCATTAGTCCACTCGATCTCTATATTAGCTTAACAATAACATAAACTTGCAGTTCATTGTCCCAATAGTAACCTACTTGCATAATGTAAATCAATAAGAAATAAAAGACATCAAATACCATTCACACAAGTATGACACCATGATTTAACATGGAAACCTAATTTGGGAAAACTCACTAGTACTACCAAAATCACTCTTCTGAAGTGAGCTCAGTTAAGAGAAAACCTTGTTAAAAGTTACAATACACACTATTAGGTGTGACTCTGTTAAAGGATTTAATCACCCTATTATGAGTGGTCTTGTTAGAGGTCTTAAGAACATCCCATTATAATGCCACCTTGATTAAAGGATTTACAAATGACTATTAGGTCAACCTTGATTAAAGGATCTTAATTGATAAAATGGTTAGAAAGTAACATTAGGTTGATCTGATAAATACAAATCACTTTGTAAATAAAAATCACAATTTAGCTCATCTACTGATCCACTAGTTGACCTTCATTAATATATCCATTATGGATTTTCTTGGAAATCCTTCAAGTAATCATAATTCACCTCTACTCATCTCTTTACAACCTTTTGGTCAAGTTCACCAATCAACAAAATCAACAACTGGTAACCTCTCTAGGTTATCCTTATACCTCCTTAAATAAGCTACTTTGATCATTTTTCATTTAGACATCATCGTTGATCCTAGGGTTAGGTCAAATTCATTAAATCCTTTCATCATTTTGTTTCCTCCTCCTTCTAGATACTTCTCAAAAATTCTCTAAGAATCCATGCCTATGAATGCTCAAACATAGTTTATCATGCATTAAATTGTCTAGAAAATCAATACTTATCATTCACGCACTTTGAACAATCCAAAAATTCAACTGTGTCAGCTAGGAATTTGAATTCCTTCACAAACTATCAAATGTTGTTATTGATGAGGCATATTAATGTCTCAAATTTGATATAGTTTTTACATAGTCTGAACTTACTCTTTGAGCCATGTGAAAAACATTTCCAATATATCTATGTTAAATGTCTTGTGAACTTATGTTGAATGCAACTAGAACCTATTAAACCTATGGATAGTGGATATAACATACCTTGCTTAATATTATATATAAAGTGTAGTATTTAATATAAATGTTTTAAGCTATGTTTTAATATTTGAATGAGAGTAGAAATGTTGTTGTGCATATGGTTCAAATGTTTCTAATTTTCATGAAATGGAGAAGTGGCACAAAGAGTGGAGAGCACTGTATTAAAAAGGAGTAATGAAGACCAGTCATAGCATGAGAAGTGCAGGTCAGTTCTAGGTGATAAGTTGTGTTTGTAAGGGGAGTTATTCCAGGAGACCTGACTTGTTACATTATTTGTGAATCATTATTTTGTTGCTTAATCAATGTGTAAAAGTCATGGTTGACATTCCACCTTTTTCTTCTGACAATGTTTGCTCCTGGTTTCTTTTATGTTATGTTTGTAATAAGTTCCAATCCTCTCTACGTATGGGAGAAACAAAAAAAAGTAGGGGTGAGTTGAAAAGGATTCTGAAGTTATTTTTCTGCTCTTTACGAATTATTCAGTCATGTAACAAAAGAAGAATTCTAATGAAAGAGTGATTTTAGACTACCTATTGTGTTCTTAGTTAGTTGAAGCCAACCAAGGCGGCCCACTTGGGAGGTGGAATAGATTTAGGTAGAGTAGATTTGTTTATTGCAATTTCCTATTTAAGATAGATTTACAGTATTAGCCCGGCAACATAATTACTGTGAAAGTTCCTGCAACACTTGTGGAAAATGATCATAATGGATGTTTGAATTGTTAATTAGTTTAGAATTCTCTTTTCTATAGTTTCCACATTTCTCTGTTGATAGTCTAAGTTTTTTTACTATTCTGTGTTAGTAGTATAGATTCCTTTCATGCATTTTATTTTCCTACAACATAGGTGTTAAGACTCTTAGAGGAACTTAGTGCACATACTATGCTGACCCATTTCAAGTCCTATGTCCTTGGGTTGACAATTCAAATGTATTTTCATAATGGAATAGATAGTCCTTAAAGTGGATATAGCATCCTTTTGAGAGGAATAGTGGTGTGATTATCTTGACCTACTGTGGAAACCTCTATTTTTGGCACTATTTCCGAGGATGGTGTCAAACTAGGAACCTTCAGGAGTCCTCTATTTTTAGATTAGTGTGTTAGTTAGAAACCACAAGATTGAGTGCTTGATTCAAAAGTCATCAATTCAATTACATGCATCGAAGAGGTAAACAACGAGATAAATATGGAAGATTTCTTCCATGAGATTTTGTTAATTTGAATGAAGAAATTGAACAAGAATTTGAGTTGCCTTTCTAAGACTCAAGCCCTATTTTTCCTACAAAATCATCCTTAAGAGCATAACCTTTGGATACAAGTGGTCTTCAACCTTTTCCTAAAATTTTGGCTAGTTTTCTTAATTATACTGCTCCAAATCCACTAGTTGTTAACAATCCAGTACCAATGTACCTTTTCAATAGCAACCTCATAATCAAGTACTTCCAGTAATGACACAACCTACTTTTCCATTTCTTCTCCCAAGCCTTGTAACCAATGTTAATCTTAAAAATATACCTCCAAATGCTCTTCTAAAGTTTTATGGCCTTGCAATTGAATATCCTAATAACTTCTTGTTTGGATTTGAAATACTTTTTCATAGCTTTGACTACAACACTGATGCCCATAAGCTCAAATTATTTCTAGCAACATCGAAAGAGTCAGCTTTATGATGGTTCATGGGTTTAATGTAGCAGGTACTTGGGATGAAATGCAAACTCTGTTTTTGGACAAATAAAAAGAATATGCAAAGCAAATGATTCAAGAGGAGATGATATCTTTAGAATATCACAAAAGGAGGAAGAAAAATTAGAAGACTATGTTTCACATTTCTTGTATACACTACAGAAGAACCCTCAGCATGTGTTGTCCAAGTATTCACAAAAGCTAGTCTTTTTGAGAGGTGCAAATGATAGTTGTCTAGAAGCATTAGACTTGATGGCTGGAGGAGATGTATATCAATCTTCTTGGGATGACCTCAAGAAAATTTCTCTTAATTACTGAAGATCAAAAATGAAGAAAGGAAAAGGACACTGGACTACAACTATTAAAGGAATCAGTCAAGGTATTTCAAAGCTCAAGATGTTTTATCTACTCTTAGATTTCAAGTAGGACATTATGAATGATGTTGCTACACACCTCGAAACAATGAATGCAAAAATGAAACATGCAAAAGATGAGGTACAATTAGCTGAGTACTGCCACCATTATTGGAAGCAAAAGAAAGATTGCCAATTTAAATTGGTCACTAGCGTAGATAACTAACATCTTCCAATTGAGTACATCAAGATAGATGGAGATGATAAGCAAGTATTCTTTGTTGCTCAATGTCAGCCATGGGCCCAATGTCAATGTATGCCTTAGGACCCTTTGCAAAATTCAAATCTATATGGTAATCAATGGCAAAATCGTAATACCCAAAGCCCTCCATAATATAGTCAACCTAATTAGAATAATGCTTGGCAGAATAATCCACAACAACCTCAATGGCCTCAGAATTCCTAACCTTCCTAGCCAAACCAACAAAATAATCAATGGAAAAATTAGTATAACCAATGGCAACCGCCCCAGGGGAATTAATAGTCTACAAATCAATTGAGAGGACCTCAATAGTGGCCTAACCAAAATACTGGTAATTTACAATTACCACAATTACCACCTCCAGTCCAACAACTTGCACTAATGCCACCACCTACAAGTCCTAGACCTCAAAAGTAGACCCAGTTACCTGCACAACCTCAGCCAAATCCAAATAACCAGCACTCACAACAACACATGTACTCTGCTGATGCTTAGCAATATCCTGCTTATGCTTTAAATATTGCAAATATACATTTGAGATATGGTACAACCCTACCAACCCCTAAATCACCTCTTATAAATAAAATACTAGATGCTTCTGTAGCATCAAAACCTACAGTTTCTAAAGAGGTTGACCCAACTAATGTCACTAGCTTAGCTCAAGCCCAACTAGCAGTTGACCCTCCTTTTCTAGAGAAGCTCATACAAAGTAGACTTGCAAAAATAGAGGAAAAATCTTTTGATATTATTGATTAGTTAAAGAACATGCATGTCTAAATACCCCTATTCCAAGCTATTAAAGATGTTCCTATCTATGGAAAAGCCATCAGAGAAGCCTACCTAAAAAGCCTGGGAGGAAGAAAAAGGATCCAACTACAGTCCATGTTGTAGGACAATTGGCTGACATTATGTTAGGAAAACTAATCATTCCTAAATATTCTAATCCAAGAAGTCCAGTTGTGAATGTGATTATATCTGGATAGTTTGTTAAAAATACTTTAATTGATCTTGGTGCTGCTATAAATATCATGACAAAGGATACTATGAAGAAGTTGAAAATAGAGGGATTGAAGGTTGCTCCAACAATCTTGCAACTTGCAGATAGTTCTACTGTCACTCTTGATGGAATGATAGAAGATAGTTGTAACCATAGATTCTTTGGAGTACCCTACAGATTTCATGATTCTCTCTCCCAAAGTTAATTTATCTATTTACCTTGTCATTTTAGGATGACTAGGGTTAGCTACAACTGATGCAAATATAAGTTTTAGGTCAAGGAATGTGACCATATCTAATGGTAAAGCAACAAAGAAATTTGATTTATATCCTCTAGCACAACCACAACTAGATTAAAACACATCTATCTAGCTAGATTTAGGGGATGGACAAGAAGAGTTAAACTCTATGGCACATCTTATGATGTTACATAGACAATCTTTTCTAAAGCTGCAAGAAGAGGATTCAATAATTTAGAGTATTCTTACTAATACTTGTGTTAGAAAAAGATGTATTTGATAGTTCCGTGTTAGAATTAACCACATATGAGGAATGTAATGAGAGTTATATTCTGCTCAAGAAGCCAGACATTATTCATCAACTCTTAACATGTGAATTAGATACATGTCCAATCTTTGAAGCTGCTATAATTGAGTCTACAACTACTATTGAGTTGTCAAAAGGTCATAATCTCCACATCAATCCCAAATTATCTTCCACATAGATGAAACAATTAATATAACTACTTCAAAAACATGAAAAGGCTTTTGCATGGGATTATGAGGACATGAAAGGGTTGAGTCCTACACTATGTACTCATAGAATATACATCAATGAAGGGTGCTTGTCCATCAACCCCAGAGAAGGATTAATCCAACCCTTAGAGAAATAGTAAAAAATGAATTGCAAAAATTGCTTGATGCTGGTTTTACTTATCCTATATTTGATAGTAGATGGGTGTCACCCCTAGTCATAGTACCTAAAAAGGGAGAAAAATGGTGGATTTGTGTAGATTATAGAGAATTGAATAAGGCAACCTAAAAGGATCACTTTTCTTTACCATTCATTGATCAAGTTCTAGACACTTTAGCTGGAAAGAAGTATTTCTCTTTTTTAGATGGGTACAATGGTTATAATCAAATAAGTATTGCTCCTGAAGATCAAGAAAAAACCACATTGACATAACCATGGGGTACCTTTGCATATTCTATTTTTCCATTTGGCCTATGTAATGCCCCTACAACATTCCAATGAGCTGTAGTAAAATTTTTTGCTAATATATCACATGATTGTATGGAAATATATATGGATGATTTCACAACATTTGGAGTCACCTTTGAAGAAGCCATGATGAATCTTGAAAAGGTTCTCATCCAATGTGAAGAACATAATCTAGCACTTAATAGTAAAAAGTGTTTCATGCTCATACAGGAAGGAGTGGTACTTGGTCATTTCATATCAGCTGAAGGAATACAAGTGGATCCAACTAAGATAAAGGTAATTCTAACATTGCCCATACCTAAAAAACCAAAAGATTTAAGATCTTTTTTAGGTCATGCTGGATATTATAGGCATTTCATAAAAGATTTTAGCAAAATAGCCAGTCCTTTGTATACATTGTTGACTAAGGAAGTTTAATTTATTTGGACACCTAAATGTAATGAAGCCTTCCTACAGCTTAAAAAATCCTCACCATGGCACCCGTTTTACAAGACCAGATTGGTCAATTTTATTTCATATTCATACTGATGCATCAAATTATGTTGTAGGAGCTGTGTTAGGACAAAAGCTTGCTAATGTTGAGAATGCTATCTACTATATTAGTAAAAGCCTACATGGACTTGAGCTAAATTACATAGTAACTGAAAAAGAACTTTTAGTGGTAGTCTATGCATTGAACAAATTCAGATATTATGTGACTAGATATCCTATTTTTGTTCATACTGATCACTCAGCTATAAGGTATTTAATGAACAGACCAACTATCATTGGTAGATTGTCAAGATGGCTCTTGTTGTTACAAGAATTTTATATTACTATTATTGATAAGCCAGTCAAATCTAATATAGTTGCAGATTATTTGTCTAGATTGACCATTGCTGATGAAGATCCAACTCTAATTGAAGACACCTTTCTAGATGAGCACTGTTTCCATATAGAAACTCATACACCATGGTATGCAGACATTGCAAATTATTGTGTTGCAAATAGAATTCTCCCACACTTCTCTCATAAACAAAAGAGAAAGCTAGCAGAGAAATTTTTTCAATATTCTTGGATAGATAACAATCTCTTCTATGTAGGACCAGATCAATTCATTAGGAGATGTGTTAGGGAAGATGAGATATATGATATACTGCATGATTGCCATGATGAACCATGTGGAGGCCATTTTGCAGGGAAAAGAACAGAATTGAATATACTTACAACCGAATATTATTGGCCAATGTTACATAAGGATGTATGACATATACAACTAATTGTGACAAATGCCAGAGGATGGGCCGGCCAACCAAAACTGATGAGATGCCACTCACTCCATAGATTGTAGTCACACCTTTTGATAAGTTGGGCATGGACTTTATAGGTCCAATTGATCCACCATCAAGTGGAAAATCCTACATCTTAGTATGTATAGATTATGTAACTAAATGGGTAGAAGTTAGAGCAATGAAAAATGCTAGAGATGAGAAAGTAGCTAAGTTACTGTTTGAAGAAATATTCACCTGTTATGGAGTGCCCAAAGAGCTTGTCATAGATCAAGGAGCTTAGTTTACATCAAACTTGATTATTGAGGTTATGAAGAAATACAACATAAGGCACTATAAATTTGGTCCTTATCACCCTCAAGAAAATGGACAAGCAGAGGTTACCAATAGAGAACTAGAAGCCATTCTGACTAAAACAATGCACATACACAAGAAGGATTGGACAAGAAGATTAACTGAAGTTGTTTGGGCATATAAGACAACATGGAAGACAACAACTGGATTCACTCCATTTGAGCTTGTTTGTGGTAAAGAAACAATGTTGCCCATTGAATTTGAGCATCTCTATCATAGGCCATAGACTAAAGCACAGTTCCTGTAGCAATTCCAACCAACCAGTGCACTAGCTCTTCTGAACATAGTTATTGTAGCAGAAGATGAAAATCTTCTTCCTGTAGCCATACAATGATAGAATTTTAGGAACCTTCATAATAAAACCTCATTTAAATATAAGGCCTCATTCTTCCATTCACTCTTCTCTTTCTTCATATCAACCCATCTCATTTCTCTATCTACCATCCACCCAAACTCCATGTCACCCATACATTATTTTTCCTGCTTTCAATAAACAAAACCATCAGCACTTTCTATGGTCATTAGACTTTGCCACCACATCAACTTGCATGCAGACGTACACTTTCAAATTTTTAGGTATAACAATCTTTTTTATTCTTTATTTAATTCAGAATATAGGTTTCAATTTTTTTTTATCTAATACTACATTATATATATCATATAAGACTTAAGCCAATGTCTCCTTGCCATGCCAAAAATTTTAAAGTGAGGACACTTGTCAAAATTTAGTGGGGTTCCAAATTTCATCTCCACATTATCCTAGTCATGTCTACATTAAAGGATGTACTTTGGCGATAGTCTGATAGTTTTTACTTCATTAATTTTTAAAATCTTTCTGTATTTTCCATATCTTTTATTGCAATTTTTGGGAAAAGATCTCTTGTACTTGGCATGATTGAAAGGACTAAGAGTTATTATGAGAATACCTTCAATTAGTCTCAATTTCCCTCATCATTAATGTATCATTATTCTACATGCTGGAAACAAAGGGGTCTTGATTACGAGAAGTGGTAATAGCATACAACATTTTTTTTCATTTTTCATAAAGATTAGTTTTGAAGTTCAGAGAAAGAGGGAATTTACAAAGGTAAGAGGGACAAAAATGTATCATAGTAGCAAGAGTGGAAGGTAGAAATTTTGAAGATGGGGGGACAACTAAAGAGGTATGAGCCATTAATTCATAATGTTTTACTTGTGGACATTGAAATAGTTCGATGATTTCATGCTTGTTGATGGCTTAATTACTTCTTACAATTAACAGAATTCAATGAAGAAGTGGCAATGGATTTCATTATGACATTTCATGAAGGGGAGGCTTCAGTTTGGGGATTAAGAGTGGTTGCTACTGAGGAAAGGATAGTAGAGGTCACAGGATTATCGACAATTAGGGAACATTATCCAAATGAACATGATACCAGATCTTCAAGGGCACAATTCACTTAGCAAGGTTACCCTCAACTGGACATTACAAAACAAGGAAGTAAGAGACTTTCTCTTCTGCCTCCAGATTCAAAGTTAGCAACCCACATTATTAGATATTTAACTTGTGAAGGTAGGTTTTTGAACTTGCATGCTCATCATTTTAAATTGCTTAGTTGCATAAGGTATAACATGCAAGTTAATGTTCCCAACTTTCTTTACAATATGTTGTGTATAAGTGCTGAGGAAACTCAAAAAGGAAAGGAAAATTCTATTTCCCATCATACCTTTATTAAGTTTCTAGTTGAAAGATCTCTTAGGGATTCCTCCCCTATTTCATGAGCGAAATTTGTTGAAGCCAAGAACTTACAGATGCAAGACAACCTTGTTCCTCAAAACCTAGAAAATGAGGAAGAAACTACAGAGCCAATTCAAAATCCAACTAAGATGGAAAAAGAACCCTCTCCTGATAAGTTTGCTAAGCCCAATTTAGAGGATGGTATGCCAAGCTCTTCTAGGGGTAAAGGCAAGCATAAGGTTAGCCCTAACCTTGAAAAGGAAGTAAAAAACCCCTCTATTAAGGTAACAAAAAGAAAGAGGTCTGTTCTTGCAATAATTAATCCTACAACATCTACTCCAGTCATGCCTAAACCAAAACAAACCCACAAAGTGGTTGAAGTTGAAGAAGTTCCTGCATAGAAGCCCTTGTATGTGAGGTCATGTATCTCTAGCTTCTATTTAAAAACCAAATGCCCCAATTGCAAAGTCTTATATAGAGTCAGTAGTTCACAATGTCCCAAATGATTCTTTTGTGCAATTAGAGCCCCAAAATGTAGAAACACATGAAACTGAGCCTATCAAGGAGACCCCGCAAGAGAATTAGGAAATGTGCTAATCAAATCCTATTGTTGTTCTAGAAAAAGCACCTAGCAATGATCAACCTACCATGCCACCAGTCCCTGAATATTCCAATGTCTCTCTTATAACTTATAAATCTTCTTGGTACACCCAGTATTTCCAACAAGTTACCAGAGAGAAAAAGAAGAAATTTGAAACTCAAGAATTTTTGTCATCAACAATTCGGTCAATATTGTTTGGTCTATACAATCATTTTATTTTTCAGAAAGCCTTGTGGAAGCAAGAGAGAGATCAGATGGAAAAGGTAATATTTGACATTGATGAGGAAATTGAATCATTAAAAGAGCAACTAGAAAAGTAGAAGCAACAACTGAATGAAGCTTTGAAGCTAGCTGATTAGGCTATGGCCTGTAGACCACCCCCAAGGGTGTATGCTATATATGTTTAAAAGAACAACTTCTGTTATTCTAGTTGATGATGACAATGAGAAATATTGATTATGAATTTAAGAATGCTCGAGATTTTTATAATATGAGATTTTTATAATATGTATCAAATTTTGCCCTCCTGGAAAAAGAACTTGTTGTGTGAGCTCTATTTGCATAATTTCATAATTCCACAAGAAATAGAGTGGAATCCCCTACTTTACATTGGGGATGTTCACTTGAGAGCCCTAATGTCATTGATGCACAATGAAATAAATTATAATAGATAGTTGGATACCTATAGAAACCTTGAAAAGTATGAACCACTACCACTCCGGGCTAAATCCCATAAGCCTTATGACCTCTTGAGAGATTGGTTCAAATTAACTTGTGGAAGGCCAAAATTAGAAATTAGAGAGAAAGTGTTTGAAGAAAGGGAAAAACTTTATAGAGAGTATCAGAAACTTCCTAATTTCACATAGCAAAGAGCAATTGCAGGGCTTAGAAATAGATGGAGTTGATTTCTAGAATCTTTCAAGAAGGCTGAACCACACAACCCTATTAATTTCGAGGCAGTAGTAAATAGAGTGGCTAAATATATGCAATTAGGAAGGTAAACCAAGAAAGAGTTATGGATGCCACTAACCTTCCAACCTCCTACCCTTCTGTGGCCCCTGTATGAAAGCAATGTTACAAGGTTAGATCCATTAGTTGAAGAACACTTGGGTGAGTATTGGAGATGATCTAGAGGATGTTTCTACACCTTTAGAGGTGGGAAATAGGGGAAGACAAAATTAGGAGATTTCAAAGTAATGGAAAAGAAGTACAATGGTTGAGGAAAAGAATTTACATAGTGTGGGGTAGATGATGAGGCATATTAATGTCTCAAATTTGATATAGTTTTTACATAGTTTGAACTTACTCTTTGAGCCCTATGAAAAACATTTCCAATATATTTGTTTTAAATGTCTTGTGAACTTATGCTGAATGTAGCTAGAACCTATTAAACCTATGGATAGTGGATATAACATACCTTGCTTAATATTATATATAAAGTGTAGTATTTCATATAAATGTTTTAAGCTATGTTTAATATTTGAATGAGAGTAGAAATGTTGTTGTGCATATGGCTCAAAATTTTCTAATTTTTAGGAAATGGAGAAGTGGCACAAAGAATAGAGAGCACCATATTAAAAATGAGTAATGAAGATCGGTCATAGCATGAGAAGCACAAGTTAGTTTTAGGTGATAAGTCACATCTGCAAGGAGAGTTATTCTAGGAGACCCAACTTGTTACATTATCTACAAACCATTATTCGATTGCTTAATCAATGTTCTAAAGTCATGGTTGATATTTTGCCTTTTTCTTCTGACAATGTTTGCTCCAAGTTTCTTTTATGTTATGTTTGTAATAAGTTCCAATCCTCTATATATATGGGAGAAACAAAAAAAAAGTAGGGGTGAGTTGAAAAGGATTCTAGATTTGTTTTTCCTGTTCTCTATGAATTATTGAGTCATGTAATGAAAGAAGAATTCTAATGAAAGAGTGATTTTGGACTACCTATTGTGTTCTTAGTTAGTTGAAGCCAACCAAGGGGGCCCACTTGGGAGGTGGAATAGATTTAGGTAGATTAGATTCATTTATTGCAATTTCTTATTTAAGATAGATTTACTGAGTTGTGATTCACACTAAGTGTTTCATTTATTCTCATGAGTTTTGATTCACACTAATCCATCTCTCATGAGAATAAATGAAACACTTAGTGTAAATGCTTAAAATAATCTCAAATGCTATATTAATTTATTTAATATTTTCCTTGTAATTATAATTATTAATTAATTAATTAATTATATTTTTCATATTCTTCTACTTATTTAATTAATTAGGTTCACTTCCCTAATGTATTTAAATTAAATTTGAATACTTCTCCCTAATGTGTTCAATTTATTTAATGCATAGTGCTCCATAAATCCCCTTTTAAATAAATTTCAATTCATATAATTTCCTCCACTTTATTAAATTCTATAATCCTATGATGAAGTTAAATCCTATTTAATTTAATCCTAATCCCATCCTAAAACCTAGTCTACACCCATCACTCTCATCCTTCTAAGCCTGCACATTAATTAATCCCACTTAACATTATCCTAAACACATTTCTAAACACCTTTTAGCTCTTAAGTGTTTTCTCACACATGTGCGAGAAAATCAAGATCAAATAAAGCTTCCATTTTGTTATTTTATTCACACCTCTTATACCTCTTACACATTTTCCCCCTTTCCTTTCTCCAAGGTTTCACACACATGTGTGAGCAAACCTCGAGCCAACACTTTCACTAAAAAGGCTTATGTTGACCTTTGCATGGCTTTTCCCCTTAGTCCATGTGTCTCCCTTGTGGCACCTATGTGGATGCCACATAGATGCCATCTCCCTAAGGCCTCTCTCAAACCTATAAATAAATCCTTTATCTTAAGCATTTTTCATCTCCCTCATTTGCATTATTATCATGCTAGTTTAGAGTTAGATCTTTCTAGTGATTTTAGTTATTTCATGCATTGTTACTAACCCCTTGGTAGTTTCTAGATTTCATTTCATTTGCATTGTTAACTTATTTTGATTTCTTGCATCCACATTCATATCCTTTGAGTTCTTTCAAGCATGGTTGCTTCCATAGCCATTGCTTGAAGTATTCTCCATTCATCTTAGTATAGTTTCATTATCATTGCATATCATTTATAAATCATAGGGATTCATAGTTGTGTTTGGGAGAGCACATTCACATCCATCACACTTAAGCACACCAACAAGGCCTATTATGGGTGCCCTTTTTGAGCTTCTTTGAGGTTGCATAAGGAATTTTTATTTCGGTTGTATTAAGTTGTGAAACTCAAGCTTGTTTTAGTTGTATTTCAATTTTTTTCTAATCTTTCATATGCACATGTTACAACTAACATTTTCTTACTTACACATGCTCCCAATAGGTTAGGTTTTCTTGCATACATTATCACTCATTGGATCTAGGTGATGCTCATAGAGGTGAAGCACCAAGATTTCCTAGGAAGTCACTCATCCCAGTACTGCTCCAACTTGAAATAAGGGTCAATAAGTTTGACTCAAAAAATACATAGTTAAGTCATGATAACATTATCATAATTTGAGTTATTGTGGAAAATATATCCTACTTATTAGTATCCCTTTTCCAAATTTAGTCTCCAAGTATAGATTATCACTATCATTAGTCCTTGCAAAACCAATCTTCACCAAATATGTGTGCAACCTTTCATACCATTCTCTAGGGGATTGTTTCAATGCATACAATATTTTGTGTACCTTACATACCATATTCCTCTTTCTTGGATCAACGAATCCTTCAAGTTGTTTGATATAAACTTTGCCCTCTAGTATTCCATTCAGAAATGCAAATTTCACATCCAATTGATATGCTTTGAACCCTTTTTTAGAAACATATGCAAGAAAATTTGTCACTCTTTCTAACCTTTCAACTGGGTCAAATGTATCCCCATAGTCAATTCCTTTTTCTTGTGCATATCCCTTGCAAACTAGTCTTTCTTTGTTTCTTGTGACTTCACCTTTCTCATTCAACTTGTTTCTGAATACTCACTTTGTATCAGTAGCATTCTTGTCCTTTGGTCTAGGTACCAATGTCTAAGTCTTGGTTTTCTCTATTTGTTCAATCTCTTCATTCATGTCTACAATCCAATTTTTATTCTCAAGTGCATCCTTGATGGATCTAGGTTCATATTCACACAATAAGCATGCATCACTTCTCAATATTTTTCTTGTCATAATTCCTGGGTTTTTGTCTCCAATAATTTAATTTGGTGAATTATTTCTTCTTACATACTTTTCTAGCATAGGTTCAACTCTTTTTTCTTCTTTCACTAATTCGTCAAGTTCATTTTCTATAGTCACTTTAGGTATTACTTCTTGTATCACAACTTCTAGTAGTTTGGCAATCACTTGTTGATGCTCAGCTCCAACTGTTTGATGCTCAACTATTTGTTTTTGTAACTCGACATTCACTAGTTGTTGCTTCTCGAAAACTTTATTTTTAGCCTTAGGTAGGGTACTAGGCTCTCCTTTATAGACATATACAAAATTATTGTAGTCTTCAGAGTCCTATTTGCATTGAACTTCATTTTTATCTGCATACTCATCAACTCTAACATTTGCACTTTCCACAATTTTGTTAGTGTTAGAATGTAAATACAATTTATATGCTTTGCTTTTTGTGGAATATCCTAAGAATATATCTTCATCACTTTTAGCATCAAATTTTCTATGTCTATGGTCTTCTAGTATACAAAATTTTCTTCCAAATACTTTGAAATACTTCACATTAGGTGCATATCCATACCATAACTCAAAAGGTGTAACATTTGTACCTTTCTTGACTTGTACTCAATTCAAGGCATAAACAACTATACTTACATCTTCTCTCTAGTACTACTGTGAAACATTCTTCTCCATCATCAATGTCCTAGCATAGCCCATGATTGATTTATTCCTCTTTTCATCTATACCATTCCATGGAGTGGTTCTTGGTGCTGACATTTGTCTCTTGATTCCTCTATCATTGCAGAATATGTTGAATTGCTCAAATATAATCACCCCCTCTATTAGATCTTAGAAACTTAAAGCTTTTACCTATTTCATTTTCAACTCTAGCCAAATACCACTTAAACAATTGGAATGCATCATATTTTTCTTTAAGAAATATCACAGTCATCATTCTAAAGTAATAATCAACAAATAGAATAAAATATTTGTCACAAATAATATCTTTACACTCCAATAGGTATACAAAGGTCAATATGAACTAACTCCAATATATCATTAAATGAATAGGTCTTTCTCTTGAAACTAGACTTTGTCATTTTACCCAATTGACATTGCTTACACATTACATTATCAGGTTTCTTTAATCTTGGTAATCATCTTACTCTTTTCATCTTACTAGTGCTTACCAAATTATCAAAGTTGACATGACATAACCTCTTATGTCATAACCAAATGTGTTCATATTGTTCAAACAAGCATGTATCATCAGATATGTCTAGGTAGAACAAGTTACCTCTTGTTTGTTTCTCACTTCCAATAAGTTCTATAGAACCATTATAGATCTTGGCTTTGTTTTGTTAAAACTTAACTCTATAATCTAAAGTGTTCAATTGTGCAATAATCAAGAAATTGTAATTTAGTCCTTCAACCTAGTAAGGATTATCACATCTTATATTATCAAACAATCTTATTGATCCTTTACCTTTCACAAGATATGGTAAATCATTAGCAAACTTAACACAGATTCCTTTATAATGTTCTAAAGTTTCAAACTTACTTTTATCAATAGTCATGTGATGTGAGAAACCACTATCAATTATTCATCTATCACCTTTAATCACATGTGGAATAAGTGCATTTTTCTCATCTTTATCTAATCATTTTTCATTAAAACATAAACAACTTCTTCATCATGAATATCATAATCACTATTAGTTTCTTCTTCAGCAATGTAACAAGATTTCTTACATTTTCCCTTGTAGTCTTTGTATCCTTTAGTCTCTCTTCCATCTCTTCTTCCTTGGTACTTGTCTTTCTTTTCATTCGTGTCAGTAGTAATATGATCAACTTTATTGCATGAAAAATATATTATAGGAAGTTTACTTTTGAATTTTTATTTGCCTCTTGGTATCCTTCTAGCCATTAATGCTTCATAATCCTCAAGAGCATCATCAAATGATTCACTACCACTATCCTCATACTTTCGTTTATTCTTCTTAGACTTATGTAGGACGACTTATGACTTGAAAGATGATTCAATAATAGGGGCAAACAAATTATAAAAAATTGACAATTCAAAAGTAGTAAGCCTCCCAATTAGACCATCCAAGGTTGATCATTACCACAAGTACATCATGATTCTTGTATTGCAAAAACTATAATAGCATAAATATGAAGTAGTGCTCTTAGTACCTTTCTAATCATAGTTGCTTATTTTTCCTTCATCTCCTCTAATTGCATTCACCACTTCTTTGATTTGGCCATAGTATTCTGCAATGTTCTCACCTTCTTTCATCTTTATATCATCAAACTATTAGAAATAGGGAATACTGGGGGGGGGGGGAATCAGTAATCTACAAACTTTAGTTGCCAACTAGATATTATTAATTACTTTAAACCATGCATAACAAATCAATAAAGTAATGCTGAACAATAATAGTAACAATGCATAAAGATAACTCATGACATCATATTTTGTTAACTAGGGAAACCCCGGCCAAGGGAAAACCCCAATGGTAATGATACCCACTAGATAATATACTAATATGTATGTTCCTTGTTAGAAGATGGACCTTGTTAGGATTCAATGAGAAAATTCAATATAACAATCCCTGTTAGGAGACTTTGAATCCTTGTTAGAAGATTCCAACCCTGTTAGGAGTTGTAGTGTAATGTATGCAAGATAAGCCCATTGCCCAAACATGCAATTTCAACTACATGAAGAGCTCACTGCTCAAAAAAGTAATCTACTATTATTTTTCTTCCTTCAACTTGATCTTGGATCACCAGATAGTTCATACAAAACTTTTCATATATCACTTTCACAAAAGCTCACTCACAAGTTCACTCTCATGATACATCAAGATTACACACTTCTTATCGCAAGAAGACCTTTGCATAAATACCATGCCTTTACATAAAATATTGCTTGGTCAGATAAGACCACAATTCATTTTTCCAAGCTAGGGTAAAAATCTAGGATGTCGGCCCTAATTGGACAAGTAATTGTTTTGCAACCAAAATAATTATTTCCTTCAATTCTGTTGTCTTGCTTTATCAAAACATGATTACCTCTATTCTGTACAATTTGTACAAACTTCCAAGGTTATACACATCATCATCAACATATATACTATCTCCATGTAACTTTTCTTTTCATAATATGACATCTACAACATGTTATAAACAAAATAATAGACTGCTGTAATCGAAATTCTATACTTAGACAATTTTCTAATCACCAAACATTAAGTATCTTTATTTTTGAGGTTTTCTATCAACATGTTATTTTGTTTATATATCACAATTAGCCAATTATCAACAATCTCCCCCTTTGGCATTGATGGCAACAAAATAGGGAAAATTGGCTAAGTGACAAAACTAACTAACAAAATAAACATTACATCTATTACAACTTTACAACTTTATATATGCTCCACCTTACAGTATATTTCATAGTAAACAAGTATTTCTCTACTTCACAATTTTCTCTACTATTACTCCCACTGTAACATCAATGAAAAAGGTCAACAATCTCCCCCTTTGGCATTGATGGCAACAAAATAGGGAAAATTGGCTAAGTGACAAAACTAACTAACAAAATAAACATTACATCTATTACAACTTTACAACTTTATATATGCTCCACCTTACAGTATATTTCATAGTAAACAAGTATTTCTCTACTTCACAATTTTCTCTACTATTACTCCCCCTGTAACATCAATGAAAAAGGTCATAGAATGTCAAGATTCTATACAAAAAATATCAAAATTGATGTCCTTGCTTTTATGCTGTAATAATCTTCATACAATCTTCAAA
Source organism: Cupressus sempervirens (assembly GCA_028749045.1). Lineage (NCBI taxonomy): Eukaryota > Viridiplantae > Streptophyta > Pinopsida > Cupressales > Cupressaceae > Cupressus > Cupressus sempervirens. Next base: position 542,226,026 of record CM053787.1, on the reverse strand, counting down.
AAGTAGTTTTCAAGTTGTCCATACCTTTTGTCCATGTCTCTTTGGTAGACTTTGCTGATGAGAAAATTGCACATAATGCATATGATGCAATCTCAACTGCATTGATATCTGAATACAAGAAGTTAGTATATGTGTCCTTGGCCTTGACATATTCTTCTAGTTGCTTCTCAAAAAATGATAACTTCAGAGCAATGGATTTTTTGAAATTAGATGTTCTCCTTAATATCTACTCTTTCCAAAGTTCCAATTTTCTGATCTTGATATGAACACTAGCAACTTGGCTTTCAATATTATCAACTTTACTTGATGGGTGTTGGATTAGGCTAGATAAGGCCTCTAACTCATTCAACTTTGCCTCTAACCAACTATTCAAATTCTTAGTCATTTTGTATGATAAGGTATACTTAACGTACAAGAATTTCCCTTCTTGGTGACACTTCTAAAGTTCTTTGATGCATGTATCAAGGTTGACTAAGTCATTCTTGATATTCTAGCAAATGGTGCTAAATAGGTTAGCATCATGGGAAATATGAGCTTTTTCCTCTATAACTTTTAGCAAAATTGTAAACTCTTTGTCAAAAGACTTTAGTACTACTTGTGCTCTCTATTCGGGATCTGGTTCTGAGTGCTAAACTACCAATGTACTGTGTAGCCTGTCTGTCACTTCCATCAATGTTCTTTGTAAACTCTTTACTTTCTTATTTTTCTCAATTAATATGGTCAAGGATGATATTAGATCTATTTGACCATCATCATTGGTAGACAGATTGGCAAGAGAGAGTGGAGTAGATGAACTAGATGGTTTAGTTTCATCCTCCCTCTATTTCTTTGCTGCTTCCTTGGCTTTCCTCTCTTCCTCTTCTTTCCTTTCTTTTTCTTCTCTTTCCTTCTTCTCTTCTTATCTTTTCCTTTCATTCTCCTTTATTTTTCTTTTATTATCTTTTTCTTCCTTTCTTTTCCTTTCATTCTCAAGTAATTGTTGCTTGGCTTCCTCTATCTTTTGCTTTTCAATTTCTATAAGCCTCTTTTCTTCCTCAATTTTTTTTATCTTATCTTCAACATCCTCGGTATTAGGTATATTTGGTTTGGAGCCACCAAATGGATTGGTATCATCAATGTTCAAAGTAACATTGGTTTGATCAATCCTCATGGTATCATCACTTATTGATACTTCCACTATTCTAAGGCTAGAGGAGTTGTTGTCTATGATTCTGACAACATCTTGTTGATAGCTACTATTGTCTCCTTCCTCAACTTATCCTTCTCTCCAACCATAAATAAAAATGGCCTTAATTTATTTTACAAGTATGGCATGAGGTTATTTAGAAATATCTTAATCTCATCTCCATCATCAGTCTTGCAAATTGTCCTTAACATAGACTTTCAAAGTTCAAGGTCTTCTTCCTTTCTGGAGTCTTCTTCTCTATAAGTCTCTCATATAATTTCTAGTTCACTACTCCTTTGATATCCTTCATACTTAGATCATTTGCAATGATATGTCTTATAGTAGAAATATCAATTTGATCTTTCTCAAAGTTATTATAAAGATCATAAAATTTGTTCATCTAAACAATGTTTCCTTCATTTGTAATTATTGTGTTTATCTTTTCAATCTTCAGCTTCCATGGTTACCAAGCTTTTTTTGCTGCTTGTTTAGGTGGAATCAACTTGATTTCTTTTTCCTCAACTTCCTCATCACTACTGGATTCAATTGTCAACAATGCTTTCTGCTTCTTTCCATGTCCTAAAGCTGCTTAACTCTCTTTGCCTTTATTGGCACTACTTTAGCTAATGTCTCTGATTATCTCTTATGTTCATTGGGCTAAACATCAGATACTACTGCATAAGGTATACTCTACCCCAAAGTTGTCTTTGCAACTAAAACTTACAAGGGTTGAATATTCAATACACCTTGTTTAATTATTTGTCTCACCGCCTTAGACTCACTTTCTATCATTCTGGCCTTAGATAATGCCTTCTTCATAATTGATTCAACCTTCTTGTGAGATGCCTTCTCCAAGGTTGCTTGATGAGCATGTTGTGTGATCTCATCAAATGCACCAAATCTGTACTTAGCTTTATCTATCTTAGAATTCAACAATAGATCAATGTAGCCAACTGCAATATCATTACTCAACTCATAGCTCAAAGGATCCAAAAATGTTTCCTGAGGTTCTACTATTTGAATGTATATATAGTCAGTATCAACTAAAATACATATGTCCTCCTTAAATCTATCCACAATAGCAGGTGAGATCCTAAATCTCTGTTTCATATCATTTTGGAATTTTCTCGTAATTAGATTACCACCATCAATACCTTGTGTGTAGGGTGTCTTCTGCATACCTCTGATATATTTTCCATAGTGCATCTATCACTACTCATAATATCTGTTACTGACAAGTAAAGAAATCTCTTTAGCACATGAAAGAATATGTGATTAATAAAATATTGGAACCTAAACACACCATTCTTTGTTCTTTTAATCTTTTCAAGGTTCTCCAAGATTTGCATTCTCAGAATTTCACTCAAATTCACCTGTTCTTTCTCAACACAAATCTTGTAAGCTACATATATAAAACCTACTGAAAGTTCGTCTATCTTAGAACTTGCAAAAACTGAATAAGGTATTATTTTTCTAAGAAATCTCACATCATCCTGCTTGATGGAGCTGACTACCATAGCCTTCCCATTGTAAACTGCCTTAGTGTAGCTTTCTACTTTCTTCTTGTCCAGTTTCTCTCCTATGGGTACACTGCCTTGTTTGCTAAGACTAGTTATCTCATGTATAAGGTTGGCAGAAATGTCTACTACATTATCTTGCATCAATAACTTTCCATCATGTATTCTACTTAATATAATTTGTGTCCATTCACTTGTATCTAGTTTGTAGTAAAATGATACTTAAACAAGTCCAATTCACTCAAATGCTCAAATCTGGTCTTTACTATCATGTCGTGGTTAAAGATTGTTTCCATATTCTTATTCATATATTCACTACCAATAGACTCGAACTTACAATTCAAATAGTTTTCTATGCCTTCCAAATAGACTATGTTGTTCAAGGTGATAGACAATGCAGAATTAGGGTTTCCATCATTAGGTTTTAAAGAAACTACCTTAAACTTAGGTCTGTCCTTATTCTTGATACTGTGAACAACTAACATATCCATAATTCTTATCAACAATATCCTTTATTGCACAAATATTGCAAGAAAATGATAAAATACCTCTTTCCAAAAATAGGGTTTGCTTCAAAATTGCTCTAACAAGTTTCTTCAGAATGTACTTCACTTTGAATGTGTTCACAAATGAAGTAAAATCAATTTTCTACTCCTTTTATGCATCAACTTGAAACTACATTAATTGCGTACTTAGCAAACATGAAAAAGCTATTATTTGCATTTTGTAATTAGATAACTATATAAACTAATCTATTTGATCTTCAGATGTCATCCAAGGTTTACTATAGCCTCCTTTCATCATGACAAACATCCTCAAAACTTCACATCATGAGATTCTTTGCAAAAATGTACTTTTCATCTTCTGTTACAGAATCAACTCTTACTGTAACACTAGTAACTCTAAATTTCATCATAACTTATTTGTATGAGCTCCAAATTACAAGCAAGCTTAGATATCATCTAAACACAACTAGATACACCTTTTCCCAACTTTTCTACCTCTAATTTAGGCTCTGACTAAAGTTCTCAAATTTTGATGCTGTGAACAAGCTTAATTCAACTTAATTGAATCAAACTCAACAACTGACTTCAATCTTTCTATCTCATCATTATTTAACTTTTCTTTTGAGATATCTATTCCTTTCACATGCTTCATTAATTTCTTCTTGAAGTTCACTTACAATATTTCTTTGTTCTTCATTGCTTCTACTAGTTTCCGAGTTCCTTTCTTGGTTCCTTCTATCATTTCTGGAGTTTCTTCCATCATTCCTTCTATTTATGAAGTTTTTTCTATTGTTCCTTCTATCTTTGGAGTTTCTATCCATTTTATAGTATCTTGCTGTGTGTTCGAAGTTATTGCATAACTGATATACAAGTGCTCTACTTCTAGGATTCTGTTGATCATCAAGTGCATGACAATTCTGAGCAATGTGTCCTTATTTGTTACACTTATGACAAACAATTTGTCTTCTGTCATCATAAGATCTTCTTTCTCTTGATGTCCTTTCATTAGATCTTCTTTTATCTATAGGGTTAATATTTCTAGACATTCTACTATTTCTTCTATCATTATCATACTTAGGTTTCCTACAATCAATTGCATTATGACCCATACCATGAAAATTATAACAATAAATGTCCTTAACATGATTAAATTACTTACTAATACAATATTTTTTCATATGACCTATTTCATTACATAAAAATCACTTACCTCTAAATTCATACCTGGTTGCCTCGGGAGTCTCCATTTGCTTTGGTTCATCCAAGATTTCAACTTCATTGATTTTTTCAACTTCTTTAGGTATCTCAGAGGATTGACTTGACTCAATCTTATCATTAGATTTTTCTTTTTCTTTTTGATTTGATCTAATCTCAGGTTTCTTTGTAGACATGTTAATTAGATAACCAAGACTATTCTTATCATAAGGTCTTTGTATAGACATAGAATCATCAAGTTATTCTCTACTAGAATAGAGCTTCTCAAGATGTTGTTTGTACTACATTAATTCACCTTTCAAAATAGTATTGTACTTATGGAGTTCTTCATGATCTTCTTTCAATGTTTCAAACTTAGATGTTTTCTTTGCTAGACTTGCTCCCAGATCTACATTTTTGATCTTCAAATCAGATTCAATTTTGCTAGGATCACTTCTCAAAGTCAACTTTAGATTTGTAATCTTCAATTCATGCTTCAAGATTTTGTACTCTATCTTTAACTTTGAATAGTCATCATTAGTAGTTCCAGATTTAGTAGATTCAATAGATGTTCAATCTTTTCCTTCAACTAACCAATGTATACTTTGGATTCTTCATATTCTTCCTTCAACTTATCTCTTTCTTCAGTAAAGAGATCAATTTGTTCAAGAGCTTCTTTGAGCTTTTCATCAACTATTCCATATCCATAGGGATCTTACTTAAGCTATTAAGCCTCTTCAAAGTAACTTCACTTTGATAGCAATTTTTAGAAATAGTCATTATTGAGGGGGGAATCGGTAATCTACAAACTCTAGTTGCCAATTGGAAATTATTACTTACTTTAAACCACACATAACAAATCAATAAAGTAATGCTAAACGGTAACAATAACAATGCACAAAGATAACTCATGACGCCATATTTTGTTAACTAGGGAAAACTTGGCCAAGGGAAAACCTCGGTGGGAATGATACCCACTAGATTAGATACTGATATATATGTTCCTTGTTAGAGGATGGACCCTATTAGGAGTCAATGAGAAAATTCAGTATAACAGTCCCTGTTAGGAGACCTCATATCCATGTTAGAAAATTCCAATCCTATTAGGAGTTGTACTGTAATATATGCAAGATGAGCCCACTGCCCAAACATGCAATTTCAACTACCTGAGGAGCTCACTACTCAAACAAGTAATCTACTGTTATTTTCCTTCCTTCAGCTTGATCTTAGATTACTAGATAGTTCATACAAAACTTCACATATATCACTTTCACAAAAATTCGCTCACAAGTTCACTCATGATACATCAAGATTACATACTTCTTATCGCAAGAAGTCCTTTGCATAAATACCATGCCTTTACATAAAATATTGCTTGGTTGGCTAAGACCACAATTCATTTTTTCAAGTTAGGGTAAACATCTAGGATGTCAATGCTAATTGGACAATTAACTATTTTGCAACCAAAACAACTCTTTCCTTCAATTATGCTATTCTACTTCATCAAAACATGATTAACTCTATTTTGTACAGTCTGTACAAACTTCCAAGGTTATACACGTCATCATCAACATGTATACTATCTTCATGTAACTTCTCTTGTCATAATATGACTTTTGCAACATGTTATAAGCAAAACAATAGACTTCTATAATCAAAATTCTATACTTGGACAATTTTCTGATCACCAAACATTAAGTATCTTTACTTTTGAGGTTTCTTGTCAACATGTACATCATGTGTTGCCATTAATGACAACAATTAAATATCACAATTAGCCAATTATCAACACAGAATTGCCTCTCAAGATTTCTGAGTTAGCTCTTAATACATTCTTGTTTCCACCATGGATCTTTGCTAGTTTTTCCCACATTTTCTTTGTAGTAGTGCATTCCTTTATGTCATCAAACTCTATGTAACTTAGGGCGAATGCAATATCCAACATTGCATGATTGTGTTCTTGTTTCTCCTTTATTTGTTGGGTTGTCATAGGTGCTAGTACTACTATGTAGTTATGCTCCAGGTAGTATACTACTAAATCTCTAATTCCAGTAATGTGCAACTTCATCAAAATTTTCCATGCTAGGAAGTTCTCCTTGTTCAACTTGGATACCTCTTTTTTGAACATCTTGATCTTTAGCATTATGTTCCTTCAAAATCTCCTTACAAGCACCACAAGCTTTGACACTAGTTGTTATAATTATTTTAGAATAATAGAGAGTGGGTGAGGTTGAATCAATTATCCTTACATCTAGATGTTCCAAAAAAAAATTTAGCCACTTTTAATAACTTAGATTTATTCATTAGTCCACTCGGTCTATATATCAACTTAACAGTAACTTAAACTTGCAATTCTCTATTTTAATAGTAACCTACTTGCATAATGTAAAGAAATAAGAAATAAAACACATCAAATACCATTCACACAAGTATGGCACCATGATTTAACATAGAATCCCAATTTGGAAAAAACCACCAGTAACATGGTACCAGTTTTTCACCCTTATGAAGTAAGCTCAATTAAGAGTCAAACCTATTAATGGTTACAATACACACTGTAAGGTGTGACCCTATTAAAGGATTTAATCACCTTTTAGGAGTGGCCTTATTAGAGGTCTTAACAACATCTCGTTAGAATTTCACCTTGATTAAAGGATTTGCAAATGATGGTTAGGTCAACCTTGATTAAAGGATTTTAACTGATACATTGGTTAGAATTAACAATTGGTTGATTTGATAAATACAACTCACTTTGCAAATATAGATCACAATGTATCTCATTAACTAATTCACTAATTGAACTCCATTAATATCTTCATCACTGATTTTCTTGGAAACCCTTCAAGTAATCACACTTCACCTCTTCTTAGCTCTTTACAGCCTTCTGCTCAAGTTTTCAAATTAATAGAATCAACAATTGCTAACCTCTCTAGGTTATCCTTATGTCTCCTTAAATAGGTAGATTTGATCTTTTTAATTTAAACATACCATTAATATTAGAGTTAGGTTAGATTCATTGAATCCTTCCATCATTTCATTTCCTCCTTCTCCTTCTAAATAATTTTCAAAAATTCTTTATGAATCCATGTCTAGAAATGCTCAAACATGGTTATCATGCATTAAATTCTCTAGTTCATCAGTACTTATCCTTCACATGCTTTGACCAATCCAACAATTCAACTATGTCAATTAGGAATCTGAATTCCTTCACCAATTATCAAATGTTGTCACTCAATCAGTAATGTGTTCCTTGACCTCAGTCAATACTAACTATCTTGCTTGACATGCTCTATCTTTTCTAGTACTTGGTCAACACTATATTTTCTTGGCTTCTATTGTCACTTAGTTGACATTATATTTGTTCGGCTTCTATTGTAGGCTCCTTAATCTTCTACTATGTTGTTCAATTTAGCCTATACATTTTGTCTTCCATGGATCATCTCTACTAGGCTTCAATTTAATTATCTTCTCCTCTTAGTGTATGATTAAACAACACATTATCTTGTCAATGTGCTAACTAATAAAGTGCCCATTGTATTTCCACATAACTCAACCTTTCTAGTAGGTCTTCATCTCTTCTTTTCAAATCCTCTTCATCAATCGAATGATATGGCACTCTACTTAGGTAGAAATTGTCTCACCAGTAGGGTTTGACATCAATGCCAACATAAAAATTGTTCCAACTATAGTTACCAATAGGAAGTTATCCCATAACATACTATGCACTATTAATATAGTAAATTCCTTGGCTCAAAAGGGTGTGTTGATGTTGTGAAGGGGAGCAAGCATCACCCACTTTCTATCCATTCACATTGACAAAGTATCTTTGATTTATAGATGGTGGGAATTTAGTAAGTAGTATCCACTTCCCAACATATCTGATGCAAGTTTTCAAGGTTCTTTATTTTTTATTAATACCCATAAAAAATGGACTAATTATATCCCTTGGTCATTTATATTGGTTCTTAAAGGGTCAAAACAATCATACTATTCTATGTGTCATTATTGTATTTGCTAAAAAATGATATAACTTACCCAAAAATCACACAAATACATTATTAAAAAATTTGATGCATTTGGTCATCCTAAGATACAATTAATATTTTTTTCAATGCAACTACCTAGGTCTATTAGGAAAGTTCATATTTATATGACATGATTGTTTATTTTTACAACACGTCTCTATTCTTGTAACACAATTACTAGATTATTTTGTCTTGAGACTTATTTTCTTAGACCCTTTGATTCAATTGACTAATTATTTTACCAAACTAGTCCTTAATTTTCTAGACCATTTGCAACAATTATTTTATTCATTATCTTATCTTTTAATTAAATGTTACAATTTTAATTTAGAAGCATCCTTGTGTTGTTGGAAATCTTGCATCACCCAAAAATATCTTATTTCAAGTTGTTCTTAGTTTATTCCTATGTTCTTAATTTTTGTGTCTTTAGTAGCATTCCTTCTATTTGGGGGACTTATTTCTATGAACCTTGACATTGGTTTCAAACATCATTTTTTACTTGTATCTAGGTTTACACCTTAATTATAAATTTTTTTTGTAGTAGGGATATCTTGGTTTCTAGTTTGGGCATGTGACTTCTTTGAGTCTAAATAGTGAATTGGAGTCTTTTTTATCTTTCAAATCAATTCCTCCATATCAAGATGCTCTAAGATATTAGTCCAATATCTATCTTTGATCCCACATCATTTCAACGACCTAGCATTGAGATCCTTATGATTTGGGTCTTGACCTATATTTTGATTTTATGTTTCCTTGTTCTTGGAAAATATGATTGATTTGGATTGACATGTTTCTTTTGAAGGTTCTATTTATTGAGGCCTTATTCATTATTTGTAATAGGATATAGATTGAATAATCTTGAAGGTTCAAACCACTTAGAAGTTTGGATATTGTTTGTAAATTAGTAATGTGTGCCTAGAATATAAACTCCATGTTGTTGAGCATGCTTTTAACTCATTATTATAGTTTTTTGTTGATTCTTTCTATTGTGGGACTTGGATTTCATGGATTGGACCATCTCCACTTAGTAAACTCATTCATGGATTGGAGTGTCTCCATTTGATAAACTCCTTCCATGACTATGTTAAATTTTTTGATAAGATCTAGTCCAAAATCAAAGAAGTCAAACAAAATTTTGGGGCTTACACACATAAATATGATATGTTTCTTGACCATAATTATTATAGTTGAAATTTTGGAAAATGTACATCTCCTTTAAGTCTTGCACCTTAGGGTTAAATTCATCATTCATTTTACCTGGGTCAAAAACTTGCATAATTGTCAAATATGTTTATCGTTAGTTTTAGGAATCTCATTAGTGCATCAATTTGTCCTCTCTGGTTTACCTTCTTTTGCATTTTCAAAAAAATCTCTTTAGGTTTTTTATTTCTTAGATTTGGGCATTCTTGCCTTTAGGATCACCTTTTAGAAATTAAAGTTACAACATTTTGGATCTTCCCATAATGGTTGGTAGAATATTTTTAGTCTCTCCTATCAAATTACCATTTTGTCATAATTATCATTTTTTCCTCTTTATGATTACTTTTGTGTCAAATAAGTTTTTTGAATCATTCAAGTTAGCTCCTAAACTCATACTCTCAAAAAATTAGAAATTCCCTTAGGGTTTATTTGTTAATACCCTAGTTGTCATTAGAGTCATTTCATCCTTGCATTTTCCTTAATCATTTTCCAAAATTGTTTAAGAAAGTAATTTAACAAAAAGTGTCATTCCCTATACATCACTATAATCATTTTATCCTTGCATCTTCCTTAGTCTACTATTCCAAAATCTCAAAAAAAAAACATAATTTTATTCTCAGGTGTCAATACAGTCTGAATAATATTAATCACAATCATTTGATCATTGTTTCCAAAAAAATTAGAGTCATTCTTGCATTTCCATGTGAATATTACATGACCTTAAAGGAATGAAGTCAAATGGACCATACACATGTGTTGGACTAACCATCAATGTTCCCCTTCGAGATTTGTGACATGGCTTAACTGCCTCCTATGTTCTATAAGTGTAGTGGTGGCATGAACAGGTTGATATTTTGGTGTAATGGAAACTCTAGCTTGTAACAAGTGATATTAGATCTTGATCATAGGTTTGAATCTCCTTTGGTAAAGTTGAGGGGGGGATTTTTCGACTAACCACCAATGTTTCCCTTTGAGATTCGTGACATGGCTTAACTACCTCTTGTGTTCTATAAGCCTAGTGGTTGTATCAGGCATTAATAGGTTGATCTTTTGGTGCAATGGAAACTCTAGCTTGTAACAACATGACCCTTATTTAAATACAAAAAGTACTATCTTCTTTGACACACCTAGGAGTCCATGGCATCATCCTAGAGGATGGGCCACTTTACCACGTCCTAATCATGAGTTATTTTGTTGAAAACATTCAAGATCAGTGCACTCAAGCAGATATTAATAATATTTCACAAGACCCCAGGATCATTGTTGGAACAAATCCATTATTATTACTAGACCCTTACAAATACTTCTACTTTCTTTCCCAAAATATGGCTAAATTACTATTAGAATTTGACACGTTCACCATTTTGGAGGCTGAGATACAAACTCAAATATAATTGATTAAAATTACTCAAACATCGCCATCATCCCAAGCCTCCTCAAGCATTTCATTTAGTAGTACATCCCACAGTGCTACCCATGTCACAATCTTTGTAACATCTTTAGAATAATACTTGTTTCTATCAACCCCATGGTGATTAGTACCAAGCAATGTTCTAACTATTGTCAATCAGGATTGCACCTTTAGCAAGATGAAATATCTAGCTATCTTGTTGAAACGTGGAAACTCTCTCAGGTGGTAGGTTTTCCTAAAACAAGAGATGAATCTCCAGATCTGACTAGTTCCTAAATAGTGATAACATAAAAACATAATTGTATGCAAGAAAAGGGATAAGAAGATAAATGGAAAAATAAATAATAAATCCTAAATGAGGTGATACACCAATGATTTGTATGTAACTTCAATTAAATCACCACACATTACCCACAATATAAATGGTTCACAATACCTAGACAAACATGTGATTACAAAAGTATTTCTATGCAAGGACCCATACTATTTTGCAAGGAAAACATAGGCTTTACCAATTGTTTGCAAAAAGAATGAGGACACAAACAAAGACCTACAATTACAAGTATCAAAATTATAACATGCAATAAGGAATATAGCTTGAATGAAGGATGAACACAATATAAAAGAAAACAACCCACAATATTGCAAACAAGAATCAATAAGAAGGAACCAATGTATCTATATAATCAACCCTAAAAAAGTGCTACAAATGCTCCTACAATCAACTTAAAAATTTGCAATATGCAGAAAATATGATCGAGAAAGAAGAGACCTCATAATGAGGTGAAAATACAACAAATAGAGCACAAAACCCTAACTTGGATATGATATAAATGCATGAAAAATAAGGCTCAAGACTACTCCAATTTGTGAAGAAACCTATCAAATCCACTCTTGAGTACCTATCCAATTGATAGCCAACTAAAAATTTCCTTCAACTACTTAAAAAACATGCAAAAAAACCCTAATTTGGATCTCAAAAATAAGCAAAATATCTAGCATGTCAAACTCCTTATCTTCATGTAAAACATGCCTAAAAAGGCCTCCAAAGTGATCTGGAAGTATAAATAGGCCCTAACTACCTCATATCTCACCAAAAATAGCACTTAAGTGCTCTATAAATGCATGAAGAAGTCAAACTGCCTCCTTATTGAAAATAAACTTCATGTGACAGGCAGTTGACAAAAATAGTCTCCTTTGGCTAAAACTAGAACTATATATTGAACTAAAAGTACCTCCAGATATCAAAAATATAACATCAAGCTAAACTCACCATAATGATTATTTGCATTTAAAATAATTAATTAATATCAAATGCTTTATAACTCTAGCACTTCGATAAAATTAATTTTACAATCATATTATGCAAATAATTAATTATTAACTCTAATTTATCAATATTAATTTATTTAATATATATTAAATAATGAGACATTATTTAAACCACATTAAATATATTAATATAAAAAATAAAATTCATAAATAAAAATAATAATGAAAATATATATTCATTTTCATCTATTAATATGATAAAATCATATTAACAAAAGTTCAATTAATAGAGAAAGTAAAAAATTCACTCCTCTCATATACGAACCCAACATGGTTTATGAAATAGATATTATAATCTTTAGGATTCCATGTTGTAAATGAGAAATAATCCTATCTTATTGTTTCATTTCTCACTTTGGAAACTTTGGAATCTTCTCTCAACCAAGCACCAAGGTTTTAGAGTTAATGGAGATTTTCTTGTATATTTTGGTATTCTAGGTCAGCTCAAAATTCACCACCTCATTGAAGATTATTTGCTAATTTCAAACCATAATTCAATAATCAAAGATCATTCTCTTCTGGTAAATCACAAACTCACAACTCTCAACCTATAATATGAAATTTCTTTCTCCAATAGTTGTGGTCTTCACGAATAGCTTGTATTTTGATTGCATAAATATGATAGTGAAGAAAAATCTACTCTTTCTTTTATAAGATTATTCCCTTTGTGTATGGACTAGATCCCATTTTGTTGTAACCAACTCTGAGTATCCCTGTAGATGTTCAAAATAGGTTTTGTGCATATATCCACTCTCATAGCTTCACTTCATTGCTTTTCATGCAAGACTATGATGAGGGTTTGGATTTTTTTTTTTGAAATGATGAAATCTTTTTATATGGGGTTTTACATTACCACTATTGTTGATTTGTATGCTCCTTGTCTTAGATTTACCATTTTGTTGATGCTAAAACACACTTAAACACATTGCTATAAATAAGGTTGTGAACAAAATGATGGATCTTTTTTAATACAATTCTAATTGGGATGAAAATTTATGGGTTTTTACATTTTAATGTCCTTGACATTTTATAAAAAAATCAGCCCAACCAAGTTTATGGATTAAGAGAAAATTTAAAACCACGACTGGCTGTCTTACATCACTGAAAATTACATTCTATAATTTTCTTTCTATATTTCCTTAATGTGATACTGATGAATGAAAAATTTGTATACATTTGATATCTTTGAGTTGTGACCTACATTTATATGTTGCTTTCTCTTACTAATCTATATATAATCAGCTAACTCTTTATAATCTTCATGAACATATGAAGCTTTCTTGTAGCACTTACTTTATGTGATTTCTCTGTATTTGAACACTTTGAATGAAATCTTTAATGTTCACTTTATCTCTCCCCATGTGATTAATTATTGACATAAAATATTTTTGATTTCAATTACCATTGTTTAATCTTTAAAAAACCACTTTCTCTCTGCTCTACTGAATCTTTATTTATCACATGGAACTCTTTAAATTTGCACATTATTTCTCTTTTCTCTTTTTATCATTTTGTTCTCATATGTTTGTTCACTTGAGCACCTTTATTATGATCATTACTATAGATAATATTCAATGGTTTTTAGCTCTTGATAGTAATACATTTCCTTATGTTGATTATCACAATCTTCCATTATAATGTTTGTCATTTACCTTTGTTTGTTCATGCTCTTTTGAATTGATGTTATATCCATGATTATGGTCACAATATAACAACCCTCTAATGTGATGTATTTGAATTCTTATGCATGAAAATTGCTATCAGTGTTCCAATCTATTTTATAACTGAAATTTCATGATAGTAAACTCAAAAAATAGTGCACCTTTCTCCTTTGTCTAAAGCTTATGGTCTTTTCTTGAATATGCACCAATAGCTTTTAAATTTACTAAAATATCCTTTGTGTTTGAAAAAGGAAATCTTTAATGGCTGAATGGTTTCACAACAAATTTCATGTCCCTTAAACAACCTATCATCCATTTTAAGTCTTCAACTACTCCATGACTCAATTGAAAGGTTTAATACATGAAATTGTGTATGTCCCTTTGACAATCTCCTCACTGTCTTCAATCTTTGCCCCTTCATGATTTGACCAGAAAGTTTCATGATTGCAATTTATGCATGTTCCTTCTATAATCTCCTTAGCATCTTCAATCTTCTACTATGGTTCAACAAGAAGGTCCTATACCTATAATTTATGTATGCCCCCTCAACGGTCTCTCCAAGATCTTTGCCTCTACATGATTTAGTTGGAAGGCTTCATGCACATAACTTATGCATGATCCTTCAACAACCTCAAACCTTCATATCCGTATCTGTACATGAAAAAATCTTATTAGTGCAAAACTTGTTTTGCTTTAGATTTTTCACTTTCCTTTGCAACTTTTAATGCATTTATCTGAATGATCATATTGTAGGAATGCTTAGTATTGTAGAGATATTTGGAATTATTTCCATTGCTCAATTCATATGAACTAACCCCCTCTTTATATTTTGAAGGTCTATTCAAAGATGGAGATGTGGGCCCAAGTCTTCTTAAAAATTTAGATCAACGACCTTCGATTCAGGAAATGGAGGCTTTTTCCCTTATCTCTTTAGTACTTTTCTGTTTATGCAATATGTTTATTCAAATATTGTATAAGGAGCTGCCATAACTTGTGTGGTATCTGAATGCATTGTATCAAGTACTTTCTAAAAAATTGAACATTTTGTACCTTATAAAATAGCTCCAAAACTTACTTCAATAAAAGTATACTATTTTTGTACTTATGTATAAATGTGAATGAAATGATCAAATTTCTTCTTGTTTTCCACATTGAGTACTTTAATTTCTACATTCAAACCATTCTATAATATGTATGACAACATCTTAAAACACATAGCTCAATATATAGGCAAATTCAACATAACAATTTAGGAGGTAGGCTAAATTGGTAACACTAACATACTTCAAAAAATATCACAACTAAACATGACTATGAATAATTCATACACAATGAAAATTACTATTTCTACTAGCATATCATCAAATCAAACAACTACATTTATTCCCATTAAATCAATGAGCTCAAACAAACAAATTAACATATCTTCCCAAGGTGTCGCATTAAGTACCAAAATTCATAATTTTTCTTCAAAAGGAGTACCCTCTAATCATAATATCATAGGTCCACACATTATACTTCAAGGTACTTTCAATCAAAATATAGGTTATCAAGGGGTGTCATCAAACTTTAGTGGACTTGAAATGTGAGAATAATACCTACTCACATTAATTCTTTTGCCTCGAGGAATCCTACATTTAACTATTTTTACCAAGTACTATTCTAACACCCCACTATGTGTCCATATATAATATAATCCACATGTATCAATTGGCATACATATACACCTAGGCACCTACACATCATAGTGGGAATCCTTTCATAGACTCAAATATTGGATCAAATATACATATTTCACTCACACCTACAAATATATTAGAAAAAGACATGTAAAATCTCCACTAATAGATGATGACTCTTCAAAATGATGTCATTAAAAAGACAAACACCAAATTATATATTCCCCTATCCATTTAAAAAATCAATATACATGTGACCTTTCCTTGCCAACTTTGAAACATCAAAAATTGATAGTACATGGAGAAGGGTGACCTGAAATATCACATTCAAGAGTTTTTTATGAAATTTATAGAAGTCACCCACAATGATACACACTTAATGTGATGTTTCATATGAAGTCTTAATGTGTCAACTAAGGAATAGTTTTCACAATTACCCCTAGGCAAAAGATCATGGCAAGAACTAGTAGAGAAGTTCATCTCCAACTACTCGCATAACATTGTCACCAAAGTAACCATCATGGATCATTGTAAAATAAATTAAAAATGAGGAAAGATATGCCTTCATATAATGTTAAAGAAACTTGGTTGTTAGATTCCCATTTCACATTCCTATAGAACATAACATCCTAAAGTTCATTGAGATTTTTACAGTTTATATTATGCAGGATCTACAATCACAATTCATTAATACATTTGAAGAAATCACTAAAAAAATTCTAAAAAAAGAAAGAGAAATCCTACTCAAAGGTTGGTTTAAGATCAACCAGGAGACACATAGTAATTTTTAGAATCAATCCTAATAAAAATTCAATTATCAATCTAAAAAAGGAATGACACTAATAATAGCAGAGTTGATGCAGAGATAGTAAAACAAAAACAAGTCTTTTCATATTTAATGCATGAAAAATATCAGTGACGCCAATACGAAAAAATAATTTTCCTCAAAATGAGATTCATTTAGAAAATATAACAAATGATAAACAATGTCCTCCAAGAAGAAAAAGTCTCAAATGTACTTATACACCTATTGTAGAACCTCTTGAAGTTTTCTTAAATAAACTAATTTAGTCTATTGCAGTAAGTTTACTAGAAATTATAGAATACAAACCTAGTACATTCAAACTTACCTGACACAATGATAATAATTTTAATGACTACCATTGAACTAAAGGTTACATAACCTAGAACTATTATCAACTAAAAAATAATGTACACGATGTCATCAAAATTGAATAATTGAAGTCCAAAACAATTATACATCATCAAATAAATAGCATGCCACTTTTAAAGATATATTGCAAAATAAAGATAAAGGAAAAGCCTCTAGCTTTGGATAAAACAATAAGGTTAACCATGCATATGTTACCCAAGAACATGTTGTTAATCACACACTCTAATCCTAATCAACAAACATGTTATCAATGGATATGAAAGAAAGATAGAGGAAGAAAGGCAAGCCCAAGCAACCCTTGAAGAAAAAAAGGAGGGATTCCTCCTCTAGGGATGAGGATGAGGAAGGAGAGGATATGGATACAGAAGTGGAGGAAGAGACTATTTTTAAAATAAAGATCCCTAAACAAAAGGATAAGTGACACATTCAAGAGGAGGCAATTTGAACTGAGGAGGTTAGGGAGCATAGCTCTATCAATGAAATGGGTCTCAAAGACCAACAATAGAATGAAAGCGCTATCAATCCCATGGATGATATAATGAAAGGCCAAACAATTTCTATCACTACCTCTTCTAAAGGGAAGGTGACAACTTGGAAAATTATGAACATAGAAATCATCTAGCTTGGGATTGCTAGAGAAAAAATCAACATGCAAGTTCATGAGGACCTAAAAGGGAAGGTTGATCTTCAGAAGCTCATTGACCCTGTAATGTTAATCATGAGTGACTTTAGCAAGGAATATAACATCAATTTTCTCAATAATGCTAAAAAAAACGTGGTGGAAAACTTTAGGTCCATAAAATGGCTTTTCCACTTGATTGTTGAGATTAATGAAAGAATGAGTCTGCTAGAAGGATGCCTTCTATGGTCTGGAAGCTAAGGTGCTAGATCTTACCAATAAAGTTGAAGCTACTTATTCTACTCTATGGGACATAGCTAATTAGAGCTACCATATCCTAAAGGCTTCCAATGAAAACCTGAATATTCTTATCAGTAGATTGGAAGCTACTAGAATGGAAAAGGCAATGATCATAGTAGAGGAATGTGGCACTGGGAAAGAGACTAAAGGCCTTGGCAAAAGGACAAGAGCCAACAACAAGAAGAAAGCCTCATAGTGCAACATCAAGCTCATAGAGATCAAAGAGGTTGTTGGGAAGATGGACATACTTGAGAAGGAGGTCACAGATCTCCTTATGAATATGAATTAATGTTCTCTTTGTCCTATTAGTTTTAGTTTTTTTGTTCTGGCTATCCTTTCATTGATAGCATTTTTTACTAGACTTTTTGTTCATTGTCCTTATGTTGTTCTAGGATTTTATTGAATATCTTTCCTAATTTGTAAAGGGTTTTAGGGGCCCTTTAACACCCATTTTCCTTATAATAATAAAATATGTTGTCAATCACACACTCTAATTCTAATCATATATTCTCAACAATCGTAATCATGGAAATGGATTTCAATTTTGGTTTTTTAATACAAAGATAAAAAATCATAGTTTAGAGAGCCCCTTCTAAACCTCCACTTCCATCTAACTATTTCTTCCCTTGAATAAGTCAATATCTTGGATCACCTTAAGAAGACATCAAAATAGATTAATATTTGAATTTCTATGCATATCCTCTACACCTAAAACTGATCCTTGATAAATCCCTACAAGAGTCACTAGTTCCACATTACATAAATATTAATGAATTTCAATCCATGAAGTGGCTATTTCTACTACCCATCATGTCACATTCACAAAACAAGACCTACCTATACACAAGCCCTATCATAGTGTCCCCCTCCATCTCAAGTGTACATCCATTTACATAAAGTCATAAGATTGTTGATAAATGGTGGAGTAGGCATCAATATCTATACATCAAAATTGGTTAAAGCATTGGTATTTTTTGAGAGTTGTGTTAATCCCAGAAAGAAAATAGGAATTTAAGCATATGATGATGCAAAGCATCCTTTAAAGGGCATAATTAATCTACCTATTAGAGTTGGATCTACATTACATGAAATAACTTTCTAAATCCTAGATCTTGCACCTAGTCATAACATGCTTCGGTGGAGACCTTAGATCCATGTTATGCAAGTTGTATTCTCTACATACCATCAATTTCTAAAATTTCCCTATAATGGAGTAGATATCACTATTCTAGGTGACAAACATACATTCATATATTATCAACCTCAAAGGTTCTACCAAAAATCTAATCCCCATCAACTATGCAACCTTTGCAATGACAATACTCAAATAAAATTCTCTACAATCACTCAAGTATAAATATAAATGTTGGAGAGGAAATACATATATGTAGAGAATTTTATGTATTTTCCTTTATTGATCTATATTGTTCAAGGTTCAACATATATGTATATTCTCTACAATCACTCAAGTAGAAATATAAATTTTTTATTTAGAATGAACCACTAGCCATCTTTAACTTTTTATTTAGTATGAACCACTAGCCATCTTTAACAAATAGGGATAACTAGACAAATAATCTATGGAATAAGATGTGTCTGATTGGCGATACAAAAATGAAGTACCTTCTAATGCAACACTTATCGTTCACTAATATTTAAGGGATATATTATTATGCAAAAATTATGATATGATGGACATAGTTGTTGAAAAGAGATTTTTTTGAAGTGTAGAACTTGTAATGGAACAATCATTATTTTTTCAATGATGTCAAAGCTGCTACTTGCTGGTGAGACAATTGCTTTTTGTTCTGAATGCTATCATTTGGTTGATTGATAAAGAGGATTTGAAGAGAGGAGATAAAAAGAGAACCTAGAGAAAGGTTGAGTTATTTGGTGTATAAAAGGAGCACTAAGATCAAGTAAGATATTGATGCTATAGTGTATTGTTTATCTAGTTAAAGTCTAAAATGAAAGATTACTCAAGCAAAGACTATAAAAAGATCAAGTAAGAAAAGTGTTCGCTAAGCCTTGCCGAGTAGATAGTGCAAGTTGAGCATAAAATAGTAGAAGCTGAATGAAAAATAAGAGGTTCTGAACAAAGATGAAAAATCGTGCAAGCCAAGTGAAAGTTATCGTATGCCAAGTAAAGTTTAGTTGGCACTGAGCATCAATAAACTTTAGTATTTTTTGAGTGAACTAGTGTTGGCTTAGTGACAAAATAGTAGTGATGTTGAGTGACAAAAAATATTGTTAAATCAAAGATTTGGTGAATTTGAGTAGACTAATATAATTTCTTGAATTATGTAAAGTGTGTGGAAGATGACTATGATGAGCTAGTGGCACAGAATTCAAGGAAAACCATTTTGAGATAAATTCAAGGAATATTGTAGAGGAATTTTCTAGAGGAACTTAAATGGAAAAGTGGGTAGATTCATTGAATCTTACCTAACCCTAGAATGAACGATTTTGGTTAAGCAAAAAAAAGATCTAAATTCTCTATTTATAGAGATAGTTGACTAGAAGAAAAGATTGTCATGTGCGAGAACCTAAGGAAGGCAAGGAGTCTAGGGTGTTGCTTCATCTAGTGGCTAAACAGAAGAGACTACAATTGACATACAAAGCAAGAAGGCTTAAGGGGATGAATGCCCGAAGGGTGAACGAGCTATCAGAGTTGAAGAGTATGAATGCCAAGTAGAATGGAGAACCAAACCAAAGATCTATAATCTGCAAGTGAGTTGTAAGTTTTTATCAGATCAAGTCCTACTGTTGTTTTCTAACAACTATACCAGTGTGGGTAAAATTCTTTGAATTAAGGTTGACCTAACAATCATTTGTAAATCCTTTAACTGAGTGACATTCTAATGGAATGTTATAAAATCCTCTAACAAGGCTCACTCCTAAAAGGGTGATTTAAATCCTCTAACCAAGTCACATTTAACAATGTGTATTGTAACCTTTAATAGGGTTGGCCTTTCACAAGGCATCACTTCAGAAGAGTGAAATTGGGTAGCATGTTACTGGTGGTTTTTTCCAAATTAGATTTCCATGTAAAATCCTTGTGTCAAATTATGTAAATGTGCTTATGATATTTCATGTTTACATTTATGCAAAGTTACTTTGACCTAGGATGTTAACCTACTAAATTAAGGTATTTTACGATATAATGGATGCATGCATGTTATAGTTTTATGGATATGAATTTGCTAAGAAATGAAAGTTTTATTTGTACATATGGACCTTGGATAACTTATTCATCCCCCTCTTAGTCATTATAAATAATTCCAACAATAGTGATATTAGAACACATAATCAAGGAGTTATAGATTCAATAGTACCAAAGGAAAACCCAGAGTGTTAATGTATAGGATATCAATTACTAGAAGAAGGTAGCATTAATACTCAATTACCAAAAGAGAAATACATTTGTCCTTTTGACAATATTGAGCCTAATAAGGAATATTTTCATGAAATAGAATCTAATTAATAGAAATGGGATACCTCTTGTATGCCCACTACATATAGCTTACAAAATACCTTTGCAGACTTGGGTAACATACCCATATGAAACCTACATATAAGAAAACACACATGGATAGAAAATTTTTGGAACCCCTTTGAGTCTCCCCAACTATGTCCTTTCAAATTACATGAGTGCTTAACTAATTTATTGTTAACATGATCACTACTTTAACCATGACATATACTAATACCAATGATAGTGTCTAAGTAGTGTACCCTAAACTCATTGATTCAAAACAACATAATGCTCTAAAATATTATGACTCTTTTTTTTGAGAATGACAAGTCTACTTCTTAATTCTTGGGACTTCAAATGACATAACTATGGGAGATCACAAAGTTGGTTTCACTATTTATCTTGATCATGCACCATACTTTTGAGTGTCATGTTCATCTTCTAATCACAAAAATGACAATAATAAAAATATAAGATCTCTAGGTATAAATTGATAGGCACCTATAAATTGCAAAAAAAGGAAAAGATAAAGGGTGCATATGATAGAGAAAACTCTTTGAGGTGGAAAAATATGAAATATCTCAACAAATAATGTCTAAAGGATGACTTTCCTCTCTCAGATATTGATATGATAGTGGACCTAATGGTTGGATATGAGATGTTATCATTAATGGATGGTTTCTCTAGGTATAATCAAATCAAGATTGCACCAAAAGATAACCACAAGATAATATTTACATGCACCTAGGGAATACATTATTAGAATGTGTGTAATTGGATTGAAGATTTTAGGAACTACCTATTTTAGGATGTACCATCATATAAAGTAGGCATCCCTAGAAGGTGCTCAGTTTTAGTCCCATTTTAGCATCTATGGTTTCCCACATTGATTTTTAAATCCTCTTGGCCATTTTACATTATTTAAATCAACATTTTGTTTTCAAAATTCAAGAATATCTCTAACGTCTATGCATTATTTCCCAATCTTCTACCTATCACATAATTATGCTTCATTTTGGGTCCTTTACATACATTTTAAGATCTTGAGATTTGCCCTGATTTTTGGGGGACTAGATCTTCAACCACCCTTTACTGACATGAAACCTTGGGTCTAAAAAAAAATGTGATTGGACAAGGTTATCCTAAGTCTCCTTTTTCCTTAGGGTTATATTGATAATCAATTATGGGTTGATGTGAGGCTATTTCTCCTAAGGTGCTTAATTGGGGTTAACCTTTCAAAATATGGGTCTCAAAATGTGTATAAAACAAGACCTCTTCCACTCATTTTCATAGCCATTATATACCTACATATCATCTTTATGAAATCACTATCAAGCAAGATATTGTACATTCAACACAAGAAATAAAATATCCATTAGTAAAGGCATCCATTATCAAGAATTCAAGTGCACGCAATCCATCAAGCATTTCATTTTTCAATCCATCATTTCTATCATGTATTAAAGGAATTTCCTTCCATAGATCTAGATTATTTCCCATTAGAGGCAAAGGAAAGGATTTTGTAATCATATAAAGATACCTACATTCATTCATTAGGTTATCATCTTCTTCTCTTTCTTTTTCAATCCAAAATTGTGGAAATCTACAACATCCATGATTAAAGGGTTTGGTTTCATGATTTTACATTGGGTTATTGTGGAATCTAAGAGATTTAATCTACACTTATAATCTTCTCCAAAGAGGCATTACATCATTAAGGTATAAGATGATTTATGGTTCTGATCTAGATTACATTTCATCTTTCTTTATGCAACTTCAATTTTAATTTTAATGTTAATTCCTATAAAGGGACTTGACCAAGGAAATATCCTTCCAATAATAATTTACCCTTCTTTTACATGTGAAGGAATATGTAGCATAGTTTTGAATCAAAATTTTAAGGTTTTTGGAACTAGTGGTTGACCCTTTACAGAACTCATCAGGCTTTATGCCTCTAGGAAAAGGATGACTTTCTAAGACAAGGTAAATTTTTCCCAACACTAATCTAAGGATCTACAAACTTCACATTTAAGAGTTATAGTTATAATATTTCTAGATCTAGAACCATTTCCAATTCCCAAAAATCTACAATAGTCAAATCCATAAATGGAGTTCAGTTGTCCTCTCCTAGATCCTAGGCGAGTTCATTCTTTCCATTTTCCTCTTATGCATACTTTCATACATCAAATATGATATTAAATATTTTTGTTAATCATTTCTTTAGTCATATACTAAGTTTATTTCATAATTTTACACATCATAATCATACATTTATATCTATATAGGGCATACCCAAAATCCCCTTTTACCTAGATCATGCATTAGGACCCTTTTATTATTTTGGGTTGTGCTAATAAGATTTTTTTGTGTATTCTAATGTAGTTGGGATTTAGGGATATACCATTATTCACCATTTTCTATATAAAAAAGGGTAATGATTATAATCATTCATGATATAATACATGATATTATGGAAGATTATGCAGATTACATTATAGCCAAATCAATTCATAGAGATGATCACTTAGGTATCATAGAAGTTATATTTGAAACACTAGATTAGTATAAGGTCTATTTAAATCTAGGAAGAAATATGTTTTTGGGGATACACCAAGAAAAATAATTTCATTCATTGTATCATATCAATGAATAGAATTTGACCTTACAAAGGTCAAATCCACAATTGATATGCCACCACCCATAAACATTAGGCAACTCAAAATTGTACAAGAAAGAATATATTCCATTATAATATTTATATCATAACTAATAGATAAATGCCATTCTTTCTAGAATCTAATCTATAAGGGAATTTAGTTTAAGTGGACATAATATTATAAGGCAACATTCCAAGAAACCAAGGATTATCTCCTAGATAGATTCTAACTCTCATGTCACCATCCTAGACAAACTATTTCTCATTTTCATATTGGCAATCACACTTTCCCTAGGATCACACTTAGCACCAAATGATTTAGAGGGAAAATAGTGTGTCACTTACTACATAATTCAAACACTCATAGAATCTGAGCCCAACTACATTTTAATAGGAAGAGCGTGCATCATTTTCTTGACATGGTAGAACATTTCAAGAATTTATTTTATTTCACCATTTTTCATTAAGTTCGTAAAGCACAAAAGAATAGTTAATGCAATCAAAACTATGAGATCCATACTAAAGACTCATAATGATATTACACATTATGAGTTCTTGGTTGACAAATTATGGTCTCTACCTTCAAAGTCCCATTGTATGAGTTTGTATATGAGATTGTTGGACCTAATTTATCATGGTAAAAATATAGACACTTAATACATTTGCAACATATATATCCCTTTCAACTTTTTTTTAAAACAAAGGAAAATGTTTATTAGGAAAGAAACTCATTATGTTATCATTTATAATACCCTTTATATAAAGAGATTAGATGGAATATTATTTAGATGTCTCTATTTTGATGAGCACAAATAGATTTACATGAGGCACACAAAGTTATTTCTAGTGCCCATTCTAGTGGTCCTACCTTGGCAAAAAAGCTTCTCAGAATTAGATACTACTAGAGCCTACTATGGAAAAAAATGCCTATAAATTTGTGCAAAGTGCCAAAA
The DNA here is from genome assembly GCA_028749045.1 of Cupressus sempervirens. Lineage (NCBI taxonomy): Eukaryota > Viridiplantae > Streptophyta > Pinopsida > Cupressales > Cupressaceae > Cupressus > Cupressus sempervirens. The sequence goes on along the minus strand of CM053787.1, from coordinate 542,201,159 downwards.
ACACTAGATGTATGGAGATTCGATACACACATCAACACAATAACTAAAACCTATAATGTTACTTTAGCCATTTTTATAATGGGGGCTTGACTTCATTATTAAAGTTTTGAATGTAATCTAATGGTCACAAATTTATCCTTGCTACCACTGAGTATTTCATGAAGTGAATTTTATTCATCCCTATGAGCTACATAACTAGTAAGAAAATATCCAAATGTTTGTCCTTAACTAAATTATATGTTGCCACCAATTCTCCATTTTTGTTATTAAATATAATAGTCATACCTTCAAAAAATAGGATGCTTGTGAACTCTATCATAAGTTTTAGCCAACATTGTTTCACTACACCCTATTATCCCCAAAGTAACAACTAAGCTGAGATACTTAATGAAACTTATATTTTTAACAAAATCATATTGAAAATCCTTGAAAAGACTATAAATGACATTGATTATAACTGTCACCTATAGCTCAACCCTAATTTATGGGCATGCCACACTAGTATTAATACACTACAAGTCTAAGCTTAAAAAATCATATATCAATAAAAAAAACTATCATCTATTCCTTAATCATATTAGTTTCATTATCTTATCAATGGGTCAATCAAAATCAATCTTTTTTCTTTTGAATGGTTAGCATGTGTTTTACAAAAAATGAATATAATTGAAACTATAGAAGTTAGTCTTATACAAGGTACCTCATTATTGAAACCAAGTTTCATTGTCATCAATGTCATCATCAAAACATGCACATAACAAAGACAAAAATCAGTATGGTTGTTGACTCATTATTTTAGTGTCTCATCTTATTTTTATTTATCTTTATTCATTTTCTTATTCTTCTTTGTTACATCCACAAGTGCCAAGAGAGGTCAAGGTGGTTCATCACTTTATTTTTAATTGTCTTTTATTTATGGGATTTTTTTCATGAAGTTTGAGAATAAGTATTTTGGTTATTTGTGTTGGAATCTTCACACATGATAAACATATAACATGCAAAGCTATTATCATGAATAGCAATGTATGTAATTGGTGTGCATAACTTGACCTTGAATTCCCAAACCCTTAGATGGATGAGATAATTCCTTTTGTATTATAATTTCTTTCCAAATGCATATACAAAACTCATTCTTTATCTATCAATATCTTGATGGGGACGTGCTGCTTTTCTAAGTAAAATTGGCTCAATCATAAAAAATAATTTCATCAAGTTGAAGATTCAAAAGAAAGTGGTATCCCTTAATTAAAGACTTCCATGTCAATTCACCATTCAATATTTTATACCTAATAATTTCTTAACTTATTCAAGTTAATATCATTTCTTTTATCTATCCATACAATTTTTTCAATCATCATTTTCCTTATACAAGATGTGCATTTGCTAAAATCTGGATCTTATCACTTGTCTTATATATGACGAGTCATTCCCTAAAACCAAACCTAACTCTTATCATCTACCTACCATCCATTTACTTCATCTCATCCATACCATTTTGATGTGTAATGTTTATCAAATACCATCATCACCTAGACTAACATTATGATGCAAGAGCATCTTGGGACATGAACTAGAAACTATTGTGTTTTTAATTTTCATGTTTACTAGTTTATTCTAGTCTCTATATTGTTTCAAAGATCTTTGAATTATTTGAGTCATCATTTTCAATGTATATAGTATGATTTGGATGTAGTCTTGTTTATGCTCCTAGGTTCACAACTTGTTCGGATCTTTGTTGCTCAATTGTGATTCATTCTCTCTTGGGTAGAAAATATTTTCTATTTTTTCATGACCATTCATGGATTTTGATCTTGTGATGTAAATATACATTCAAGGATCTTCAATGGTGCTTCTAGCTATATTATTGGATCATTTAAGGATCTAAATTTGGAACCACAAGCTTTCAATCAGTTTATGTCTCATGTTACTTATGATTTTGGACTAGATCCATTTGGTAACATGTTTCATGTTCTTGGGGAATGTTTTGGATCTTGAGGTTGACCTGCATGTTGTGATGCCTATATATTTTAATGTAATGTATATCAAGAGACATTTTTTCCTCAATAAGGATTAGTAGCTCATTAGTATTGGATCTATAGTCTCTGACCAAATGTTATAATCAAGCAGAAGAAAGCATATTGTTGAACCTTTATATATTTGATTTCCTATGAATAAATGATGATCTTACTTGGTTATCTCCATATACCAGGTGTTTCTATTATATTTACACTTATTGAAAAATTTGATCGATCTCTTTGTTGTCTCTCCAAATGGGTGATTGTGTCAAGTGGTATAAAAATGAAGGTTATGTTCCATGTGAAAAGTATTACAAATATAAGGTTGCAAAACCTTAATTGGGTTTTTTTTAGGGTGGAAGAATTGAATATGACCTATAATAATAGAGGGTTGCAAGGATGGTTCAAGGAAGGAGATATGTGGGTCCAACAATGATGGATATGTTGAGACAAATTTTGGTTAGACTTTAAGTAGTAGAAACTTCCCAAAGAAGAGGAAGAAATATTGAATATGTGAGTGATGAAGAAGTTGAGGAGATAGTTGTTGGAAATGTTGAAGTTGTACTATTAAGATCCCTAAGAGCCTTGGCTAGAGTTGATGCAAGACCACATTTTAATTTATTGGATTATAATGCTAATCTAGATTTAGATAAATTATCTAATTGGATTACTAAGATGTGAAAGTATTTTGAGTATGAAAGTAAAAATGCAAATAAGAAGGTTAAAATTTATGGAATTAAGTTGAGAGAACATGCATCATTATGGTGAGAGCATTTGAAAATTGATAAATAAAGAAGAGAAAAGGAAAAAATAAAGTCATGGAATAAGATAGTGAATATGTTGAAGGTTAATTTCTTTCCTGTGGTTATAAAGTTAGTTTGTTAAGGAAGATCCAATTTAAAAAAAAAGGAATCTATGATGAGGTTGAAAGAACTACAAGAAACCTTAATGGTTTGAGAACATGTATTCAAGATGAGATTAGTATGGTAAATATAGAGATTATTGAGGAAGCTTATAATTTTTCGATGATAGTTGAGGAGAAATCAAACAAGAGATGTTGACATAGACAAAGAGGAAATGATGGTCAATTTCAAATAGATAGGATATTTACTGGAGAATGAAGATTTTCTTTAGATTCTCAAAAAGGAAAAATATAATGGAAACTAGAAAGTTCATACTAAGGAAGAGGAGGAGGTTATTCTAGAGGTTGTTGATCATAGATTGGTTTTGACAATTGAGTGTCAAAATACTTAAGAAATTTTCTAAGTAACATATGTTGAGTATGATATAGATGTCAAGTTGCAATGAGTGCCGAGTAAATAGTAAGTGTCAAGTGAAAAATAGATGCCAAGCACGTTTAAGTGCTGAGCTAGACAAAATTTTAGTATGTCTGAGCATTAGTATTATCAAGTGTTGAATAACATAGAATTGATCTAGTTGTTTGTAATGGCACAAACAACTATGTAAACCATTTTTGAGCTGACATATAGATAGATCTCAAAGCTTTGAAGATAAGATCAAATCTATTTGGATTCCCTATGCAATCAACATGCAATCAATTAGGAAAATGAAAGGAATTGAGCCAAAAAATTGGATGAATCTCCATCGTAGATTCATACCTAACCCTAAGTCACCAAAGTCTTTTTAAAGAGAGACAAAGCCCCATATTCATAGAGTGTGAGAGAGATAATGCATGTGAACAAGATGATGATAGTAGTGAAAGGGGTGAATTGATCAGGATTCAAGGTGACTTAAAAAGAAGGACAATATTGCAAAATCAATTAGTAGAATAGAGGATCAAGTTTACAACATTTTCATATGAGATCAGTGAGGATCAGATCAGACAGAACAAGAATTTGAAATTAGCAATATCAGATTGCAAGTAATTAGGTTAAACATTCTATTGTACTATCTAACAATTGTTATAGCAGAACAAAATCTTATGGACTTAGGTTGGTTTAACAACCATTGTGTAAATCCTTTAACAGTGGCATTCCATGTGAATGTTTTGTAAATCCTTTAGATAGGTGCACTTTTAACAAGGTGTAAAAGCCTTTAACAGGGCAAGCCTCTCATAGAGAAGACCATTGTTGATGGTCAAATATTGTAATGTTGACAAGTTACATTATTGCTATAGTAGTAAGTTGTGGGTGTCGTCTCCACTCCAGTTTTACCTTCTTATTTTGGAGGGTTTCTAGGTGATCAAATTTGGTGTCAAATGTTTTTCATGCATGCTTTTACTTTCATGTTATTTCAATATGTTTTCATGCATGTATTGATTTAAGTTAAGAATTTTAGAGCTTAAAATTTAGTACTTTTGATTCACCCCCCTCTCAGAAGTATACTTCCTACTTGTAAATTCCAACAATTGGTATCAAAGCTAAGTTCGCATCAGGAGAAGCCTTGCAACTTGGAGAAAAGATCTTGAGATGGAAGTCTACAAGTTGGGAAAGACCATTGAGAATTAGGAGATTGAGATACATCTCTTATTGTAGCAACTGGATGAAGCCAGGGATTCCTTGAGAAGTTTGCTAAAGAGAAGGAAAGAGATTGCCATAGCTGAAAATGACACTCAATACAAGGAGATTGACACCACAAAGTTATTTGTAGATGGTAACTCCTATGAATTTGATGTAGTAATTGTAAATCTCATGGACAAGAATAGAGCATAAGCTGAAGAGATCAAAAATCTTAAATTAGAGCAAGAATCACAAGTTATACTACTACGTGAGGTGACTGAGCAAAAGAAGAAAGCTATAGAAGACAAGGCCATGATTGAAGAAGACAAAAGAATCTTGTCAAATAGACTGGAAGAAAAATTAGTAGAGTTGTCTAGGATCTCAAACATGTAATTGGATACCCTAAGCCAAATGTTGAATGCCCATCATGAGCTGAATGTTAAGGACATTAAGATAACTACATTGAAGTTACAAAATAAGAAACTACAAAATGACCTAAAAAGAGAGAAGGAGTTTGCAAAAAGTTTCAACAAGCCAAATGAATCCATCTAGTACTTTGAGAAATTGCTAAAATCCCCTAGATATAATAAAGACACATCAGGTTTGGGCTTCACAAGCATTGAAGAAGGAGATTCATCCAAAGCTACCAAGGAAAGAAACAAAAAAGGTAAGAACTCTAAACCCACTTGTCATCACTATGGAAAGAAAGGACATACATCTAATGTTTGTAGGAACAAGAATGGTAGACATAATTCCAAGTCAAAGAACATGAGACATTGTTACAAGTGCAACAAACAAGGTCATCAAGCACATGAATGCAAAATTGAGACCATGCATGCACCAATATTTGAAGGACGTTGCTAAAGTTGTCAAAATTTTGGACACAAAGCCTTTGAATGCAGATCCAAGTCCATATGGTCATCAAACAACGGAAGAATCATGATAATTCCTATAATTGGGACTATAATACAAGGCATAGTTATCATTATTATCAAGAGTATGGACACATCCCTAATAATTGCATAAGAACACATTTTAGTGGAAACTACAATAGATGGCTAAGTCAAACTTCATGCTTTAGTTCTTTAAAGATTGGTCATATCAGCAAGCACTGCCCAACAAGGACAAAGGCACCTAACTCATAGTCAAACAAAGGAAAATGCAAGGTATATTTTGAACACATCAGAGGAGAGATGAATAAGACATGGAAGAGAAAATATGGAAGCAACTCATCAAATGGAGGGATCACTTAACCTATAAGGTCAAGTGATCACACTTCATCAAACTAAGCAAAAAGGTATGTGGGACTGATATTTAAATGTTTTTATCATACATTAGTTCCAAGATAAGTTAGTACTGAAAAGGACAAATCAGCATGAATAAAGATGTTGATTCAAAGTTTTTCATCTTATTGCTGAGTGTGAGAAGTTCACTTCAACTGCCGAGTATAATTCCAGTTTGTGCCGAGTTGTCTGCCAAAGTTATTTGAAGTTGAGTTAGTAGTGGTTGCTACATAAAAGGAAATTCCTATTGAAGCCAAGTAAGGGTAACTCTAGTGGATGCCGAGTGAGACAAAATTGCATAGAAGCCAAGTTTATAGCTATATATGTACTAAGCATTAAATGCTATGCATTGAAGGGTATAAGGTCTTTTTTTTATCATTATTCATTATTACAAACATTGAGAAAGAGTAAGCAAAGCACAAAAGTGATTGGCAACCAAAGATTAAAGCTATTGCATAGATTCTAATAGAGATCAAGCACCATTTCATCAATTTAAAAGTATTCCTCATGAGCCGAGCTACGCAGTTACACAATTTTATATTTTGAAACCCTAGCTTGGAAAAATGGCCTCTAGCTCTAGGAATCCTAAGGACAAGGAACCCTTTGAAGCTCAGTTGTTTAGTAATGAGGTCAAGCAACCAGATTTTAGGCCAATACCTAAAGTCACATGCAAGAATGATCCTACTAGTGCGCTATCCATTATTCCACCAAAAGTTGTAATGGTACAAGATGTTAGAAAATGTTACAATCATACAGTTGGAGGGATTGGTGATATGGAAATCTGATAGGCATATGACAAACTGTGTGAGAATGGAGTATTGAAGGAAGAATTTCAAATTGTTAAGAAAGGGCTTAACCCATGCCCTAGATATCCCCACCATCTTTAAGAGTGAATGGATAATAATTATTTAAAGCAGAATCCATGATGGATGTTTATGGTTAGAAGGAGGACTCATCAAGTTGTTGAAAAGAATCAGACATAGGGTTATAGGGTTTCCAACCCTAGAATGGCCCAATACCCTAAGAAGTGACTCAAAAGAAGCTATTGAGAAGAATAAAAGGGCTAAGTGGAAAAAAAGAGGCATGACCATTGATACCATCAAAGATCCACTTCTAGAATTTGTAGTCAAGGTCATATCTCACAAATTTTATTAGTCAAGCCAACTAAATAGTGTACCATGCATTGTAGATGATATAGGGTACAAGATTGTAAAGAAAGATCACAATTATGATTTGGCCGAGCTACAATTGCAACAAATCATGGAAAACCTAGGAGCAATAAGGAGATCAAAAGGTTCTTAATGCAAATTTGGTTCAATTTTGATATGTATATTTTTCTATGTCCAGAATGAGTTTGCTTCTTTTGGTAAGGTAGGTTGGAAGACCAATAGGTCTATGGAAGTACAAATTAATGAGTACATTGAGCAGATGGGAGCCAATTTTGAAACCATCATGACAAGCTATTTTGAGGACTTTAAGAAGTCCATGAAGCAAAGACTAAGAATTCTAGTCTTTCTAGTGGAGTAGCATATGAATGATATTTGTTTCTTAGTTGATATTGATTATTCTTATATCCAAGCAATAGTACCTAGAGTGAGATGGCTAAGGCCATTGGGGTATGAAATTAACATTGATGATGCATTAGTAGCAATCACAACATTGATGGCAGAGGAAATTGACAAAGTAGCAAAACCTTTTGGTACTTATGATGTTGTGAAGTTTAAGGTGGAAATGGAGTTGAAAATTGCCTCAACTCTAAAGAAAAAGGATAAATTGGTTAAGAAGCTTAAAGTCAAATTTGGAGAGGGAGTTGAAGGTGAAGAAGATCATGAAGATGAAGAAGAAGAAGAATAGGGCCAGGAGCCACTTGCCTTGACACAAGGCATGGGAGAAGATGTTGAAGAAGAAGAAGGTGTCGAGGAGGAACAAGCTGAGGAAGCACCAACTAAGCCAAAGCCTAAGGAGAGAAAAGCTCAGAAACAACTTGCAGCTTAGCCCAATGGCAAAAAGGTTGCAAAGCCAAGACCTACCAAGCGTACTGCCCTAGCCACATGAGCAACTACAAAGGCTACCACCCAAAAGGAAAAAGAGAAAACAAAAGAGAAGAAGAAGGCTACTAAGCAACCAGGTCTAGTGCAAAAGAAGATAAGGAGGAAATATGTTGCACCACCTAAACTTGATAGGGCAGGCCTCTCATAGGGAAAACCATTGCTGATGGTCAAACATTATAACCTTGACAAGTTACATTATTGCTATAGTAGTAAGTTGTGGGTGTCATCCCCACCCCAATTTTACCTTCCCATTTTGGAGGGTTTCTAGGTGATCAAATTTGGTGTCAAATGTTTTTCATGCATGCTTTTACTTTCATGTTATTTTAATATATTTTCATGCATGTATTGATTTAAGTTAAAAAATTTAGAGGTTAAAGTTTAGTACTTTTGATTCACATGCCCCCGCCCCCCCTCTTAGAAGTATACTTCCTACTTGTAAATTCCAATAGAGGTAATAACTAGAGAAAAAAGGATATACATTTTCTTAAGGGAACTTGTTTCAAATGTAGAGAAAAAGTTCATAGAGCATTAGAGTGCACACATGGAAATTAAAGCAAGAAGACCAGTAGTAATAGTATCAGGAATGCATTTATGCAGAAAGAGTCACTTGAATAATTGAATCAATTGGAAGGTAGAGAATCCTTGATGGATAGAAGATGTAGAATTTGATGACAGACCAATTCATAGATCCCTAGATATCTTACATTCAAATAACCTATTACAAGGAAGAAAGAAAGGTAGAGAGAGAATGGTTTACTTGATAAATAAGAAGATTGAATTTACTTGTGCAAAATAGAAAATGAATGAAATTATAACCAATAAATCCTTATGAAGGAGATCAAAACCCTAAAAGGGAAGCCATAAGACGTACAAGACATTTAATAATTACTAATTAATTATTAAATGTAAATGCAAAAAAGAATAAAGGAGAAACGTTAAGAAGGAAAAAAAGGTAATTTAATAAATGAAATGAAATTAACCTTTTTCTCTAACGCCCCCCCTTAAGATGAGCAACAAGGCAAGGAAACTATAATTCTAAAAGAAAGCTTGGGTCCTAGCAATAAGGCTTGATGAGGTACCCAATCACAATCAAATCTCTATGAAATGAAGAAATAGAGAAAACCAAGTGGGAAAAAACCTACTCCAAAAAGAGATAGAAAAGGATGCACAAATGAAACATCTCAAGACCATAAGTATAATGAAAGCCTCCATGATAGAAGCTTGGAACTCCATAGTCACACTAGAATGACAAAACTTCTGTATCAATGAACATACCAATGTAGCTCCAGTCTGAAGGAAACAAAGGTAGTGGACAAGGATGATATGTAAGTTGAAACTGGAAATCCTAGCTAATGCTCAAAGGAGAAAGCATGAGAATCCTGAAATGGAATCTCCAATGGAGGTGGTATAATAGGTGTGTTGAATCTATCATCTAAGAGGAGATGTGTTTCCTCTGAGATATCCTCAACAAATATAGTAGGTGGATCGATGGCTAGAGCTGCAATAATAGGCAATTCTGATGAGTAATCCTATGCAAGAGATGGAATCTGAATAGGAGGTGGAGGTGTAGAAGTCACAACAATGGTCTTAGGAACAACACATAAGTTCAAACAACCTGACTTCACCTTAGTAGACTCTCGTGAAAAAGGAGAGTGAGTCTATGATATTGGAGATGGTGGACCAAAATATGAGAAGGAATATAAGTGGGAAAATCATCAATAGTCCCTATAGCAATAATATTTCTTGTCTTTCTATCTTTGATGTGCACTAGATCCTGTGCAAACTCAACTGTCTTCCCTGTCCCACTATGTGTAATTTGATAAATAGAGAGAAGGTTAGAGGAAAAATATGGAACACAAAGTACATCATGAAATGTACCATCATCAATGCCAATAGAAATTTTCCCACATAGAGTAATAACAGTGATGTTCCCCTTCAAAATGTGTGGAGTAGGAGAAGCCTCAAAAGAAGAGAACAAATCTTGAGAAGATGCCATATGGTGTGAACCATCTGAATCCACTAACCATCTATAAGAGGGTGGAGTAGAAATTGTACATAGTGCATGACCATTTTCTATATCTTTATCATATGAATAAAATGATGATGAAGAAGAAGATATGTGAGAAGTAGAAGGAATATCAATGTTGCTTTTCTGAAGGAGAGTTGTCAAATCTAAAACTTGTTCAACATAGCCATCTAACTTCTTCTCATAGAAATGTGACTCATCATGATTAGGCTTATTACAATAAGAACACTTTGGTCTTTCTGACTTTGGTTTACCCCCCTTTAGGAGGAGGGGCTCTGATGAACTATGAGTCCTAGAATCAATTTGAGCCTCTTTAGAATGAGATTTCTATGTCTTCTCCTTCATCCTTGAAGATTACTAAGCTACCAATGCATAAGTTTGTGAGCCTGTGAGAGAATCCAACTAAGAGATCTTAGCTTGCTCTCGAGTCAAATGATCACAAAAAATCTCAAAGGATGCTTGGAAAATTTATTACCCAAAGCATCTTTGGTGGAATAGAAGGTAGAAGCAAAAATCTAAAAGTTTTCATGAAGCTTCGAAAGAATAAGATAAATGCACTCAGTGTCAGTCTTGGTCTTCTATAAATCCTACAATAAACATCTCTACTGATTGAACTTCATCAAGAAGTCCTCAATGGAAGGAAAATAATTTGGTACAAGACAGGTAAGCTCTACCTCAATCTGAAGTGCCTTGAATTCATTCACTGTACCAAACAAGCCTTCAAGCTTGGTCCACATAGCTAGAGGGGTATTGCACCCATCAAGATAAAACTATAGACTGTTAGATACCTGTAAAGCAATCAATTCTATTGCTTCATCCATCTTGTTCCTACGTTGCATGACCTCAAAAAGCCTCTATAAAACTAACTACACAGCATCTAAACAAGACCACAATCCTTTTGACTAGAGAAGCCATGTCATCAAGGTCTTCCATGTGTGATAGTTATGAGGGGTCAAAAGTTCTAGACAAGAAGAGGTCTCAAAAATTGTTTTAGAAGGTGTTGAATTGATTTTGAAAAAGTTCTGGTTTACTGATGTAAATAACATAAACAATAATACAAAACACCCCCCACAATACAAAAAACTAAACCCCAACTACTAGAAGGAATGCATAAATAAGAAGAGAGAAAAAAATTAAGCTTAGAATCACATGTACCTTTGAGGAATACTAATGAAAAATATTAAAGAATCTGAATATGGCTCGAGAAGAGCTTTCTGACACTTTTTCTAGATTGAAAAATAGAGCTATAACGAACAAGTTATGCCCCTAGAAGATGACAGATACTAATGAACTTCAAGCATAAAAATAGGTACCAAACTAGAAAAAAATTTCAAAAAAAAAACTATACCATTGTCTCCATCTCTGAATCAACTTTCCAATGCTTCTTTTAGATCGAAAAAAGACCCCCATATGCTCAAGATATCGCAAAAATAATAATAATAGGTCTTTAGGACAAAACAATCAAACAATGATGGGTGAATGCCATCAAATTTTGGCTTGAAAAATGCTGATGTCAACACCTGTACATACGTCAGTGACTGTAACACTTATGTTAGCAACTGTATTACTAATGTTAGCACATTTAAAGTGCTTTTGACGTTGTTTTTTATAAAACCTTTTGCATGGGCCATTTAAAAAAAAAAACTTTTTCAATGCCTATTTAAAAATAAAAAAAACCTGATTTTTGAAAAAATTGATTTGTTTTTTTAGTAAAAAATAAATCGTTGCCTCTAGAAGCATGTTAGATCTAGGGGCAAATTTTTTCCTCAGATTTCAAATGTGTTCGAATTGGACGTGCCTTATATGCAAATAGGGGTTTCTGGATGTTGTGAGCACAATGATGAAGTCTATTTTTGCTAAAAGTGATCCAAAAATTAGAGAACCCCCTATTTTCACACAAAAAACTAAAAAATCCTAGATTTCTTCTATCAAACCCTTGTTCTTCTTTTTCTTTAGACAAGAACAAGTAACTATAGGCAAGTCTCTTATACCATGTAGAATTTGATGATGAGCCAATTCATTGATCCCTAGATATACTACATGCAAATAACCTATTACAAGAAAGAAAGAAAGGCAGAGAGAGAAAGGTTTTCTTGATAAACAAGAGGATTGAATTTACTTGTGCAAAATAGAAAATGAATGAAATTATAACCGATCAATCCTTATGAAGGAGATCAAAACCCTAAAAGGGAAACCCTAAGAGGAAAACACCATTTAATAATTACTAATTAATTATTAAATATGAATGCAAAAAAACATAAAAGAGAAATATTAAGAAGGAAGAAAAGGTAATTCAATAAATGAAATGAAATTAACCTTTTTCTCTAATAGAAGAGAACTATGTAATGAGGGACCTGATCCAAATTTGGTATTGTAATCACCTAAAAATGGTCATCTAGACTATTAGCCCCCTTTTCAACATTTTGGCTAAATTAATTTAATCATTTACCTAAGCCAAATTGCTAATAATCAATTTATTTGATTATAACCTATAGTTTGACTATGCTATCCTAAGTTCATTATTTGATTAAAAGAACATGTCCCCTTTTAATTAAATAAAACACCCCATTCTTCTAACCCACTTAAAGTGCACACATAAAGTCCTTTTTCTATTTTACAATTAAAAGAAAAGGCTTGTGAGACTTTTGTCCTATGTGACAAGTCAACTTATATTCTATTGGTTGACTTGTGTGTGCACATGGATCACTCCTATTTTCAAATTCCACCGTTGATCATCCACCATCTTCATCTTGATTTCTACTGTCTGTACGACTTTAAAAGGGAGAGAGCTTTCCCCCTCAAAGGATCCAATCCTCATTTTGAATATTGTTATGCTGCAAGTTTTCTAACAGGTTTCTTTGGAGCTTTGTGGAGAACTTCTATTTCTTGTCTACATTCTCTCATCCATGGCATCATGGCATTCTAGCTTATCTTAGCTTTCATTTTTACATGTAACTTAATCTCACATAGCTTAATAATGGTATTGTAACACTCTCATACATGTTTTAGCATAGCTCCACTTTGCATCTCATTCTAGCTTAATTTTCATTTGCATTGCATTCTTGAGGAACTCCTTGGGACATTTGCATTCTTGCATCTTGTCTTTGGAACCTCCCATTGCATGGTTTACTAGCAAGAAGACTATCTCTAAGGCTCATCTGAGAGCCCTTGAACTTGAAATACACTCTCTTGCACTCCGTGGATAGGGAGCTCTAAGCCGGCATCCAAGCATTTTGAACTCATGGAATCATTTGGATAGAATGGTTTAGAGTGAGACACTTTCGAGTGTACAGGTATTAGGAACATTTTTGTTCAATACCAGATGTAAAGTTGCATGAAAATCTTGCAAATACATCATCAATAGTGTTAGTTCAAATTGTTGACATTAAGGTCAATTTATCTATTAGTGACTCAACACTTAGTCAAAGGGTTACATTGATATCGAGCTCTATAGTTGCTATTAAGATTATCAACCAGTTCGTAGTGTTACCCAAGTGATTCATTTGTTCCCGAGACAAGTAGTCAGAATATAGTGTCTACCAAGCATCTGAGTTAGTTCACAATGTTTGCCAAGCTACACAATATTTACTGAGCTTCATAAACAATGTACAGTGCAAACCAAATGTAGTAGAGACTACCAAGCTATTTAGTGGAAGAGAGGAAGATTGTAGTGTTAACCAAGTTATATTATGTCTACTGAGCTTGCATTGTTAACAATATCAATCTAGTGTTGACTGAGTCATGTAGTGTTAACTGAGTGATTCAACAACTACTGAGTTTCTTAGTATTCACCAAGTCACACAGTGCTGACCAAGTTTGAGCTACTTAGAAGTGATTAGTATGGACCAAGATTCAAGTTCAACTAAGTGCCAAAGGTTGCCAAGCATTGATATGTTTTCCATGTACTAGAAAATCACCGAGTTTATCTTCAGAACCCAAGTTATAGTAGTTGGGCCGACTTTGTGAATTATGATGAAATTGGTATTGTAGCTTATTCTAGTAAGTTATGATTTGGGTTGGTATATATGTAATGTATTATATCATATCCAAGTACGTATGTAAAGAGGAATATAATGAGTAAGAGTGCAAATTGAAGAAGGCTACAAGCAGTATAAAGGACATCAGAGATTAATTTTTCATAGTCAGGTGATTATTGTAATACAACGAATCTCATTCAAAAAATTAGAGTTGCATATAAGAGATCAACCACTAGTTCATCTTAACAAGTGCATTAGTCAAATCCTTTAACAAGGTAGACCTAACAGTCTTTTTCTAAATCTCCTAATCGAGTGCATACTTCATTTTATGTTTGCAAATACTTTAACAAGGTGGACCTTACAGCCCTTATTGCTCCTAATAGGGAAGATCATTAGAAGTGCTCAATTGTAAGCCTTAATATGTTAACTTTATAATGCAGTAATAAAGCTTGTGGGTATCATCCCCACCCTAGTTTTACTTTCTATTTGGAAGGTTTCTAGGTTACCATATCTTGTGTCAAAGTGTTATGAATGTTTTATATGCTTTCATTCTTTCATACAATTAGATTACAATATTATATGAAGGATTAATTGGTGAAGTAAGATAAAAGTTTTATTGGTTCTTGATTCACCCCTCCCCTCTTAGTAACCTTGCCTACCTTATATTTTTAATAATTGGTATCGGAGCTTGTTGGTTCTCATATCAAAAGTTTAACTTGAGAAAAGATTGTTGGAATTTACAAGTGGGAAGATTTACTTCTGAGAGGGTGGGGGGGAGAGGGGTGAATCAGAAGTAACTAACTTTAACCATTTCAAAAATCTTTTAGCTAAAAACATTCACATGCATCTAATTCAACTAATGAACAAAAAAGTAAAGACATGCGTGAAAACATATAACACAAGATTTGGTAACCTAGAAACCCTCCAAAATGAAAAGGTAAAACTAGGATGAGGATGATACCCACAAAGTATCACTGTAGCAATATGTAACTATTCAAGGTTACAAAGTTTGACCACTTCCAATGGTCTACCCTATGAAAGGCCTGTCCTATTAAATAATTTACACACTGTTAAAAGTGACCTGGTTAAAGGATTTACAAACATTCACTTGGAATGCTACCTTGTTAAAGGATTTACAATCCTGTTAAGGATCTACAATATGGCTACTAAACCTATATAGCTGCTAAGCCAACCTATCAACATAGGATTTTAATTCTTACAATACAATGGTTAGCAAGTATGGTAGAATGTCTTGACCTGATAACTTGCAATCCTCAATTGTTGATTCCATATTCTTGTTTTACTAAAATGTACCTTTTCTAATTTTATATGATATTTCAAGCCTCTAATCAGATCTTTAAGATCAAACAACCAATCTTTCAAAGATCCACCAATTTCTCAATAAACCCCAAATCGGGTATGCCGAAAATAGTGCCAAAAACTTCACAGCTTCACATATTATTAGTAATCTGAAAGTGGAAATTTTTATAAAAATTTCAGCAGCATAACAGCCTACAAAATGAAATTTTCAGATCTGTATAACATTTACACAACAGCTCCCAAACGGAGGATAAAAACAATGCTCATCGGGCTCCTGAAAATAACATAGAATAGTCCGAAAACACCACAAAAACACTAATAATCTATCAAAAAAGTATAATCATGACTAAATAAATATATTCAGCTCTATTTTAACATCTAAAAGTCTGAAATACAACAGCAACCCAAACTGATATGAAATACTCAACTGGAAATACCAAACACTTACAAAAACACACCCGAAAAACCACAAATCTGCACTGTTCAGCACAAAGGCAAACTCTGCATGAGCATGCACATGGAATGGCTTCAAAATCCCATCCTTAGCCTTCCTAGAAACTTGCAAACTCTCATTCTTGGGTCTCCTTCTCCACAGGTTTGGCAACCTTTGAAGAATAACAAAGAAATGAGCAAAAATCAAGTTCTGGAATGAGCCCAAAATGCCTCCAAACTCCTTAAAAGAGGGAATAACCCTAACTCACATTCAAGAGGGGTTAATAAAACATATTTGAATAATAATTTTCATTTATTAGTCCATTAGCTTCCAAATATTATCTCCTTTTTCTGAAACTTGACCTTTTTGGGCCTCCCTACCTTAGAAAAGATTATTATTTTTAATTATTTGAAAAGGGGACATGACAAGTCCTCCCCTTTCAAATATTGCTTTTCCTCAAGCAATGGCTGAACAATAAACCAATCAATCCACCTGGATCCCAAATGTAGTCATGAACTATACTATTGTCAATTAACACAAGCTCCTACAATATCCTCTGCAATATAACCAAGAGGAATCCATAATCAAACTGACAATTACTGCTCAACCAAACTCCAAAGTCACAACTTCCACAGTCAAAAACCCACAAGACACAAAATCTTAGAACATCAAAACCCAAGTAAAGTGGACAAATCAAACTATCAACATAGTAAATACCATCAATGCATTCCACTGGCCTATATAGAATGTACAATCCAATTTTGCAACAATGGTGAATGCTCCTGAATGAAACTGTACCAAGTATGGAGAATCCACACACTATACAACTGCTGTAGTCAACACAACTTTGTAGATCACCGACCACTTTTTCATAACCATAACTCCCATGCACCCCTGATGGTGAAAAGCCATCACAAGATAAATAGCAAGAATTGGAACCCAAACCAAATTTGCCTGCCATCAACTCCTCAACATAAAGATCAAATGCTAACTGATGTACATACCTTGCAATATAATGTTGATAAAAAAACCAACCTCAGTCAACAGCTCACCATGAACAAGTGATACAACCCACTATGACTGATCACCAACTAAGTTAGAAGATGTCATAGCCAAAGGAGTAGAATCAATAACAACACCCATTGAAGTATCACTCCGAAACTCCTGCTCTAAGTCACGTATTATCAAGCTGTCAACTGTAGAACCTATCGCCATGTCATGCCCATCAAAACTCTCATCCTGAGGCATCAAACTATCCCATAACTACTGATAAGCACTAGGAACCAAAGTACATCTCTGTATCATCATCTCATCAACATGGTCATCAAAGGTAAATTGATGAGCATACCTCAAAATGTAATGCTGATAGAATGTGCCAATCTCAGTTAGTGGCTCAGACTGCAATCTAGATGTAACTAACTACAATCGATCACTAACCAAGTTGGAACTAACTACTACCTCTAAAGACCTCGCCAAGGGAGTAGTATTACTAGCAAGAACCATGCCAACTATCGGCTCACCAACATCACACATGGTCTTTGATACAACATCTCTAGTCTTTGTGCCATTAGTGCTAGAGGTCACCACCATGTCAAGCATACCACAACAATCTGTTGTAGCACCCAACTCAACTGAACATGACACTAGTGGGGATGAACCCAATATGTCAATGTTAGTATGAAGGATGGATGCATCCCCATCTTCACTATCTTTGACAATCTCGACCATGGACAACCTCGGATCATTAGACACCACAACTTGTGACTGTACAGAATCTAGTAAAGACTATAGTTTCTCTAACTCCATGGTCACCTTAGCCAAATGAAATTGTGACTCCTTGAAAGCCAACTATGTACTCTCAAGAATCTCAAAAGTCACCTCAAGCTGCTCAATAAGCTCACTCACCTCATCTTCTTTGGCCAACAATGCATCATATGCTGTACTGCCCCACTCCATAAGATAATCTCTGTTGGCTACCAACTGCATATAATCCTGTCTCAGAATTTGGATAGCCTCCCATAAAGAGTGGAACTCTGTCAAGGAAAGATAACTGCCTCCTTGCTCATCACTAGTAGGAGAACTCCATCCATAAACTGCTAAAAATTGACGAGCAGCATCGAAATGTTGGCAAGCGATAGCAATGTCTCGCTCACTAACTCTCAACTGATTAGACACATGATGGCACTGGCTTGACTATCTCCTACAAACCTCCTCTGATGCACTGTCTAAAGGAGTATCCTCAAAGTTACTAGTCTCTAGAGTATTACCATCCATATCTTGTGAATCAACTCTAAATCTCATATCAACAAACAGAGTATCAAAAACTGTAGCACTGCTGTCCAACTCCTTTGTACCCAAGGAAACTAAGTTTTCAAAACTACCCATTGCATCCTCCTAGATGTCATCAATGCCAATATGATCCTGGGACTCATCTGTACACACTGCCAAATATGAAAGATCATCAACACATTCCAGCAAGTATGGTCGACTAGATATATGAACAAAGCCCAACATCAGTGTATAAAAACTAATACCAACATCGGACAAGCTGCTAGCACAAGAAAAGACAACACCGTGCAATCTACTAATCAAATCCATGATAGCACCCAAACAAACACTACTACCAAAAAGTGTTAAAGATCTCCAGTCAACTGAATCCCAAATGCCAATATAACAATCTCGAGTCCATATCTGTAAACTAGAATCAGTTGGTAACTCAAGAAAAATCCTCACTTGAGTAATATGACCAATACCAACTAACTCCACATACCTATCATGATGAGATAATGAAGTCACAATACTGTCTTTGTTCACTTTTAGCTAGCTGGAAAAATCATGTGAAGTAGTACCAGCCTCAACCTCATGTGATGAAGCATCTAACTGTGCCTGGTACTCTTTCTCAGCAAAGTAATGAATGCTCAATGTCTGCTCATCTCTACCAGGTATCTCACCATCATGCACAACAACATCCTCATAATCATCATCTGAACCCACTACACTATAGTCACTACCTATTGTAACTATACCATCTTGAATACCTACGGTATCACCCTTTAACGACCTGTATAAAATTGTCTCAATTTGAGTATCAAGTTGACCATTACTATCAATCTGCGTAATATCCTTTCTCACTACCTCCTGTGGTGGAGTAGAATCTGAGACCTCTGCCTAGCTATAAGCTAGTTTCTCAAACTCCTCATGCAAGTTCTTGGTAATTGTGTCACCTGCCTTTCCAAATAGAAATATGGTCAACTTATCCACCTTAGCTGGGTTAGACAACATGTCATTCATCATACAGTGGTGCTCAACCAATTGTTCAGACATGTCATGGCCTATTTTCCTAAGTTTATCTCGAATGTCTAAATAACCATCCTTTCTACTGTTCTGACTCTGGATATCAATTGTCCAAGATTGTGTCCTCTGAGACTCTGTACTATACCTATCCATTTTGGATAAATTAGAGTGTAACCCCAATAGGTTATAACTTCTTCAAACACCAAGAACTAACATGCAAATGATTAGAAGTAGCATGCAACCATAGATTTTGACATGCAGCTGATTAGAAGCAACATGCAACCACCAAATTCACCAAGAACTAACATGCAAATGATTAGAAGTAGCATGCAACCATAGATTTTGACATGCAATGGATTAGAAGCAACATGCAACCATAAATTATGACATGCAAGATTTGGGTAGTTGTCAAAACTGACATGCAAACTTCTACAAACCCTCAGGCTGGCAAGATCATAGCTTTGATACCACTGAAATGTCCCTTTTCTAATTTTATATGATATTTCAAGCCTCTAATTAGATCTTTAAGATCAAACAACCAATCTTTCAAAGATCCACCAATTTCTCAATAAACCCCAAATCGGGTATGCCGGAAATAGTGCCAAAAACTTCACAGCTTCACATATTATTAGTAAATCTGAAAGTGGAAATTTTTATAGAAATTTCAGCAGCATAACAGCCTAAAAAATGACATTTTTAGATCTGTATAACATTTATACAACAGCTCCCAAACGGAGGATAAAAACAATGCTCATCGGGCTCTCGAAAATAACATAGAATAGCCCAAAAACACCACAAAAACACTAATAATCTATCACAGAAGTATAATCATGACAAAATACATATATTTAGATCTATTTTAATATCTAAAATTCTTAAATACATCAGCAACCCAAACTGATATGAAATACTCAACCAGAAACACCAAACTCTTACAAAAACACACCCGAAAAATCACAAATCTGCACTGTTCAACACAAAGGCAAACTCTTCATGAGCATGCACATGGAATGGATTCAAAATCTCATCCTTAGCCTTCCTAGAAACCTAAAAACTCCCATTTTTGGGTCTCCTTCTCCACAGGTTTGGCAGCCTCTGAAGAATAACAAAGAAATGAGCAAAAATCAAGTTCTGGAATGAGCCCAAAATGCCTCCAAACTCCTTAAAAGAGGGCATAACCCTAACTCACATCCAAGAGGGGTTAATAAAACATATTTTAATAATAATTTTCATTTATTAGTCCATTAGCTTCCAAAGATTATCCCCTTTTTCTGAAACTTCACCTTTTTGGGCCTCCCTACCTTAGAAAAGATTATTATTTTTAATTATTTGAAAAGGGGACATGACATCTACTCTATCTACTCTGATCTTTGCTTGATCTGATATGTCACTCTTCATAACTCTAATACTCTATTCTTGATCAACTGGATTCTACAATATTGTTATGCTCTTCACTAAGTCTTTGCACCCCTCTACACTTCGCTATAATTCTCTCATACACTTCTCTCATGCATATGCATAATGGGGTTTCATCCCCCTTTTAAATATTTCAAAGATCTAGGGTTAGGTATGAATCTACAATCAATATTAAATCTTCATTTCCCACTCAATTCTTGCACTTTTCTTATTGGTTGCATTCCTTCTCCAATTTTCTCATTGGATGCATGTTGATTACATAGGTAATGCAAAAGATTCAATCTTATCTTCAAGATCCTTCGAGATTCATCCTGAGTCAGCTTCAAAAATGGTTTACATCTGAGTTTGTGAAGGCACAAACTCATATGTTGATTCTATGTTACTTGGCACTTACTAGTTGTTGATGCTTGACACATAGAGGAATTCTATCTCACTTGGCCCCTATAGTAATTCTATCTTGTTCGACATCTATACTTTGCTCGGTACCTATAGTGACTTGGCATCACTTATCACTCGACACTTGAACTTTGCTCAACACCTAAAGTTCACTTGGCACCTATTAAATTCTTTGGCTAGGCACACACTATAGCTCAACTTTTGTATTATACTTGGCATTAACTGAAGAATTGGGTCAGTGTGTTGACACTCAAATGTCAAAACCAATTTGAGACCAACAATCTCCCCCTTTGAAATGAGTGGAAGAAACACTTAACTAAACATTATGCATCTAATCTATATGAGTATACTACACATTCTTGTAACTCCCCCTGAGCTGATGTGCCATTTCTATAACCAAAACTCTTGTGATGAATTTGTCTCATGTTGATGTATCTGATACTCTTTGCCTTGTCTACCTTATCATTCTTTTGCCTCTATTTTTGTGTACCCTATTTTTTCTTTGATTGTACTCTATATTTTCTTATTACTTCCTCAAAATGTGAATTTGAATATCTCCTCCTTTTGGATATTATTTATTACTTCCATCAAAGAATGTATTATCTCCCTCTTTTATTTACTATCTTCCCCCATGTAATAATAAATATCTCCCCCTTTTTGACACTTATGTCAAAGGGTCCTAAGAATGAATAGAATATTTTGCCAAAAAAAATTAATTTACCTCCATAATTATCTTCAGAGAAGCATCCAAATTATCTAAAGAAATTTCCAGTGATTTGTGCTGGATGGCTATCTCTGCTGCAAGATGTACAAGACCTTCTAAAGTAGAAAGATTAGGATCTTTCTTTAGAACATTTTCTGCATAGGCCTATTCCTTATGTAGGACTCCTAGATGTGGGGTAATGGAAGATTGAATCTATATCATTTAGCCTTAATATTGGCCTCTTCTACTATCAATACAACTAACTCTTTTTGTGCATGAAGGGCATTTTCAAAATGCTTCTCACTTTGAGCTTGATCTTTGGGTAGCTATGTGCTAGAAATCTTGAGATTAAGTTCCAAGCTCAGTATCCTTTAGCTAGTTTCTTGTGTGAAGTATGATGAGTCACACAATTTTTAGTACAGTGAGAAGATATTCCCAAGTACTATTTTGACTTTCTCAATCTTCTTAGCCAATTCAACTTGTGAAGTTCTATTTCACCAAATATTTTCTCATTTACTTTCATTTGAAACTTCTTTTTAGACCATTCTAATAGTTTAACATTAGTATCAAGGTCTTCATTCTATACCTGGTCCACTATGTTGGATAATTGCTCCATGATGGGCTTAGTTTCATTAGGTACTGGCAAGTTGAATGCATCAAGAAATATATCTTTGATTTTCACAAGTGCTTGCTTCTGTCTATACTCATTTATGAGTATCTCTTGTTTCTTCCTTCTCTCTGGTGCCTCTTGCACTTCATTTATCTGTGCTAGGTTCATTGTCCTTGAGTCATAGCTAGGTATGACTATTTCTTCATCAAGTGTATGGTCTCCATAGTGAAGTACCCTTGCAACTTTGGTGGAGCTCAAGCTTGGTGCTAAAATCTACAATGGTACTGCATCAGTGCTTGGCTTCTTAGTAGGAGTCCTTGAGGTAGTCAAGTTCACCAATGTCTATATTGACTCCTACTCCTTAGGGATTTTCTCCTCCTCCTTCTCCTCTTCTCTACTGCCTTGATCAATAATGATGATTTGAGGAGGTGCACCTTGGCTTTGTGCAATAGGAACATCTTGTCCTCTTTGTTCCTTTGCTAGCTCCTTAGTAGTTGTTGTTGTTGTGACTGCATGATCGACCTTAGCAATTTTATCTTGTGCTTCTTGCTCTTCAGGTTGATCTACTATAGCTATGGGAGGTTGTGAAGGTGGTTTTTGTGTGTACACCTTCTCCCTTGTGATTTCTACTACAACCTTTTGTAATTCATCCACACTCACCAAAACAAGATTAGTACACAATTGTGATTGCAATGTAGTTTGGTGAAGGATCTTTTTGAGATCCTCTACAATTAATGGGTTGATGTTCTAACATGAGGTGTCAGGAAAATCCTTAACAATTATTGTTTCTATAGTTGATGTATGTGGATGACTTGGTGGTGGTAGTTGGGTGTCTTGTACACTTTGTTCAGGTTGCTGCTTTTCAGCTGTTGCCTCTTCACCCTGCGTCTTCTCCACTGTTTTCTCTTCTTTTTCTTTCTCTCCTTCTTCATCTTTCTAATTTTCTTCTTCTTCTTCATCATTTCTCCCCTCAAAGGGGTCTTCCTAGCCTTCTTTTATAGTTTTCAATCCATAAATTAGTTTCCACATTTGTGTGGACTTTTTCACAACATCTTCAATTTGATTTTGCAAAATTTTGAAGGCTCTATACTTGGGTGCAAAATTGCTCCCAAGTTTCTTGTTAACCTTACTTATTTGACCTTTAGTAAGGTTTGGCATTACATGAGCCAATGTAGACTCCCTTATTTTTCTCCATTTTGAGACAATAATTCCATTTATTTTCAACTAATGAGCTTAGCTCCTTAGGCATTGAGTTGTCTAGTTCAAGTGGAGTGGTCTTGAACTTAGCCATCATAGTGTAGATGGACTCTTCCACTATGTTCTGTTGTTTGAAAACTTATTAAAATCTATGGTCTTTAGACTAGTTAGATCTACATTGTCTCTAATGTTATTGCAAATACTTTCCAATTTAGATGTGGTAGAACATCTTACCAATCTGGATTCTTCATCATCAAACTCTACCCTTTCTTCATCTGATTCAACAGGTGCAACATACTTTCTTCTTTTCTTCTACTATGTAGGCCCTCATTTCTCTATTTCCTTTTTCTTCTCTTGTTCCTTTTCCACCTGAGTTGTAGCCCTGGTATCTACTCTTGTAGTTGGCTTGGCTGGGCTTGGCTTTGTTGCCTTCTTCTTCCCCTTGGGCTGTACAACTGGCTATTTTTGAGCTTTCCTTTTCTTTGGCTCAACCTTGTGTGCTTCTTTCTTGACACCTTCCTCATCATATGCATCCTCCCCCATACCTTGGGTTAAGGCAAGTGGTCCCTAACCTTGTTCCTCTTCATCATGTTTGAATTCTTCACCTTCTTCTTCTTCTGCTTCTGCAGTGCCCTCACCAAATTTGGCTTTTAATTTCTTGACAAGTTTATCCTTCTTTTTCAATATGGAGGCAGTCTTTAGTTCCATGTCCACCTTTGATATAACCATGTCATAGGTTCCAAAATGTGGTGCACTTTTGTCTACTTCCTCTGCTAATAATGTAGTTATTGCTACTGATGCTTCATCTATGCTTATTTCATAGCCAAGAGGTCTTAACCATCTCACTCTTGGTATGGCAGATTGTATGTATGTATAGTCAATATCTACAAGAAAAAATAAATCATTTACATTTTTCTCTACTAAAGAAACTGATATTCTTAGCCTTTACTTCATTGACTTCTTGAAGTCTTCAAAATAGCTAGTCATAAGGGTCTCAAAACTAGCTCCCATCTGCTCAATATATTCATTTACTTGAGCTATTACCAATTTGTTTTCCATGCAACTTTCCCAAAAGAAGGAAACTCATTTTGTACGTAAAAGAATATACAAATCAAAATAGCACCAAACTTTCATTGGGCTCCCTTGGTTCTCCTGATTGCTAGTAAATCTCATTAATCTATTGCAATTGCAATTCTGCAAGATCATAGGTATGATCCTTTTTCACCAATTTGTAGCTTACATCCACTGCAATGCAAGGTAGACTATTGAGTCTATTAGATTGGTAGAATTTGTGTGCAATAACCTTAACAAAAAAATCAACAAGAGGGTCTTGAATGGTATCAATTGTCATCCCTCTCTTGTTCCACTTGGCACCAATATTCTTCTCAATTGCCTCCTTAGAATCACTCCTAAGGGTCTTTGGCCAATATAGGGTAAATGCCAAACTAAGTTTGAAGGTAAATGCCATAATTGCAAGAAATAAGGACACAAATATTTAGAGTGCAAAACCAAGCAGTGGAACCCAATAGAACAAATTGTGAAAGCGATATTTGGATGGGATTACAACACATGGTGTAGATGCCACTACTATGGTGAATTTGGACACATTGGAGAAAACTGTGTGAAACATTGTATGAGGAAAAGAGATACTACAAAAAGATATTTTATTTGTATAGAACTTGGACATCTTACCAAGAACTATATGAACATAGGTAGAATTGAAGATGAAAAAAAATCCAAAGCTAACAATATCATAAAGCAAATGAGGTAGCAATGGGTACCAAAATATCCAGACAATTTACGCCAAGATCATGAAGTGAATGCCACCTAATTCAATGATTTGGGTGGCTTAATCATTTCAACTTAGTTCCTTATGGAGATCACTTGAACTGTGATTTAAAAAAGTCATCCAATATTAGTTCCAGCTAGCAAGTAGAATGATCCAATCAGCATTCAAGATGCACAAGGATCACCAAGCATGATGGAAAGTAGGAGACCTTACTAAGCAAGGTTAGGTTGAAAGACCTTAGTGATCAAGGTCAAGTTGCATATTGTTTTAGGTTACAAAAACAGAGTTGGTAGTTCCTATTGAGTGTTGGTGAATTTACCAAGTTGTAGATGTCTTCTGGCTATTAAAGACTAAGCCAAGTGGAGGACATCCTATCACCAAGAAAGTATGAAGTACGAAGCATTAGTGGCAATAAAAAAGAGGAAATTTGTTAAAAGGAAGAAATCAAATGCATTATTTCATTTCAAATTTCTAGAATATTTGTGAAGAAAAAATTCAGAGCCCCCAAGCAATTTGAGTATTTATTGTTGAAGAATTCTTGAAGTTTCTAGAAACCCTTTTGTGCATGGCATCTTCAAGAAACAAAGTGAAGAAAGGTTATGAAATGTTGGTTCATGGAGTCAACTGTAAAGCACCGAATTTCAAGTTGAGTCTAATGATTGTAGAAGTGCTCGACCCAACTGGTGCACAATCTCAAATTTTACCTAAGGTATTAATCATGCATGGCATCTGTTCCTTTTACCATTGTTCTATTTAGGAACTCAAAACCCTCGAGATGAATGAAGAATTCAATAAATTGTGTGTGATGGTGCACTGAAGCCCGAGCATCAACATCTAGAAACCAAGGGTTTGACACATATCTCTCATATGGCAAGAGATTTTAGGTCAAATGGATCAGATTTATTCTAAGCCATGTACACAATGGGAAGTTATGGTTGGACCAACCCATTTAGATTAAGAAGAAAATGATTCATAGAATCACTAGGCTTCCAATGCTAAACAAAGCTAAAACAACCAAAACCCTATGTTGGGCAGAACTAACCAAGAAGACTCTTGTTGAGTGGGACAGAAGAGGTATAAAGCTAAATGGTGTAATAGACATGGAGTTAAATTTCTACATACATGTAATTACACACAAGATATACAACTCTAGTCAGTTAAACAACATGTCATGTGAAGCTGTCGATCTTGCATACAAGGTTGTGAAGAATAACCTATCAAAGAATAACCCATGTAAGTTTGAATCTCTTTTGACATGTTTATTCTTCTTTGTTTAGAAATTTTCCCTTCCAAAGATATAGTAGTATGAAGGAAAGATGTTCCTATTTTATATCAGATCAATGAATATATAGCAGAAATGGGTGAAAATGTTGAATCATTCAAATGAGAATAAGTTCACTGTCAAGTTAAACACTTGTATGATATTGCTTAAAGATATTGAAGATGTGGTGAAGGTAGCTACAATTACATAGAAAAAAATCTATCTGTTGCATCAACCCAGTGATTTTTTTGTACATGTTGATGACAAGGATGATGAAGATGATGAGTTAGATGATGTCAATATGGATGATGAGGAGGAAGAATAGGAAGCTACTAGAGGAAGTCTTCCAGAGATACAAAGCATTAGGGAAACTGAAGTAGAGAAAGTCGCAGCAGTAGTCATGGCCTCATTTCCTCACTCTTTGAGCATAGCCTTAGTGCAATCTAGCTCAGAGATAGCTTCTATCAAGTTGGTTGTAGATGCCATTGCTATACCAAGCACCCAACCAAGCTCTAAATCTATTTAACTAAATGATTCATTTATTGAACTGCCCAACACCTCATCTATTGAGCAACAAGGTCCTCCATCTTTAGGTTAGACTAAACAACAATAATGTATTCAGGTTGTTAGTGTTGCTTCAACATTTATTGCCAGTCCATCATTTTCCACAATTGTTTCTATTCCAAGTGTATCCATAGCTAGCATAATGATAGTTGAGAACCAATCTCAACTAAGTACTAAAGTCTTAGACAAGGGAAATAAAATTGTCTCTACCATTCTAAAGGGAAAGGTCAACAAAGTTATTGATCTAGATGATAATATAGTTATTCCAAATTGGGATATCTCTACTCTCACCCCTCATTAAATGGATACCATGGGTGAACTACTAAAGAAGAGAGCTAAGAAATAAAATCTTAAAGAAGAGAAGAAGAAATAAAATCATGTTCTTGAAGACATAAAAAGCATATTTGTTGATGCTTTAATTATTGAGGTTGATGGTAAACAACCCATTCTAGACTAGTTAGCAAACATTATTCACAAATACAATGAAGACTTGAGTGGACAGGATAAACTGCTACAAAGAGCTAAAAGAAAATTTGAGAATGGAGTGTTGGAACAAGTTGCACAAAGAATTGCAATAGATCAAGTAGAGTTAGCTACTATTCTTGGTTCACTAGAAACATCTATTAATAATGTTGTTTCATTATTTGTCAAGTGACACATCTATCTTTACAAAGGAGATCAAGGATAAATTGTCCAAGATAGATGAAGACATGAAGGCAAGTGCACACTAGCTATCACTTGACCCATGTCATAGTTCTGCACATTACACAAAGATCAAATATTTGACAAATCTATAGGCATAATTATTGAAGGAAGAAGCCAGGATTTGGGCCACACTTGAAAAAATCTAGGGCATGCTTCTTCCAAACATGGATGCATTGCAAAAACACATTGCACATGTAAAGACACTTATCTATGACAACAAATTCTCCATAGCTGATCACATGATGGAATTATCAGCAAAAGTTCAGATTGCATTGCATGCAAGTAAGGTACTATAAGAGAATTAGGACAAGAAAAGGGTACATTTTGATTTCATGTCACATTTGGTAGTAACATATAGATATTATACACCTTTGGCATTTATGTCTATAAGGAGGAGTAGTAATATGTAAAGAGGGAAAATATATTGTAAAGGAGGAGAAGTATAGTATACTTCATTTGTATGAATATAGGAGAGATATATGTATGGGGGAATAGTATAGTATCATGAAGATACTTGTACAGATAAGCATAAAATATCTTTACAAAATTAATTTTGAAAAACCAAGAAAATAGAGTATGTTATTGAGCTATAACTTCAAAAAGTCAAAATCGAGTTGAAGAGATAGAATGATGGTAAAGGAAGTTTTTTATTTATAGTTTTGAAGTTCAAATTTTTGGTTTGATAAGTGTTTTTGTCACTAATGCCAAAGGGGGATATTGTTGACATTAAGGTCAATTTTTTTTATCAGTGACTCAACACTTAGTCAAATAGTTACATTGCTATTGAGCTCTACAATTGCTACTAAGCTTATCAATTAGTTTGTAGTGTTAACCAAGTGATTCAATTGTTCCTATACCAAGTAGTCAGAATAAAGTGTCTATTGAGCACCTGACTCAGTTTCCAATGTTTTCCAAGCTACACAGTGTTTATCAAGCTTCATAAATAATGTATAGTGCAAACTAAGTGTGGAAGATTCTACCAAGCTATTCAATGGAAGAGAAGAAGATCATAGTGTTAACCAAGCTATGATATGTTAATCAAGTTATAATATGTCTACTGAGATCGAAGTGTTAACAATATTAATCTAGTGTTGATTGAGTCATGCAATGTCGACTGAGTGATTCAACAGCTACTTAGTTTCTCAGTATTCACTGAGTCACACAATTCTAACTCAATTCAAGCTATTTGGAAGTGATTAGTATGGACCAAGCTTCAAGTTCAACTGAGTGGCAAATATTGCTAAGAATTGATAGTGTTTTCCATGTATCAAAACATCATCGAGCTTATCTTTAGAACTCGAGTTACAATAGTTGGGCTGACTTTGTGAATTATGATGAAATTAGTATTGTAGCTAACTCCAGTAAGTTATGATTTGGATTGTATATATGTAATGCATTATATCATATTGTCATGCACAAATTTCGAGGTCAAAAACACACACCAATTTTTTTTTTAATAATAATTTTAATAATAATAAAGTTTACTAAGGTTTAAGAGTTGAATTGCAAGAACAAATTTACTACATTCATCAAAAGTTTAACATCATGAGAAGTAATCCATTTCTATAGTTAAATATTCATCATAATATTTGTATCAACTTTTGATTTCGTTATTTCATTTAACCAAAAATTTTACTAATCTAATCAAAACTAATTAATATTTATAAACTAAAACTAAACTAAGTAACCTACATAACTTTTAAACTATTTAACTTTCTATTGACTAAATTTACTAAGCATTTTAAATTTATAATAATTACTAACTAATATTAAGGAAACATATAAATTTATTTACTTAACAAAGCTCTTAACTATTATTAAATAATCAATGTAGTTAACCAAAACATAAATTTCAATTCTAACATTAATTTAAACCAAATTTAAATTGCTTTGTACTTATCACATAAATAAATCGAAAGTGATTAAATAATATAAAACAATAATATTTTTAACTTAAGTTAACTAATTAATAATTAACTAAAACTAGAAATTAACTCGCTCTACTAATATAACTATTACTAACTCAATAATAAAATAAATTCTATTAATAAGATGATACTAACTACAAACACAAAACAATAATAAATATTAACATGTAAAAAGTATAAAAATTAACCAACATTAAAAAAAAATATAAATTAAACTACTAACATAAAACTTGACTAAAAAAACTAAATTAATCCTAACTTAACAAATTCTAACATTAACTCCTAACTAAAAGCAAAAATTATTAACTTAATTTATTAAGCTAACCCCTTGAACCATCTAAAACTCCTAACATTTAACTTAAACAATTACTTAAACAATTACTTAAACTAACTACCCACCACTTCCTACTTTAATACTAACCCTCCCTAACCTAACCCATCTCCCAACTAACCACTAAACTTAACCCTTGTTCTAACCATGCATAAGACAAGTACCCCAAACCCCTTCACTAAAATTTCTCCC
Source organism: Cupressus sempervirens (assembly GCA_028749045.1). Taxonomy (NCBI): domain Eukaryota; kingdom Viridiplantae; phylum Streptophyta; class Pinopsida; order Cupressales; family Cupressaceae; genus Cupressus; species Cupressus sempervirens. The sequence goes on along the minus strand of CM053787.1, from coordinate 542,171,209 downwards.
AGCCCACTCTCCTTAGCGCTTCCCAAGCGCTCACACACCAATCACCCACATGGGCACTCAATCCAAGGGTTGTCCCCTCCCCATGTGCGCTGACCAAGCACTTCCTAAGCGCTTCTCAATGGCACCCTGCCCAAAATGACCATGCGCTAACCAATGATGTGTTAGGTGGCGATGCAAGGACAAGGAGACAGTTTTGCATTAAACCAAATGCAGTCTCCAAAACATAATAAAACACTAGCGCTTCCTTCCAATGGAAATTGGTGAATGTGAAGGTTTGACTTAATGCAACTTTAAGTAGCCACTTTACTCAATGAGAGACATGGCAGGGTGATTTCATCTCATCATGATGACACTTTTCTAATCAATGCCTAGGAAGGAGGGGGAGACTTTAAGTTTAAAAGTTTTCTTGGTGAGTGGAAAGGTAAGAAGTAAAGGGATTTTTGGAAAAGATATTTTGAATTACCTTTTTTATGTATGATATATATATATATATATATATATCATACATAAAAAAGGTTAATTCATTATATATCATATATATCATATTTTAATTAATTCAAATTTTAGTTAATTCATTTTATTCAAAGAAGCATAGTTAGGAGAATCTTTAAAGATTCTTTGTTGAAAAAAAAAGGATAAATCATTTCTCCATACAAAATCCAGAGACCTTTTTGGCTCTACGATAGATATATTTTTTTGAAGGTCTTTATTTATGCTAAGTAAAGATTTTCAAGTTAATTTATTACCAAGAGGGGTTATATATATATATATATATATATAAAATAAATCAATCTAATAGGACTAGTTACAAACTAAATATACCAAAAGTTTGAATGATCCATTTTAACAACAATGCAAGAATTGTTTTGTTTCCAATAATCACAAAAATTGAACCTACATTCATAATCATAATTTTTGTTTTCAACATATATGAAACTTGAATTTTGCCTAATTGAACATCATCATTTCATCTTATTTTTGATGTGCATCCATATAATCAAAAAATTACAAAGAAAACTCATGAGAAGCAATAATACTGAATCACTATTTTATTGGCAACTTGATTCAAAGGCTCAGTTGGGAAAGAACTGGGAAGAAAACCTGACGTCGTTGACATTACAACAAAGTTATTAAAATACAATTTTCATACGATTCCAATTCTGAAATTACAACAATCAAATAAATTTCTTTCATGTCCCTTAGCAAGGGATCCATATCATTTTCTGCAATACATTGTTGAGATCGTGGAGGGAACAAAATCTGACCAGGCGACAAACCAGCATAACAAGGAGACAAAATCAAACATTTGTATTCATACTAGGTTTTCACAAAAGGATTCAACAATGAATCAAAACTAGGGAAAGGTGGATTTTTCCAACAGGAGATGTTAGACACAACACCAAACCAGGTGCCCAATCGGGGCTATAACTCAAGAACTTTTGTTCTTCCATTCTTACATGACAAAACTCATAAGTGGTTTGTGCTGATAGGTAGGGGCCCATAACACCCTACCCTCTCTCCCTCTTCTCATCCTGAGAAGAGACTCTACACTATTGGAGTCCAACTAAAAAGACCTTTCTTGAAATTTCCACTTCTGCCCTATCCAAGGGTGAGTAATGCCAAAACACCCATACAAGAAAACTTCAAAATTCAAACATTTGAAATCATGAAAGAAAAGCATTCAAGAAACATGGTTTCAATCCTTCCCAACATACCCAACATACATACAAGCATACAAATAAACAATCCCAATACCATAAGCATGAAACAAGCATGAACAATCTGAACAAAGAAGATGAATAACTCCTACCTTCACAAAGAGGTTATGGTAAATGAACAATTTTGAGAAGAGCTTTTCCTTCCTTGCCTTCAATCTTCCAAGACTTCTCTCTAAAAGTAGAGATTGGGTAACAACCAAAACTACTCCAAAAAGGGCCTCTAAATAATATCCAAACTCAACCACTAAAAAAGGCAATAACTCCCCCCAGTCACCTAAAAATCTAGAAGTTTCTAACTCACCCAATCCTAAGGTTAACCATTAAGTGGAGTTGAGGTTATGCAACTCATGGTAACCACTTTCAATTTTCGCACAAAGGAAAAAATAAACTTTTTTAGTGACCTCAAAAGTCAATAAAAGGGGCTTAGGGGGTGGAAAATACCCCCAACCCATACCCATACCCCTTGGGTATAAAGATTTCATGTTTTAAGGCCTTAGGAATTGATTTGGGGCCAAACAAATGCTAGGAAAATTTAGGACCATCTAACAACTCCAAAAATACAGATTAAGCACTAAATCATATTAGGGGTGACTAAACTCGATTAAAGACAAATTAGCAAAAATGGTACTAACTTAGTTTGACTTAGGTCCAAAGGTTACATAGATAACCCTAACTAGCATGCTAAAATGTATATGCAATTCACAACTGTCAAGTGACACTATGAGAACACAGTTACGAACATTAACATTTATTGATCATGGAAAGATACATTCATACATCTCACAAAATAATTAAGTTACAAACAACAAGTTTTCCACAAATAGCACATAGGGATTAGTTTCGTTCCTCTGTCAAGTTTCTCAGCTAAAATATCCTGCACACTCATTGCACACATCAGTAATCCCATAAAATCACATGCACATATGTATATATGTATCAAGGAATCACCTAAATTAAAACATACATCTATAAATCAATCAGGGTTTCTCTCATGCTACTCATATTCTTAATCATTAAAATATCTTAATCAAAGTGTTAATCCTACATTTACTTATTTCATCAACATACATGTTCATAAAGCATTAAATGATGAACTCAAATATCTGAAAGTAACATCACACAACATGAAATAATATAATATGTTCAAGTATTTGATAATGTATTGACATCTCAAGTCATGAGTATCAAAATAATAATGTATCAACTATGGCTACGAAGGGTCGAGGTGAGGCCTCACACATATCCAAGTATGTATGTGAAGAGACGTATGATGAGTAGTAGTGAAAATTGAAGAAGGCTACAAGCAGTATAAGGGACAACAAAGATTTATCTATCACAGTCAAGTGATTATTGTAATTCAAGGAATCTCATCCAACAAATCAAAGTTGCAAATTAGAGGTCAACCACTAGTTCATTCTAATAGGTGCATTAGTCAAATCCTTTAACAAGGTAGACCTAACAACCTTTTGCTAAATCTCTCAACCAAGTGCATACTTCATTGTATATTTGTAAATCCTTTGACAAGGTGGACCTTACATTCCTTATTGCTCCTAATAGGGAAGATCACTAGAAGTGGTCAATTATAAGCCTTAACATGTTAACTTTCTACTGTAGTACTAAATCTTGTGGGTATCATCCCCACCCTAGTTTTACTTTCTATTTGAAGGTTTTTGGGTTACCATATCTTGTGTCAAAGTGTTATGAATGTTTTATACGCTTTCATTCTTTCAGACAATTAGATCAGAATATTATATGAAGGATTAATTGGGGAAGTAAGATAAAAGTTTTATTGGTTCCTAATTCACCCTTCCCATCTCAATAACCTTGCTTACCTTTATTTCAAACACAAATAGCCTAGGATCAAAGGATTTGGTTACTAAGTTTTAATTACCAAATATGAAGCATCCAAATCCATATATGATTGTATCAATAAGAGATGGTCATAAGGTATTTATGTGTGAGAAATATGTAGTAAAATTCAAGATTGGATCTTATTATGATGAATTTCTTTGTTGTTGTCATATCTTGTTGAGTAGACCTTGATACTATAATAGAAAAATAAGACATGATGATAGATTTAATAGGTATACCATGAAAATGGGATAAAGAAAGTATTGTTTAGTTTGGTGGGAGATCCTAAGAATGATAATTGTATCACAATAAGGATTTACTTGGTTGAAGGATCAATATTCTTGGAGAGTATGAGGAAAGAGAATTTGTGTTATGCTTTGATTCTAAAGAAACTTCATTTGAGAGTTACAAATGAGCAACCTAGGGAGATAAATGACTTATTGATAGAATTTGAAGATATTTCTTTAGATAATGTACCTATTGGATTACCTCATGTGTTAGAAGTATCAGTCATAGTATGGATCTAGTTCTAAGAGCAAGTTAACCAAAAAAAGTACCTTACTAAATGACACCTGTAAAGAATAAGGAATTGAATAGGCAATTACAAGAGTTATTGAGGAAAGGTTTGATATGAGAATGTTTGAGTCCCTATGGATTACCTACAATATTGACACCTAAAAGGAATGGAGAATCAAAAATGTGTACTGATTCCAATACTATTAACAAGATCACAATAAGGTATAGATTTCATTTACTTAGGATGGATAACATAATGGATTTTTCAAGTGGAGAAAATTATTTTACTAAGATTGATTTGAAGAGTGGTTATTGTCATATAAAAATTAGAGAAGTTGATGAATGGAATACTACATTTCGGACTAATGGCAGTTTGTAGGAATAATTGGCAATTATTTTTAGTTTAACTAATTCATCTAGTAGTTTCATGAGATTGATGAATGAGTATTGAAGAAAATTTTGGGTGGATTTGTGATTGTGTACTTAGTTGATATTATAATTTTCCTTTTGGGAAAAGGAAGAACATTTATTACATATAGGAAAAGTATTGAAGAGGATGATGGATGAATTTTTTTTTTAATCAATATCAAAAACTATTGTTTCATGAAAGAAGAGATAGTTTATCTTGGATTTGTGATTTCATTTGAGTGATTGAAGATGAACCCTAAAAAGGTTTAAGTAATTTTGGAATGGCCTACACCAGACGATGTTCAAGATTTAAGACGATTTCATGGATTGGTTAGTTTTTATGATAATTCTATCAGGAGTTTCAATTTAGATTAAAATCCTATGATAAATAATAAGGGGTAACCAAAAGAGTTTCATATGGATATATGAAACAAACCAAAGTTTGGAATTAGTGCAGCAATTTTTTTTTTGAACAGCTAGTATTGTCCTTACTAAATTTCTACAAGATATTTCAAGTCAAGAGGGTAGAAATATTGCTTTTTACAGTGAAAAGTTAAATGATGTCAAGAGAAAATATTCAGTTTATGATAAAGAGTTTTATGAAATGGTTCAATATTTGAAGAAGTGGAACATTACTTTTTGCCTAAGGAATTTATAATGTACATTGATCATGAAGCATTTCAATATTCAAGAATTCAAGGAAAACTAAATCAAAGTCACATGAGAGGGGTTGATTTTTGGTGATTTATACTTTTATGTTGAAACATAGAACTAGATAGTCAAATAGAGTAGTTAATGAATTCAATAGAAGTTGAAAGAGATGGGAGTAGAAGTGCTTGGCTTTGATGAACTGAAGACCTTATATGAGACAAAGATTGATTTTTTTGAAGCATGGAAGGCTTATATAAAATCAATAACTATTGGCTGAAGCAAGTAGTTGGATTATTTCATTTACGATGATATATTTTTCAAGGAGTTTGGTTATGAATAATTTTTAGACACTTTAGTATCAACAAGAGAGTAAGTTAAGTAATTAAAAATTATTATTGGACACATATTTATAAGGAAATTGTATATTTTTCTCAAAATAATAGAATTTGTCAATTTGCTAAGGGTAGTAGTCAAAATGTGGGTTTCTATAAACCTTTGTCTATACCTAGTTGACCTAGGGAGGATATTAGCATATATATTTTTTGGAATTACTGAGGATATAGAGAGGTAATAATTTTATATTTGCGATGGTGGATAGATTTTCTAAAGTTTGACATTTGATGCAATTAATGTAGTTGACATATTTGATGAAGAGATTGTGAGATTGCATGGGTTATCGAGGAGTACAGTTTCACATAGAGATAACAAGTTTGTTAGGTATTTATGCATGACACTTTAGAGGAAGTTGAATACTAATTTGAAGTTTAGTTCTAATTTTCATCCACAAATTAATAGAAATTCAAAGGTGGTAAACTAGAGTTTAGGGAATTTGTTCAGGAGATTAGTTAGAGATAAGCCTAGTAATTTGGATTTGGTTTTGGCATAAGAAAAAATTATATATATTAGTTTAGTGTATAGAAGGACACATAAGACACCATTTGAATTAGTTATTGGTATGAGTTCTAAGTGAGTTTTGGAGTTAGAGTGATAAAGTAGAAAAAAAAATGTGAATTACAAGAAGTTGTTGCATGAGGAAGTCAAGCATCATTTGGAAAGTGTGAATTAAAAATATAAGGTGAAGGTGGATAGGAATAGGAGACATAAGGATATCTCTATAGTAGATGAATTTATGGTTCATTTGATGGAAGGAATATTTATAGTTGGGACTTGTAACAAATTAAAGATAAGGAATTTTGGACCTTGTAATATCTTGAAGAGATTTGATTCTAGAAATGTATATGAAGTGGATTTGCTTGAGGATATGGATATTTTGCCTATATTCAACCATGTAGGTTTATATGAGTATCATAAGGTTAATGTAAGTTTTGATGATGATTCAGATGTGAAGAAACATTATCCTAAGAAGCAATATAAGATAGAGAAGGTATTGAACACCAAAGTTGGAAGGAGTACAAGAGGTAAAGAGTATCTAAATCAAGAGAAAAAAAGGAATCTTGAAGTAGAGGAATTTATAATTCCATGAAATCATTGCACGAGGAGGTAAATTATCATTTGGAAAGTATGAATTAGAAGTATAAGGAGAAGGTCGATTAAACTAGAAGACATAAGGAATTCTCACTAGGAGATGAAGTTATGGTTGATTTTAAGAGAGTCCAAGATTTCTATTTGGAACTTATAACAAATTGAAAATAAGAAAGTCTAGACCTTGTAATATCATGAAAAGAGATTGATTCTAGAATGCTTATGAAGTCGAGTTACATGAGAATATGTATCTTTCATCTATGTTCTACATTTTAGATTTGTATGAGTATCATGAAGCTAAATGAAGTTTGGATGATAATTTAAATGTGAAAAAATAGTATCCTAAGAATATAATAAAGAAAACACTGAATAATAAACTTGGAAGAAGTACAAGAGGCAAAGAGTATAAAGAGTACCTAATCAAGTAGAAGGATATACCAAGTTAATATCATTCATGGATTTATTAGGATATGTTGGATCATTTTGATTCTTCTCAAGAATCAAAGTGAGAGACTTGCTTTCTTATTAACACTGAGTGTCTGATGATGGAACATCATGGGTTTAGAGAAATCTTGCATCAACCAAAAAAAATTTGTCTCTAATTTATCAATTCTCCAATTTATTCTAGTTTGTTCATCATTTCAACAATCCTTGATTTGTTCAAGTTGGCATTTTCAATTTTTAGAGCATGATCTAGACCTAGTCTTGTTCTTATTCCTAGGTTCATAGCTCATTTGAATCTTTGTTTCTGAAGCTTGATTTATTTTCTCTCAGGCAACATGTCCTTGCTAGTTTTTCATGACAATTGGTGGATTTTGATCTTGTGATCAAAATCTATGTTCAAGGATATTTGGTGGCACTTGTAACTATGTTCATGGATCATGTAAGGATCTAAATCCAGAACTGCAAGATTTCAATCTATTACATCTTGTGTTCCTTATGATTTTGGACTAGACCTATTTGTTGTGATATGTTTCATGTTCTTTGTGAATGCTTTGGATCTTGAGGTCAACCTATGTGTCATTGTGCCTATATATTATAATGTAATGTATCTTGAGAGGTATTAGCTCCTCAATAAGAATGTAATGTCCCCACCAGCAAGGACAATAAGACCTATACAACCAATGTTAGAATTTATACAATAATAAAATATATTTCACTATTCTACCCTCTGTATGTGCTAATTATGGGCCTCTAAATCCACACACACTTCTTCATGATCTTTACATGTTAGAAACATCCTTAAATGAACATGGGATTGTCCATTTAGTATGACCCAAAAAAGTGATTTGTTACCTTCTAACTAGATGGGGTTTTGCTATTCACTCCCAGAATTGAGAGACCAACAACTAGACCAAACTGGTATGAAGGATTTGAAAGAAATTCAAATGCAATCTAATCTATATTTTTGATGTTTTCCAAATGCAAAGATTTTAGATTAATCTAAATGAAATTGAAACTAATCTAAGAACAATTGAAAATAGAACTAGATGAATGCATTTCAATCTAAATAATGCACACATGAAAAAAGAGAAAATTCAAATGCAAGATAATTGAGTAATCAAATTAGCATTATTTCAATACTATTCATGTGCATCCTTCAAAATGAGACAAAGAAGGTTTCTTATATAGAATCCTGGAATTTGATCAATAGTTGAGATCAAATTGAATGAATAGTTGAGATTTGAAGAAGATTTAGTCAAAATAGAAAGTTTCCTTATGAAAAGGAAATTAACTGATTGCTTTTGAGTGGAATAATGGGTTAACTAATTTAATTCCTTTTTTGATTTCAGTCCACTCAATGTTTCCAATTCTAAAATGAAGAGAGAATAATGGAGAATATATTTGATTTAAGAAAATTAAATATGACCTCATAATTGAATAGTCTAATTAATTGAATAATTAAATTTAATAATTAGAATGAGGGTGTTTAATTAAATCAAATACATTTAATTCCTCATGTGTATTAGCTAAAGGGGCGAATTTAATTTAAAGAAAGTACTAGGACTTGTAATTAAATTAATTAAATTAATATTTAAGAATTAAGTAAAGAAAGTGATTGATACAAATTAATGATTTTCTACATTTGACACTTAGGTTAAGTAGAGATTATCAAAATAAGGATTGCCTAGTACAATAGGACTTTAAGTAAGATTGATAAATCAAAACTAGTTCAACATACCAATGTGCCAATTTAGGGATATTACATTTGCCCATCTTTGAATGAATGTGTGAGCAACACGTTGATTCAAATAAATCAAAAGTCTAAGAATATAGACCAAGAGCTGAGATTGGTTCTGAGCTTGATGACATAGAGATAAATTGATGAGATTTTTAAGGTTATCTTGAGAATGAAGCTTAGCCTTAAGGAATCCAAATAGAACACCTAGATATCGATATGAAAGAGCAAAGATTATCAAACTTCACAAAATTGTTCCCAGAACAAGACTCAATTCTCAAGATTTAGGGTTAGGTTGCCCTAATACATGTCCATTAGAAGATGGCAAGATTAATCATGATTCATATAATTATCCCTAGAATGAGGCTTGATCCTTAGGAGCCAGGGTTAGATTGCCCCGATACCTATCCATTAAATAGTGATTGAAAGCAAGAGTTTAGAATTATCTCTAGAATTTGAGCTTAATTCTTAGTAAGCATTTAGAATTATCTCTAGAACAGAGTTTAATCCTCTAGAGTCTAGATAAAACACTTGAATACTGGTCCATAAAAAGCTAATAATACCTAATCATGAGTCCTAGAATCATCCCAAAAATGAGGCTTAATCCTAAGGAGTCAAGGTTAGAATGCTCCAATACCTGTCCATCAAACTATGACAAGGACTATTATAAGGTTGATCAATTGAATAACATATGATGCCAGATTGGGGGGAACAAAGATGCCTCAAGTGATTAGATGCGCCTAGTGAATAGGACATTTTATTTAGATTTGAAAGATTCAAAGATTTTCAATGATGTAATCATCATCCTACCCCCTCAAGAGCAAAGTTGAAAGATGACACATCAGAATGAAATTGATTTGAAGCATTTTGAAGGTTTTGTTGACCATGGTTGACTAGAGTTGACTTGACTTTACTTTTCTAAACAATTTGAAGAAATATGTGATTTGAAAATATTCACAAATTCATAAAGTATTAGTAAGTGGAACTGCACAAGCATTCAATCACGTTGGTCTCAAAACATTAAAGTGTGTTTTTGAGCTCTTTAAGTGTGTCAAATTTTGAATTTGATCTAAAAAATGAGTTCAAAGTAACCTAATTTAGCTAGTGAAGTAATTTCACATCAATTAGAGCACTTTAAAAATTAGGTCAAAACCTATATAAGGGCCCAAAAGGTCATTTTCAATTCATTTGTGCATTGTCTTTTGTGAAGAAAAGAGATCTGAGGTGAAAATAGTGGTCTCTATGTAGAGTCATCATTTCAAGCTTTCCATGTGACACAGTCAGCTAGCAAACTATGGACCTTCGGTGAGAAGTCGAATATCCTCCTTTGCATCAAAAATTTTATGCATTTTGATCATTTTCTTCATTTTTTGGAGCATTTTAAAATTCTACTGTCAGTGTCCTCGCACAAGAACCTAGTTTTTTGCGTGAGCCACTAGGTAAACTCATGTGAGTAAGTGCCACTAGGGCACTTTCTTGCATGGAGTGTAGGGTTTCCTCACACGAGAGGTACCCATCTCTCGCAAAAGAGACCCTAAAATAGGCTATTCTTTCGTATGTCTCTTTCAGTTTTCTCACATAGGAATATTTTCTCACTTGGTTCATTGAGTTTGCTTACACAAGTAAGTCATTCCTTCATGTGAGAATCTGCATCCTTATGTGAGAATGTGAAATCTCACATGAGATTCTAGCATTATTTTTATGTTTAATTTGACAAAAACTTGATTTTTTTTACTATCGTTTCACATTTTCATCAATTATTGTTGCATGTATTCAATATATTGTAGCACAATTATGGATAATACAATGTTTCAGATAATAGATACTGATCATGTTATGGTGTTTGCTGGTTATAGGTTGTGTTTCCAAATTTTTCCTTTAGATCACATTATCCATCCATTGGAGCACATATTGACACTCTTGGTTTATCATGTCTATGTGATATCCTCGATCTGCAAGTGAATCATAGACTATTGACAAAAGTTGTTGAGTGTTTCCATTCAGAGATAAACACCTCCCATTCTCCATTGGGAGAGATGACCATCACATTGGAGGATGTCCACAAAATACTTCAAATCCCATTTCACAAACCTCAGATAGAGTATAATATTCAACCAAGACTTGGTGCATTGGAACTAAGGGCCATTTTTTAGGATGAGATCATTATGGTTAACATTCCATGGGAGGAGTTGATTCAACTCTACAATAATAGACATAGATTGACAATAGTTCTTGGAGCATTCTTGAGTTTTTTTTTGATGCTTGACAAAGGCCAACATAGATTAGAGGTGGTTGGGGATGTATGTTGTAGAGAATGTTGGAGCAACCAACACATTTCAAATGGGGTTAGTGTATGCTGGTCCACATGTATCATGAGATACATGAGGTGGTTTATCAAGAGAAGAAGAGCATGGTGGTAGGAGTTTATGTGCAATTGGTCTAGGCATGGGAGCCCTTGTCGATCACTAGACCCATCTATACAGATATGAGACAGCTCGAGGAGCCTTACATTTGTAGGCATTGAGGCCAGATGACCCATACTGCTCTAGGTAAGACTGAGATGTGGAGATCTTAGCTAGATGACATGGTGTTAGTGATATGATGACCATGGAGAGAGATAGATGATTGAGATGATGCATAAGTGTAGCTTGGATACATGTTTTTCTCTCAACCACTAATTGGTCGCTCAATCCAGGTTTTTGAGAGATTTCTGTTGACATGCATGTGGCGATAGTATGGTAGGCCACATGACATCTCATAGGATTATTTCACATATGCCCGCTTCACCACCCCACTTCACCATAGAGGTGGAGAAGGGGTGGTTAGTTAGACTAGACCTTGGGAGGTCTATGATTGATGTGAGATCTATTACTATGATGTGTTGGGATTACATGTCAATAGTTATAGATGGGGGGATAACTTTGACATATAGGGAGCATTTTTTGAGTTATCCCTTTCCTTGATTTATAGATATAGGAGGGATGGTAGTGCCTATATAGCTAGTGAATGCACCTTAGCAACCACAACAATAGAGACCTAGACAACATACCTCATAGGTACAAATCCCTCCACATCAAATGAGTGTGGATCCAAGTACTGGTGAGAGTGGGACACGGAAGAGACATCCTCGTGGTAAGATGAGGACCTTAGGTACTATTAGAGGAATTGCACAAAGGAAACATGGTGACAACCAGCCTCCATAGCAGCCAGAATAGGATATGGGCAACGAGGAGATGTAGGACCAGCTTGTTCCAAAGCCACAAAGTAGAGAGGCTCAAACACAGACCTAGGATGCTCCGAGGAGAGCTAGGGGGAGATTGAGGGCAACACAATAATAGCTGAGTGAGATGCAAATTTAGTTGATAGCTCATGATATGTAGTAAGTTGATTGAGAGAAAGAGATCCATGAGTTGTGTGAGCAGTTAGATAAATAGTGAGATGAGGCTAAATGACAGGGTGCTAGGGCAGCCTATTACTATGCAAGATATATTGAAGTAGTGCCTGAGGTTGTAGAGAAGATGCCTATATTTTTTGAGTATGCTAGAGCATCAGATGGAGTATGTCGGCCAGTGAGAGAAGATGCTCCTCCTCCTCCTCTTCCACCTATGAATGAGGGAGAAAGGAAGATTTAGCTTTCTATCTTCTATCTTACCTTCTGAGGATGTATGTTGGATTTCTTAGCATCATTTTGTATCATTTTGAGATCGACAGTGCTCAAGAAACATGCATTTTTGTTTCGATGTACACTTGACTCCATTGGAGAGATTTATATATATGCGATATTTTTATTTGAGTATGGTTGCATGTGTCTCATTTTCTCTTATAGTTTGTCATACATGAGATGTTAATGATATGATTGATTGTGATGAATGTAAATTGATATGATGTATGAATTTTATGTAGATGAGATGAATATGAAAATATGTATATGAAATAAAAAATGTAAATGAACTGATATCTTTGTAGATTTCAAGTTTTTTGTTAATAATAGGTATCCCATGAAAGCCAAAAGGATGGACCAAGAAGCTGAATGCTTATGCAGTCATGAAGGAACATGATACTTTTAAGAAACCAACAACCTCTCATGCCAAAAGATGCAAGTAAAGTAGTGATCAAAATGTACTCTTATGCAAGTGGAGTATGAAATGCAACCCTATGCTAGATATATTCCTAGGTTTGGTTAATGAACTCATAAAATTATCATCACCAAGTGTTTAGTTAAACCCACAAATGTCATACAATTCACATTGAAATTGCAATCATGAGAATATGAATATGACATGTGTCTTAGTTTTCTCTAGATTAAGGCACAAGAAGCTGGAATGAACAAGATAACATAAGCATTAGGGGATAAACACTAGGATGACTAGAGTGTTTCTTGCATGAAAACACACCAGACACACATGAGATCCCTCTTATGCTAAGTATTTAGTAAATATTTTTTCCATAATGACCCTTGCGTTTGTAACCTGAGACAAAACTCTGTTAAGCATACCTGCAGTGACCCATATGTTCACTTAGTAGAATGAGTATCAACATTTAATGTAGCATAGAGAACTCACTCAAATTGGAAAGGAAAAGAACCAACCTCACTGAAGTATCCGTATAAAATGAGTCAAGGTACACATGACCATCCAATATGAGATAGAGGCTCTTATAGAGGACACCCCTTTGATATGGATGCTTTAGATAATTAGAACTAAACTATCAAGGAAAAAAAATATATATATATCATGCCCCCAATCCTTGTTTCTCTAGTCAAAAGAGACATCCTTGAGTTTCTGAAAGGGAAATGATAAAGCAAAAGCTAAAGAAACAAAGAAAAACTCAACATAACTCAAACAATATCAATGTTTCCATTTTAGTGTTAGTGTTATAGGGTTGATGTTCAAAACATGTGTACAAGAAATCTCTTCGGTAGAGGATGATAGTAGAAAAACTTAGTTAGGAAAACTAGTGACTAATGTCAGAGAGAAATCTTTGTTGAGAAGAAACTTAGTAGGAAACTAAGCGACAGTAGACAAACATAGTTAAAACAATTGGTGATTGATGCAAAAGAGATCTTCCTTGAGAGGAATATCAATAGTGAAGCAAGTCATAATAAATAGACGTAGTTAGAACAATCAGTGATTAAAGTTTGAGAGATCTTCAACACTATAGGGAGTTGCCACTGAGACTATGACTAGATTCAACCCATGGATGCATGAGCGAAAGAAACAAACTAAAGTAGGAAAACAACTATACAAGAGCTAGAAGATGCACCACAAAATGTAACACTTGAAATAAAAGGCACCTATTTACCAGGTTTTCACCGTGTTGGAAAAGATTCTATTTTTGCTACCATGATGCCTATTTGCTAGGTTTTCATCAATGACACTTTTCTTTTCTTTTTGAATTTTTGAATTTTTAATTTTTTTTGTATTTTTGAATTTTTAATTTTTTTTGTTATTACCAAGGTGCCTATTGCTAGGTTTTCACCAGGATAATAATTTTTTAAGGACTTTTTGCAACTTTTAGACTTTTTTTAGGACATTTTCAAGACTTTAGAACTTTTTTAGAGATTACTAGCTCTCAAGAAGGATCATATCATTTTGTTCCAATGTCTAGCAAGGTGTAGGATAAGATGTAGTAGCAAGCTAGTGGATAAGCAGAGATGGATAGATAAGGAATATGAAGTGAGTGAAAGTTATCCTCAAGAACTGGCTCTCCAAGAGTACCCAAGCTAGGAAAAATGTAAGATAGCCATATGAAGTGAGTTTTGGATAATCAATGAAAGTCAATGAGTGAGATAGGATAATGTTATGATAGACAGTAATCCAATAGAGTGGATATCTCAAGAGGCCTCTAAGAACCATATTTTTCTTCTTTTTTCTTTTGATCAAGTCTATTGGGGTCACGTGGATAGGATAACACAATAAGAATTAAAGATAATGGAGGCTATGAGTGAGTGACTTGGGCTAAGGAGGATTATGACAAGAATCCTAGTAGATAAGATAGTTAATGCTCACAAATAACTCAATAGTGTCAAGATCAAAAAGGAAAGATGGAATGGATGGATTATGGAAGAGTTACACATGACAACTGTTTGTTAGGTTTTCATCATTTTACTTGTCCAATGTGCCACAAGAAGTGGTTTTCACCATAGGATGGATTTATTTATCTTTACTTTTGCTACCAAGGTGCCTATTTCCAAGTTTTCACCGAGGCACATTTCTTTTCTGTCTTTTTTTTTGGATTTTTAGAGTTTTTTGAAAGAATTCAAGCCTTTTTCAATTTTAATAGTGCTCCTATTGGAAGAAGAAGTTATGATAAGCCAAGACCATAGAAAAGTATACTCAAAGATGTTGATAGGTTAATGGAAGGGAGATAGTAGAAAAGATATATGGACACCATAAATGTATGTGCTAAAATTGGTTAGACACACACTTCAACATAGTCCTTGTTTGTGAGGTTCATCCAAGAATGAACATGAGATTGTTCATCCCGAACATTTACACAATGTGACCTATTGCCTCCTATCTAGATGGGGTTATTTAATTTCTCTCAGAATCAAAAGTTTAGTAAACCATAGAACATTACTAGATTGAAGGATTTAGGAGAATGAATGCATCTATGTTGATCTTGAGGAAAGATAGGAGATGGAGGGACATAAGGTCCTAATATGGAAGGAAGGTTTTAGGATATGGATGAGATAAATGGGATGGAAGGATAAAAGGTGGCAGGATAAAAGGTGGAGTGGATAGGGTATTGAAAGGGATGCACAAGGGTAGAAGAAAAAGTGCGCAAGATCAACATTGACACACACCTTGAAGGGTAGTGAAATGATGGATGAAATATGGATGAAATAGTTTGAGGTTTTAATATATGAGGTAGTAGAATAATTTTGGAGGAAGTGGAGTGGAAGGCTTCATAATCTTTTGAGGAAGATGTCTAGAAGAAGGTGAAGTGGAAGCCTTTCAAAGCTAGAATGTCAAATTTGATTTGCTTTCAAATTTCAAGTCTTTCAAAAGAGACTTGGGAATCCATATAGCTTTAGATTTTTCTCCACTTTTGGATGCTTTGGAGCATATTTCTTCAATGATGGATTTAGGAACCCATATTTTCTTTGATTTTGTTCTTTTCCTAGTGGACCTTTGTGCTCTCTTGAACAATTTTGATTTTGCATTCAGATGTCAATTAGAGGAGACATAGTGATCATTTTAAAATGGATTCTTGATTTTATTATTAAGTTGATCATACAAATTGCTTCCAAAAGATTTGGGACTTGTGGATGAATAAGGCTGATATGACTAGTTTAGATGGAAAGGTGGACATGAAAGGTTCAAGGATGAGTGCCTTTGTTGATCTTGATGTATGGTAGGAGAAGTGGGTGATAAGCTAGGATTGAAAGGAGGAGACGGAGGATCATAAGGTCCTAATACAGATGAAAGGTTTGAAGGTTTTATCTTAGATGGATAAGGACCAAGAATAGATTTAGAAGATACAAATGGATAGTGAATAGGTATATCAGCATCCTTAGAGTGAGCAACATGACTTAGGCCATTAATAAGATCATGAATCACTTTAATATGAGCAACATCTTTGATAGGAGAACTTAAAGCTTGAGTACAATTTTGAAGTGGATTTGAAGAAGTAGAACAAGATGGGATACTTTGATCTTAACAAGGATTTTCGAATAGCATAGCAAAAGTATTTTTCTCATGATCTTCAGTAATCTCATTAGGGATGGTGGAAGGAATATAGTGATCTTTCCTAGTAGAGAGGCATGATATGGGAGATGGAGGACTATGTGGCTCTTGAGATGGAGGGGTGACATCTTGAGGTATATGAGAGGGTTCTTGATCTTGATCTTTAGAATTTTTAAAATCCTCTTGACATGAATCCACTTCTAAGGACAAGGTTGAATGTGGAGTTTTCATGGAAATCTCGTGAAGAGATATTGAAGGGATAGTTGGAGTGGGAATAATAGAAGTAGCAATGCATGAAGGTTTTGGATCTTTAGTTTGAGTAGTATGGCAGAGGTTTGCAGCTAAGTAAAGATTAGCTTGGGTTTCTTTTAGAGGTAGCCCTTGAGGGTACACATAGTCAATAGAAAAAGGATTAGGTGCCTTGTTTGGTGGAGGCATATTGGAAAGCTTAGACACTTTAGAAGGTGATGGCATGTTGGAAGAAGTAGAAATTGCATTTGAACCATTACTAGACATGGTTTCATGATGTTGATCAAGCTTGAGAGTAGCATCTTTAATAGATAAGTTCTTAAGTTTTTGAATTATGCCAACATCAAATAGTTATTTTTTCAACTCCATGCAATGTGAAGTTTCATGTAGATTATGTCTAGGATAGGCACAATAATTACTCATAAAGAAGACTCCAGCCATAGTGACTTTAGGTAAAATAATTAGGTTCTTTTGAAGAAGTTATTCCAAAGTTGATTCATAATATTTTCCCAAAGGGGTGAAGTCACATTTTGGTTTAGATTCCCAAGATTTTTCTTCAAAGACATTTCTAGATTTCTTGGGTATTTGTGGATTGTTTTTAGATGGATTGGACTCAACATTATATAAGGTTGATGGTTTGTTGTCATCAGAGGAAGGAAAATAATCATGCAAGGAGAATTTATTCAATGATTTTTTATCTTCATCCTTCAGTCTTTGAAGTTGAGCGCTCATTGATTGGATTTGTTTCTTCATGTTTGCAATAAGTATCTCTTCTTCCTCACTAGGAATATTGGATTTAGTGTATTTTTTGTTAGCCATTGTGATGTCCTAGGTTTATGTGAAGAAAAAATAACTCTCTTCCACCCTTAGTTGCAATAGTCATAGGTAGAAAAATTTTGACAGGTTTAGACTAAGACCACACTTAAAACTTGATCTCAGAGTAGGTGTAAGTGATAGAAAGGGTGATGTTTTCCAAAGTATGAATAGTCAGAAAATTGATGGCTAGAATAATTGAGATATTTGACTATTGTGACAACAAGGGATAACAACACATTAGAACAAGTAGAATAGTGGAGCAAAGAAACTAGTTCATATGTGGTTCACAAGTGCTCAACTAAGATAGTTTAGTTTCAAATAGTTGCAAATAGAGTTGTGTAGGGAGTCCTAGACTAGTGAAGATTCAAGAATATGGTGTAGTCATAATTTTCAAGTAGTTTCTCATCAGATGTTTAACTCACAATTTCACTAATTTTGACTTGTTTGATGTTTATGCAGGTTTTGGAATTTGAATACTCAAGCACACCAAACACATCAACAATTCTATCTAGGCTTTCAACTATGATATACAAAGATCAACTATAGGGTGTCCTTGATATACACAAGGTACGTGAGGCCCAAATATGTAGATGAAATAAAATAATGCCACACAGTTAGGAGGAGATGGTAACCCAAATCTCCACCTTCACTTCCCAAAGGTATAAAGTTTTTTGGGGCTTAGCTAAGAGTGACAAGATTGTACTTCCAAGGGAGGTGTCTTTTGATTCACCTCTCGATACTTATACTCTGTCAAAACACAAGAGTTGAGGTCATCCCAAGGGGTGATGAAATCCCCAAGCAGGCCTCCTAAAAATAAAACAAGTTCACTTAATTCTTGTGCACTCAAGATCACCCAAAGGTGCAAGAAGAATGAATATGTAATTAGCCTTGTGGTTTAAAAGATACTTGTTCTTTCCCAATGAATCTTTAGTTTTTGTAATCTATTCTTGAAGACACTTGCATTTAGCATGCAAGGTCCTTTCCAACTTATAGCATAGTCAACATAAGAAATCAAGAGTTTGTCAACATAAGTGAATCAAGCATCGTAAACATAAGAAATTGGCAGGGAAAAGAGTCAATTCCTTTATGCATTCAAGATTGAATGAGTGTTCTTTTTAAGCACCAAACTTGAGTGTTAAAGATTCATTCCAATGAAACCATGCATATTTCCTTTAAGCATTCAAGATTGTGTTTTAGCATGCATTACAATGAAAAATTTAGATTTTAGTTCATGGCATTCAAGATTGGTTTTAGCAACATTACCTCAATGAAAGATTTGTCAATTTATTAAGACACTCAAGATTGAATTTGATTGTTTTAAGTTTGATGACATTCAACAGTATTTTTGGATTTTGAATTTAATTGCAGCATACATTCGAAGACAAATGATTAATCATTCAAG
This sequence comes from Cupressus sempervirens, assembly GCA_028749045.1. Classification (NCBI taxonomy): domain Eukaryota; kingdom Viridiplantae; phylum Streptophyta; class Pinopsida; order Cupressales; family Cupressaceae; genus Cupressus; species Cupressus sempervirens. The sequence goes on along the minus strand of CM053787.1, from coordinate 542,152,249 downwards.
TTCATTCCTTCCTAATTTGAAGTCCTCCCATGTCTGTTTCCTTGTTGCTTTCCACAGACCTGCAATAATTTAGATTTGCATCATGAGTTAAATTTTTTTTAAATAAAAATACATGAAAAAATTATTTAAAATATAATTCAAAAAAAAAAGATTCTTAATATTTTATTGTGAGCTTCTGATAGCATCCCAAACTTGCAATAAAATTTTCAAGTTAAAATTCTGTGATTTGTGTCATAAATTAATTTTTTAATGAAAAATTATAATTTTTTATATTAAAAATAGAGGTTTCATTAGACAACTCTAAAATGTTTATTGGAAGCTCTTGAAAGTGTCCCAAATCTGAAATAAAATTTCTAGATCAAAATTCTATGATTTGGGTGATAAATGAATTTTTGTATGAAAAATCATATTTTTTTATTAAAAATAGAATTTTGATAAGAAAAATATGAATTTTTTGTGAGCTACAGATATCCATATAAATCTACAAAAAATATATTATTATTTAGTTTGATGATTTGTACCCAAAATGACTTTTTTTAATGAAAAATAACATTAAAATTTGAAAAAATTAAAAATCAAACCAAAAAATCTGATTTTTTTGTTTGGAGTTGCACATATGTATATAAATCTACAAAAAAAAAATTCATTTAGTCCAAAATAATTTTTTTATGAAGAAAAAAAAAATAAAATTAATTAATTAATTATATATATATATATATATATATATATATATATATATATATATATATATATATATATATATATATATATATATATATATATATATATATTGTAGCATGAAAACATCAAGATAAACTAGCAAAAAAAAATTCATTAATAATTTTCATGTCTTTTAGGAGATATGAAAAAATCTTTAAAAACTTGCGAGCAAAAATTAATATTAGGTTCAGCCCCATGGTGGTTGCCAAAAATATTATGAACCTCTAAATCCATACACACTTCAACATGATCTTTACATGTTAGAAACATCTTGAAATGAAAATGGGATTATCCATTCGGTATGACCCAACAAAGCAATCTATTGCCTTCTAACTAGACGAGGTTTTGCTATTCACTGTCAGAATTGAGAGATCAATAACTAGACCAAACTAGTACGAAAGAATTGAAAAAAATGCAAATGTAATCTAATCTATATTTTATATGTTTTCCAAATGCAAAGATATTAGATTAATCTAAATGGAATTGAAACTAATCTAGGAAAAATTGAAAATAGAACTAGATGAATGCATTTTAATCTAAATAATGAGAATATGAAACAATTGAAAATAGAACTAGATGAATACATTTTAATCTAAATAATGAGAATATGAAAGAAAGAAAAAAATCAATTGCAAGATAATTGAGTAATCAAATTAACATTAATTCAATATTGTTCATGTGCATCCTCCAAAATGAGAAGAAGAAGGTTTCTTATATAGAATCTTGGAATTTGATCAATGGTTGAGATCAAACTAAATGAATAGTTGAGATTTGAAGGAGATTTAGTTAGAATAGAAAGTTTCCTTATGAAAAGGAAGTTAACTGATTGCTTTTGAGTAGAATAAGGAGTTAACTGATTTAATTCTTTTTCTGATTTCAATCCACTCAATGTTAAACTAAAGAGAGAATATTGGAGAAGATATTTGATTTAAGAAAATTAAATATGACCTTACAATTGAATAGTCTAATTAATTGAATAATTAGAATGAGGGTGTTTAATTAAATCAAATACATTTAATTCCTCAGTGTATTAGCTAAAGGGGTGAATTTAATTTAATGAAAGTACTAGGACTTGTAATTAAATTAACAGGTTTAATTTAACTAATTCAATTAATATTTAGGAATTAAGTAAAGCAAGTGATTAATAGATTAATGAGTTTTTGCATTTGACACTTAGGTTGAGTAGAGCTTATCAAAATTAGAATTGCCTAGTACAATAAGACTTTAAGTAAGATTGACAAACTGAAATTGGTTCAGCATACCAATGTGCCAATTTAGGGGTATTACATCCTCTATCCTAACCCAACCTTAAACGCATCTCCACATCAAGATCAATAACTCACTCGAGGCTCCTTAGATCCCCAGTTACTTCTTCATCTTTTATGAAGTGCTCCCTTTAAGGTCCTTCCTAGAAGAAACATTCTCTACCCAAGGCCCTTAATACATATGCATATGTTAATATCTACAAAATATTCTGGCCTTATAACCATATTAAGATCACTCTCTTTCCAAAGGGACTCTCTTGATCTTAAGCTATTAACGACATTAAGATCACTTTCTTCCCAAAGGAACTTTCTTGATATTAAGCTATTAACAATATTAAGATCACTCTCTTCCTTAAAAGGGGACTCTCTTGATCTCAAACTATAATGACCCCTTTCTAATTCTTTGAACTGTTATTCAAAATTTAGTATAATTTTAGGAAGTCATTCTAGTTAACATGCCTTAGATCCTTATTAATATTCAAATAGAGGGATTGAGCAATATAATTTGATTAGTTTAATTGATTTATAAATTTTCACTCTATAGCGTCAGGCAAACTACTCTCTTTGGGCTATGACTATCTGGAGATGGTAGATTGACGGTACAAAGGGCGCATGAAACAAGCTACAAGTGGCTCCCTGGAGGATATCGTCCAATGCTCAAATTTACTCAGCCTCTCCCTTCACCCACTCCCTACCTGAAGATGTCATAGTTTAGATGAGAACAAAGCTTCCTAGGCTATAGTTTGAAATACATTTTTAATGGTAATCTTTCGAATTATTGTTAAATGTAATAATATTCCTTTATTATCATAGTTATTCACACATTATTATTATATGAAATATTCATCATTGTGTACATAACAATATGCATCCATACACACACCATATCAATATATATATATATATATATATATATATATATATATATATATATATATATATATATATATATATATATATATATATATATATATATATATATATATATATATATATATATATATATATATATATATATATATATATATATATATATATAAAGGTACATTTAAATATTTGTATTAATCTAGTTTCATGCTATATATATCAATTAGGGTTGATATTATGAAAAGAAAAAACTTATATATAATTATGTGATACATAAATCCCTAATTTGTAATGGGTGAGGCCATTACCAATATTCATAATAATATATATCTGATACCAATGTTTGCTTATAACCAAAATGCCATCAAGATTCGGCGTCATACCTATTGCAGGTAGTGGACAATCCATGATACAGTGCGGGTACACGCTAGAATGACTAGTATTCCGTGTGTCGAGCAAGGTATAGGCAACGTAAGTTATGATGACTTTCCTTTCATTTCGCTGGACTTCTCTATTCTATTCCCTCCTAACCTAACCCTAAAGTAATACATATATATGTTGTTGGATAGTCACGTAGCTACTGTCGTGTCTCAATAGTTTATTTTAACTTCCCTTATTTGTATAATTCAACGCATTGTAATTAAAGCATTTTTTATAATCATTTGTAAGTTGTAAGAATTAATAATAATTAATTGATTAGGTTTTCTTTCAAAAAGTGTTGATAATAATTAATTTATTGAATATAGATAATACTTGTAACAATAATGTTAATATATTAATGTAAATTTTTAGTGTATAATAATATTTATATTGTGAATGTTCATATGGAATTTCGAGATTATGTATCTAGTATTTTATTACCACTTGTATGACATTTAATCAAAGTAATTCAAAAAATAATTTCATTTAAAGAGGCAAATTGATTATATTAATTTTGTAAATCCTTGAACTAAATACATAATATAGAAACATATTAATCCAGGTTCATCACAGTTCCCCCTTCCTGATTTTGCTTGTCCCCAAGCAATGCTGAATGGAAAATGATTTCTTTTCCAACCCAGGTAGCATCTTCTTTTGGAAGATCCTTCCATTTTACTAAGTATTCTGGAATAGTTCTATTCCTTAATCTTCTATCTCGTCTTTTTGGAATAGCCTCAGGTTCTAGTATGAGCTTTCCTTCATTGTCTAGTGGTGGTAGCTTACCACAAGGGCTTATATGTTTTCCGAGGATACATGAAAAACATTATAAATCTTACTATTCTCAGGCAACTCTATTTCATATGCTACTTCTCCTATTCTTTTTAGGACCCTGTATGGTCCATAGAAACGTGGTTTTAATTTTTCTGCTCCACTAGTTTTCAACGAAGATTGTTTGTAGGGTTGTCATCTTAAAAATACTAATTCTCCAATTTGGAATGATCTTTCCACACGTTTCCTGTTAGCATATATTTTCTATTGGTTTTGAGCATGGTGGAGATTATCTTTGAGAGTTTTCACGATGTCAAAACTTTATTGGATGAAGTCTTGGGCTCCAGGTACTCTGCTTTCTTGATTGATTAAGTCTCCAAATGTAGTGGCCTCATATCCATATCATGCCTTAAATGGACTCATCCCTATTGACATATGATGGGTATTATTATAACAATATTCTCCCAAGTACAACCATTTGACCCATGTATTTTGTTGTCCTGTCACATAATTTTTGAGGTAACCTTCTATCCACTTAGTGACAATTTTGGTTTGTCCATCTGTTTGGGGATGATAACTAGTGCTGGGGGTTAATTCAGTTCCTGCTAACCTAAAGAGTTCTTTCCAGAATAAGCTAAGGAATTTTCTATCCCTATCACTTATGATATTCCTTAGCAATCCGTGAAGCCTAAAAATCTCTTTAAAGAATAATTATGCTATCTGGGGTGCTTTATAATGTATGGATATGGGAAAGAAATGTGAAAATTTTGTTAGCCTATCCACCACTACCAGGATGGAATCTTTTTCTTGCACTTTAGGTAAACCTGTGATGAAATCCATAAAAATGCTCTCCCACTTTTGATTGGGAATAGGTAATGGTTGTAATAAACCAGCCGGGTAATGCTGTTCAGATTTATTTTTCTGACATGTTATACATTCTTGGACATGCTTTATGATGTCCTTCTTCATACCTTTCCAGGAGTACCTTTCTGTAAGTTTTTTAAAATCTAGTGTGACCCGATAGAGGGTTGTCATGATACTCTTTCATGATCTTTCTTTTAACTTTGGAATTTGCTGCTAGTAATATTCTTCCTCTGTATAGTATGAGCTCCTCCACAATTTTGATTTCATTATTGGTTATGTTTCCTTCCATGATCTCATTGGTTCTAGGATCTTTAGCATATTTTGCAACAATTTCATTTTTCCAATTATCTATGATACTAATAATAGTATTCAATTGTCCTTGCCTGGATAAAGCATCAGCTACCATGTTATGGGCTCCTTTGACATACTCAATATCAAAGTTATAAGCTTGGATTTTACTTATCCATTTATGCTGGCGATCATTAAGATCTTTTTGACTCATGAAGAATCTTAGGCTATTGTGATCTATTTTAATATTGAACCTTCCACATACTAGGTATTGCCGAATTTTGCCAATGCATGCATGATAACTAAAAATTTCCTTATCATAAATTGAGCAGTGTCTTTCTGTCTTAGAAATTTTTTGGCTTTTGAAAGCAATAGGGTGTTTGTTTTGCTTAAGCACAGCCCCAATTCCTTCACCAAAAGCATCACATTGTAATTCAAAAGGTTGTGTAAAATCTAGGACAGCTAAGACTGGGCACAAAATTAAAGCCTCTTGTGCTGCCTCATTCCATCTGAAATTTCCTTTCTTTGTCAAGTCTGTCAATGGGAATGCTAATTTTGAAAAATTCTTCACAAACCATCTATAGTAGCTACATAGTCCCAAGAACCCTCTGAGTTGAGTTAGAGTTTTGGGTTTTGGCCATTCCCTTATTTCTTTAATCTTTTCCTCATCCATGCTTACACCCTTGGCATTGATTTTATGACCGAGATATAAAATTTCTTCTAATCCAAATTCACACTTTGATGCTTTTGCAAATAGGGATTCAGATTCCAATATTCTCAGGACTTCATCAATGTGTTGGAGATGTTCTGCCCATGTTTTGCTATAGATAAGGAGGTCATCAAAGAAAATAAGAAGGAATTTCTTGAGTTGTTTTCAAAATATATGATTCATACATGATTGGAAGGTGGCTGGAGCATTAGTTAGGCCAAAGGGTAGAACTAGAAACTCAAAATGCCCGTAATGACATCTAAATGCCGTCTTGGGAACATCCTCCTTCCTCATTCTGATTTGATGGTATCCAGAACGTAAATCAATTTTAGAGAAATATACTGCTCCATGAAGTTCATCCACCCTAGGAATGGGATAGTGATTTTTTATAGTCTTCTTATTTAGGGCTCAATAATCTATACACATCCTCATTGTCCCATCTTTCTTTTTCACAAGTACTACTGGTGATGCAAAGGGACTAGAGCTGGGTTGAATGTGTCCCATTGCTAACAGTTCTTGAATGGCCTTTTCAATTTCATCCTTATACTTTTGAGGATGTTGGTAAGGGGTGGTGATCACTAGTTTAGCATCTTTTTCCAATTCTATAATGTGTTCAAATCCTCTTTTGGGAGGTAATCCTGGGGGAATCTCTTCAAATACTCTTTGATGTTTCTTAATGATAGGTTCAATGTCAATATGGATGATGGATTCTTGTGGAGTTGATTTATTTAATACTAAACATTGTGCAATCCATTCTCCCTAATAATGTCATAGTATTCTTTCTATTCTTTTGCAAGAAACCAATTTCACGGAATCATCAGGTATTCCTTCCAATGTTATTTCTTCCCCATTGTGCTCAAAATGGATTTTTAGGTTTGGAAGGTCGAACCTAAAACATCCCAGAGAAAATATTCATGGACTACCCAAAATTATATCTAAGTCTAGTGGAACCACATGTAGGTCTTTTCTGATGGTGTGCTTTCTTCCTAAAGTGATTTCTTGTTGTGGAATCACTTTTGTGCAACGTACCAATGATCATGTGGCTTGAACAGCAGTAAAGCCTTTAAACTTCTCAGTTTTTAATTTCATTCTGTTAACCAATCTTTCATTAATGTAGTTATGGGATGCTCCACTATCCACCAGTGCAATGACTTTCTGTCCATTAAGGGTGCATCTAATTCTTAAGACCCTATTTTTGGAGGGTTGAGTCATAGTGGCTATTACTCTGTATTCTTCCCCCTCTGCTTCTTCTTCATTTCCTTTGTCACATTTTGCCTTTTTGCTCACCCTTTCTTCCTCATCATCCTCTTCTATTCTTTGGATGCGGCCTTTTTTCCCACGTCTGTGTCTGAGCACCCAATCTATTCCACAATTTCTACAAGTGTTCTTTTTGCAACTATGGCCTGACTCCCATGGTTCTTGGCATTCAAAGCATAAATTATTTTTATTTAATTCCTATCGTTCCTTAGTCAGAATGAACTTTTTGTAGGATTTATCTTTTTTGTGATTTTTAATAGTGGGCTTATTCCATGATTTGTTGCTCGTGTTTGAGACTTCCAACCTCAATGCCATTTCAAAAGTGTCATCTAAGGATGAAGGTTTTAAGGCACTTACTAGACCTTTTAGTGAATCTTTCAACCCTTCTATGAACAAGTACGTAAAGCGTTCATCATCTACTCCTATGACTTGGACAAAGATCCTTTGGAATTCTTTAATATAATCTTCTACTATTCCTTGCTGCCTTAATTGAGTTAATTTCTTAAATTTTTCTTGAGGATGCTTCCTATCAAATCTCTTAATGAGTTTTTGAGAAAATTCTTCATAGGAAGTAATATTTTGGTGTCCTTGGGTGACAAGGCCATGATGCCACCAATCATGAGCTGTACCTTCTAAGTGAAGGATTACGAATTGAAGAGCATCTTCCTCTATCATTAGACTTAGGGTGAGATAGGTGTTCAATTTTTGTAGCCACGCGTATGCCGTAAGTTTTTTCTAATCCATCAAAATTTGGAAGTGTCACTTTATTTACTTTACTTCTAAAATCTTGATTCTGATGTCTTTTTTCTTTCCTATGACTTTCTTGCCTATTGGCTTCATAGAATTCCATGAATGTTACTAACTCCCTGATTTCTGGTTCAAGATTGGCATAAGCTCTAGCATTTTCAATAGCAGTATTGGTTGTTTGACCTTCTTCTTCCATTGAGGGGCCTTCCTTGGGTAAGAAAGGAGGTTTGGGTACTTGAGATGGCGTAGCTCCATTATTTTCGAATGATTTGAACTTATGTCCCTTCCATTAGAATTATTATTTTTAAGATTGTTTATGGAATTTCCCATGTTTTGTAGTGCTTGAAGAAGTGCTTGATTTGATCTTTCTATTTTCTCTGCTAAGGTTTGGTTTGTCTGTTCCATAACATTCCTAATTTCATTGGATAATTTCTCACTCATTTTTGCTCCTCTTGTCATTTACTATATTTTTAGAATGGCAGGATCAGGCTCTGATACCAATTGTAATGACCCCTTTTTAATTCTTTGACCTGTTATTCAAAATTTAGTATAATTTTAGGAAGTCATTCTAGTTAACATGCCTTAGATCCTTATTAATATTCAAATAGAGGGATTGAGCAATATAATTTGATTATTTTAATTGATTTATAAAGTTTCACTCTATAGCATCAGGCAAACTACTCTCTTCGGGCTATGACTATCTGGAGATGGTAGATTGACGGTGCAAAGGGCGTGTGAAACAAGCTACAAGCGGCTCCCTAGAGGATACTATCAAGTGCTTGAATTTACTCCGCCTCTCCCTCCACCCACTCCTTGTCTGAAGATGTCATAGTTCAAATGAGAACAAAGCTTCCTTGGCTATAGTTTGAAATACATTTTTAATGGTAATCTTTTGAATTATTGTTAAATGTAATAATATTCCTTTATTATCATAGTTATTCACACATTATTATTATATGAAATATTCATCATTGTGTACATAACAATATGCATCCATACACACACCATATATATATATATATATATATATATATTTATAGAGAGTAAGGTACATTTAAATATTTGTATTAATCTAGTTTCATGCTATATATATCGATTAGGGTTGATATTATGAAAAGAATAAACTTATATATAATATATAATTATGTGATACGTAAATCCCTAATTCGTAATGTGTGAGGCCGTTACCAATATTCATAATAATATATATCTGATACTGATGTTTGCTTATAACCAAAATGCCATCAAGATTCGGTGTCATACCTATTGTAGGCAGTGGACAGTCCATGATACAGTGTGGGTACACACTGAAATGACCAGTATTCCATGTGTCGAGCAAGGTATAGGCGACGTAAGTTATGATGACTTTCCTTCCATTTCACTGGACTTCTCTATTCTATTCCCTCCTAACCTAACCCTAAAGTAATACATATATATGTTGTTGGATAGTCACATAGCTACAGTCGTGTATCAATAGTTTATTTTAACTTCCCTTATTTGTATAATTCAACGCATTGTAATTAAAGCATTTTTTATAATCATTTGTAAGTTGTAAGAATTAATAATAATTAATTGATTAGGTTTTCTTTCAAAAAGTGTTGATAATAATTAATTTATTGAACATAGATAATACTTGTAACAATAATGTTAATATATTAATGTAAAGTTTTAGTGTATAATAATATTTATATATTGTGAATGTTCATATGGAATTTTGAGATTATGGATCTAGTATTTTATTACCACTTGTATGCCATTTAATCAAAGTAATTCAAAAAATAATTTCATTTAAAGAGGCAAATTGATTATATTAATTTTGTAAATCCTTGAACTAAATACATAATATAGAAACATATTAATCCAGGTTCATCACACAAACCATTAACCATTAAGTCATGTGTTTTATCCATTTCAAATTACATCTTTACATATACATATGTACATGCATAAATTATCCACAAGCATAATTCATTCATATAATTAAATTTATAAACATAATCAAATAAATATAATCCATAAACATACATTTCTTACCTTCCTCTTTGCTTGGTCCATGTGACTCTTTTGTTTCTTCTTTTCCAAGAGTCACAACCTTTCATAATACAAATCCTTTAAAAAATCACAACACTTTATGGTTATAATCCTTTCAAAAGTCACAACACTTGATAACTAAAATCCTTTGGAAAAGTTCCAATACTTTATAATTATAATATTTTTGAAAATTAGCAACTATTCATAATTATGACCCTTTAGAAGGTTCACATCCTTTCAATATCATTGATACCTTTTCAGAAAGTCACTTCCTTATTTTCTTCATATTACTTTCCTCTTCCACTTTTCCTTTTTGAACTCCTATTATCTCATCCTCTTTTTTCCCCTCTATAAAAGAAACTCTTCTCCCATTTATATTTTAATTCTAAGGAGTCGTGTCTATTTATATTTTAATTCTAAGGAGTCATGTCTATTTGTTAAATATCTCTTGACTTTTCATTAAATTTAGTTAATTTATATTATTCTATGTTATATCATTTATTTACTTACTTATTTGTGTTTATTATTAAATGCTATTTAGAAAGTTAACATACTTTTTACATTATTGTCTCTTGTATTTAATTTAATTTCTTTATTTATTAATTTTGATTTTATTATTTTTTAATTATGTAAAATATCATACTTAATATTATTTCATTGATAATATAAATTAAATCATTATTATTTCCTATTTTTATATTTTAGTATTAGTTTTAATATAGCTTTATTATCATTATTTATTTACTAACATTTTATTATCTAATTATTATTAAAATTCAATCTTAAGTAGGGATATGACAAAGCATTAGTAGCTCATTAATATTGGATCTAAGGTCTTTAACTAAATATTATTATTAAGAAGGCATATATGAGTTTAGCATGTAAGAAGACATATTTTTGAACCTTTATACATTTGATTTCCTTTGAATAAATGTCAATCTTGCTTGTGTTCTCTCCATTTACTGATTTCCATTATGTTTACTCTTGCTACATGATTAGACTAATTTCTTTGTGGTCTCTCTAACTGAGTGATGCATCACATTCTTAATTTCTTACTAATAATTCTTCGTTGTCATCCTATTTCATATTACATCTAATATTCTTCTACTTATTACAAGATATCTTTCCTACCTTTAATGTACCAATAATTTCTTGAGGGGGCACCATATTACCTTTTGTTACCTCCTACATAGTGGGGTATAACTTTTTATCATTTTATTCTTTGAAATAATGCCTGAAAACTCATTGTCTCAAAGAGTAGTAAATTATAGGCTCCTAAGATTGTGTCACCACTTATGAGTGATATTGTAACGCCCTGCCAAGGGATCCAAAAGAATTAACCTAAAGTTTTACTAAGTTTGCCAAACATTTTTTTTTTGAAACAAAAAAGATAAACATACACATCAAACATATAAAGTAGTGGAAGTAATAAAATACAATCAACTAAAAGTATACATAACAGGTTACATTCCTTAAGGATCCCATGACGTTGAGTCAAATTTAATTTAATTAATACTAAGTCCATCAAATACCACATCCATAAGTCCATTTAAATAATATACATTTATAAAGAATGCCACTTGGCAATAAAATTTGGAATGCTTAATCATCCATTGTACATGTCATAGGGTATGAAAGGCTAAAAAGAATATACATATGTAGAAATAGAAATACATCATCTTCCTCAGATCCATGACACTAGTACAATAAAATAAATAAAACCAACCATCATAAAAGATATAAACATCCAATATGAAATACAACCATCCCTCATAATGATACAAAAGATAGAATGAAAGTAAATGCAGAAAAGGAATGCCCCAGCCATGGTGACTACGAATGGATCTCAATGATAAGAGTAAAAAGCACTACCACTCGACCGCGTGGAACCTAAATGGCCCACTCCCACCACGCTGAGGAGATAGTCTCAAGTCTTGAACAGGATAACAAACCAAATATCAAAAGATACTCTCTAAGTCCAAGAACTCCTAAAAGTATTCTAACTCAAAGGTTCTAATAAAGAATGACATCTAATCCTAGAGGCACACAAAGACATGTAGAAAACTTACTATGTAAGTGGGCAAGTGTCATCACATGAATCATACTAGAGTTACCCTAAGAATCTCTTAAGACCCTAGCCCCCTAGTGATCCCTATGTGGCCACTAGTATCCTCTCGTATTGACAAAGCATACTACGGATGCAAGGTCGCAACCAAGCATTCTCTCTACTCCCATCCTAGTCTATACTAGCACTCGAGGCATGGGAGAGAACATACAAAGACTCTTATTAGGTTCATTTTATCTCCATTTAGTGTAATGATTTCACTTATCAAACAACTTACAATGAGTTACCTTGAGAACCACTTAGGGCCAATGCCCCCATTGCAAGCCACTTCCTGAAACTACATATAAATTACCTAACCTAGGCTCATAAAATAACAAATCAAAGAATCATATAAAATCACCTCAGTCCTATACAAGTGACTGGAAAGCATCAAAAAATAATCATAATAATCACATCAGTTCTCTACAAGCAACTGGAAAGCATCCTCAAAAATATTGATCAAAGACTCCAAAATGGTCAAGTCAATTATGTCATAACATGAAATTATCAAGAACAAATCATTCAAAACAACTTAGTCCTATAAAAGTGACTGAAGAGCAATCCAAATATAACTGATCAAAGACTCAAAAATGGTCAAGTCAACATGTCATAACATTCACCTCAGTGTCACACAAAAACAATAGAAAGCAATAACGAACAATAAATACAAACATATCATAGAGCAAGTAATCACATTACCATAGTTGGGTATAAAAAAAATCGAGATCAAAACATTAGCATGACATCACAAAAATATAACCCCCAAGCCTCTAGTGGACACCCTAAACTGGTCAACATCTAATCAACCCCCAATCCAAAACATACGCATCACACATAAAACAAGACAATCTCACAGTTTGGATTTGATTTTAAAGCATATAGTTGAGTGAAATGTAAGGTTCTAGTTTTTAGTTTAACGTATGTTTCAAGTAAATAAGTTTCATAGTTCACCCTTTTCAATTAACTCATTCTTATTTTAAATAGTTTGCACAATTACCCCTATTTAATTTAAGTAAATTTTCCCAAAATAACCAAAGAGTAATAATTTATTCAAATTATTAAAATAAGACTTGCTAATTTTCAAATGAAATAATCTATGACTTTATTAAAAATTAGTATTAAATAAATTTAATACTTAATCGAACATCTTCCATTATGAATTAATTTAATTAAATAAAATATAACTAAATTAATTAATAATTACCTATCTTAAAAAGAACCATATTAATATTGGTTAGTTACTTATTTATTAAATAATATTTTTAAAAAATCATTAATTATTTACAAAAATAAAATAAAATATTAATTAAATTTATTAATAAAATTCATTAACTAAAATTTTAACTAAATTTAAATATAATTAAAAATATATATTAATAAATAAATTAATAATAAAAAAACATATTAATAAAAATTATTATTAAATGAAATAATAATTTAAATTTTTAACAAATTTAAAACATATAACTGCTGGCTTAATTAAAGCCGTTGGCATATATAAACAATCGAGTGACCCTTCCCTGTTGTCGTAGTGCCTGCGACGGCTATTGTAGTACCTACAACAATAGGTACGATTGCCGCCAGCATCGACCAAGGGTTGGGAGGTGGGGAGTGGTGGCCCCACCTCCCCCTAATTATTTTATTATATATTTTTTAATTTAAAATTTAAAAACAAGATTTCAACAATATATATATATATATATATATATATATATATATATTTTTTAAAATATACTTTATATAAATTCTATAAAACAATAACCTCCCAAACAAAATTTAATATAATTTTTATATATATATATATATATCATTTGCGAATATAGTCTGATTGAAGAATTACTATCAACCATTCAAATTTCTCATTTTAGAATTTTCTTCTCTTTCAAACGCTACCCAGATTTAATTTCTCAATTCCATTTTAATTCAAACCCAAATCCCAATTTAATTTCCAAATTTTGATTCTACTGAGGGAAGATTGCAATGATATTTTAATCTCCCATAACAAGACAAAAACAACATGCATGCCCAAATTTCAAATTACAAGATTAAAAGATTCGTCATAGAGAATTATTTAGACAACCATTAACAGACATGATGAAGACAAGAAAGGGAAAGAGTGTATTAAAATATGCGAAAGTCACAAGCATCTACCTCAACACTGATGCTAATCACTACGCCCAAAAAACTGTAGAGAAAATTCCTCCTTACAGAACCTTCTCCTTTCCAAAAATTTTTTCTTTCTCCAAAATTCGTGGTCCTCGAAAAATGAACCCCCAAATTGTGATATGGAGTTCTCTCCTAAAATCAGGGCACTAATTGTGCGATCACTCGAGAGAACTTCATGCTCACCAGACTTTAACTCTTTATTATCTTTTCCTAATCTTTTCTTTTATCTTTTCCATAAACGTTTATTGAATTATTAAATAAATTTATTTAATTTTCACTTGACTTCTTTTTAAATAAATTTATTAAATTTAATCTCATGCACACATCATACAATCATTAAACTTTTAATAAATTAATATATTTTCCACTTTTTAATTTAATTTGTTATATTTTAATCTTATGCATACTTTACGAAAATTTTAAATTAATATCTTTTCATGCTTGAATTAATTTTCAAAACATTAATTGATAGAATATTTATTAACTTAAATAATAATAATATTTAGCATTTATTTAAAAATGAACTCTAAATATATTATTATTATATTAAATAAATATTATCACGTTCTAAATTTATTCTTATAAATTTTAAGTTCAAATTTAATTCTTTTTATTTAATTAATTTCTCAATCTATTAACTATAATTAAATATTAAAATATCATAATAATGTTCGTTTAAATTAAATTATTAAATTAATCTTTTTAATTAGACTTAATTAATAGAAAATTCACCAAAGACTCATAAAACAAAGTACGAAAACCCATCATAACAAAACACATACGAAATCAAACTAAAGGGTTATAATCATGAATTAACGTCATTTAACGCATTCAGAAGTTACTCAACTCGGATACTTGTCCTAATTATCTAGGACAAATGGCTTAAAGGTTTGGGATTTGGACTTAAATTTTTTATCTCCCCTCTCTTACCATTGAGATAATGTGATAAGGTACGCTCATCTTGGCAATTCAGAGAAGTTGATACTTGATACCTGCAACCTACATAAAATTCACACATGTACAAACACAATATTCTAAGCTAAACAGGCAATGGCAAGAAGTGGTGCATCGTGTAGATCCCGACTAGTAGGTGGCTACGACTCCCTTCCTTAACCACATCAGAAATGCTATACATAAAGAAAACATACACGCACACCATACACATGTAGTATAGGGTAAGTATCCATAAGAAGACACATAATAATCCATCTAACTAATCATTATCAATAACTGAAATCACTGAATAATCATCATACATACATGAAATATAGAGTACCAAGTAATCTCATAATATAATAAGCTAAATGTAAAACAATATCTACTAATCTCAAAACAATACTACTAATCATCAAACATAAAACTAGCCTAAAATAGTTTGACAATGATAACAAAAATGTAAACTAGGAGTAGGCACTAAAGATATTTCTACTAACTAAATTATCTTTATTATTTAATTAATTTTTGTCATGCTTGTAATTTAAATTTCAATCTTAACATTGCCCTCCAATTTTTTTAATTAAATATTTTTAATTATTTAATTATATAATTGTTATCATAATACTAATTAAATAAATGTTATTTTGTTTAATTATTTTTCTCAAGTTTTATTAAGTAATTTTTTATTTAATTAAATTAATCTTTCTTAATCTTTTCACCTATAATTAAATAGTTATTTTAATTTGTTAATTATTCCATCTATTCTTAACTAAATTCTTTAATTATTAAATTATTCCATCTTTCCAAGTATTTTAAAAATAAATAACTATTTATTTTATTTATTTCATCCTCGTGCACAATTAAATGATTCTTCAATTATTTAGTTCTAATTTATTCTTCTAGTCCCACCTCCATACCTCCATGTGACTAATTGTTGAACTCTTCAATCAATCTCGTGCCTTTTAAAATTCATTAATTTACTTATTTATGTAGACCTTTGTCACTGAATTAGTCTAGTATCAATCAACCAAGTTAACTGATAAATCAATCTTCTCATGCGATTAGTCAACTATCAATTATTCTAAGTTATTTATCAAGTCAATAATGTATTAAACCACTCAAGTTATCAATTAGTACATCTTACTCTCAACCATCCATTAGAATACTAAAATCTATAAAGTGATGTTCATTCTTCATTATTTTTCAAAACACATTCTCGAATCTTTGTGCTCTTAGTATTGGAGTATGCAAATCTAAGAGCCCACACCACACAGAAAAGAGAGGCCCAAAAGATTTATTGTGATATTTAGAATATCATGTTTTCCTTGTTTTTTAAATGAGTTTAGAATCATTGCATAGATTAGGATTTCGTGGCTAAGTCTACTGATCTCTTTGTAGGTAACCAAATTTCCTCTGGTTACACAAAGAAGTAAAAAATTACTGAGATTGTAGATGAATAGATAAATATATGGTGAGAACATGAGTTACAAGAAGAGGAAGTGAAAACACTAGCAAGTGAAAAGTTGCCTCAATGTAAAATGGAATCTACTACCATTATATGTATTTAAATGTCTCTTGGACGTTGAATTTATTCTAAATTGGTTTTTTTTACATGGAATATTCCACCATTATGTTGCTACAAGAACACCTCTTGATGTAGAATATTTGGACCCAAATTATATCTCTAAGAACTTTGATTGATTATTAATTCGTTATTGTTGGTTTAGTAACATTAGGAAGGAGTATCACTAGCCTGTCAAGTTTTTTTTCTCCTTTTTCTTGAAGTAAAATATCCACCCTCCAAGTTTCACAAATGTAGGTATAAAGTAAAATTATTTGTGAATGGTTTGTTGCATTTTGATGGAAGGAGAATCTTGCTTTTGTACCTTCATGTAAGTATAATTTTAAACATTAGAATACATTGTATTTTAGAAATATAAAATTCTAGATAATGATCTTCTGAATCAAGAATAGAGAATGACTATAGATCATCTTTTCAATGAATTCCCCCTTTATAAAGTGATCCATGAATTTATTTTAAGGAAGAAGATTTTTTGGAAAGATAATTTGCTAATTGATTGTTAGTGTTGAGGAAAGCATAATATGTAATGTCCCCATTTTAGTAGTTGACCAAGTGTGTGTGCGTTAGCCTTGTTCTACATGGTCCCAAGGGCTAACGAAGGGTTTAATGGGATCTTGGAGTGTTTTGGCCTAGTCATTTCCAGTTTGGGCCAAAACGAAGTTGATTTACTCAGTTTCAGGCATACTTACTATTTTTAGTAAGTCGGCAGGACACAGTGCAGGTCAATTTTGGTGATTGGATTCGATACTCCTCGGTGAGAGCTTTTCGATGAGCTATCACTGGCATTATTCGGAGTCCGATTGCTAATACATTTTAATGCCTGAAGTTTTATTAAAGTAACATCTAATTTAATTGTAAAATATTAAAGTGTTACTTTAATATTTATTTTATGGTGATGTGTACCCAAGGGAGACATAAGGGGTATTTTAATATATGTTTTATATTACACATCTTTATCCCACATTGCCCATATGAGTTGAGCGGACCCGTGGGAATAGAATAAAAGGAAGCATTTGTAGCTTCATTAGACAGGTTGAATATGAGAAGAAATTGGTGTGTGAGTTGCAGCTTTGTTCTTGGCATTTGAGGACGTCTATCCTCTCTTGTAACATTCTAGACGTCATTCCCTTGGGGTTTGGCCTTTGGAATTCTTTCTTATTGGCTTCATTATCAGGCAGTTTAGTTGCATTTCCGGCTACAGGCAGATTTGATATTTTGCTCATATCTTCTTCACTACTTGTCCGACGCTTATGCCGCTTGGAGGGAATGGTATTATGAAGGTAGTGGACTGATTGGAGGACAAAGTATTGTAGCAGCAAGTTCGTAAGCATGGGCTGGAGTATTATGACAATATTGCTGAAGTAATTAGTGAGTTGATAAATCTGCCATGTATTTGGTTTTATGAATTCTGAAAATAACATTTTATTAGCAGCAGTTCATTTCCACTTTGCATATTGTTGTAGTTTCTTTCTTGTTTATGTTGTATGATACCAATTCCATGCACGAAACACAACAAACAAATAAACGTTTGATTTCCAGAGTTATAAGGGGTTTTAAGTAGTTGAATGCAAATTGTTTGACATAATTCCTTTCAGCAATTTGGTTTAGTTTTTGGGACATTCAAGAGTGCCCATTACAGTGGTATCAGATCTATAAGTCCTGCCATCCTGTGGAGGTCTTATAGGGAATTTGGAACAACCAGATAGAGGGAAAAAGTAAGTAAAAAACACAGGCTAAGCATTTATGTTTGAGCATGCGACAGGGGTCTTATAATTTCCGCGATACCAGAGCAAGACAAAATAGGATTTCAGACTTGCAAAGCAAACAGTCTAGTACATCCGTGCAGGGGGACATTGAATTCAACCATATAGACACAGAGGAGATATTTTGTGATCAGGACAATAATATGGGTGATCGAGATGACAGGAATACAGGATTAGGCGGAGGCAGAAATGCTGGTCCAGATTAGGGGGAGGTACTATTCCGACAGTTACTGGATACATTAGAGCAAGGGCAGCGTATGCAGCAGGAGCAGAATAGGCGAATGGACATGATGTTGCAGCTCATGGCTAGACAGATGGGTGTCAATATTAATCCAGATGATGCCAACAATAGAAACAATAACAACGAGAGAAACAATAACAACGGGGGAAACAATAACCATGAAGGCCAAGGCAACAACAATGGTCCTGAGAATAACATTAATGGTAATAATGGACACGGCAACAATGGGAATGAGGCTGATAACTTTAGACACGTTGCACGCCCAGCACGGACTACGAGCTCAAGACCTCTTCTACCCACGTTTCCACCCAGAGATCCGGTTCAACCAGTAAACGAACCGCAGATTACCGAGTTACAGGATCAGTTCAGGAGGGACTGGGAGGCTAGTGGACCAGAGTTTCAGGCGGATATTTCTCTTAGAGATTATATGGACTTAAGGATGAGACACATGCCTAAAGCAGGAGGGAGGAATCAAAACTTTGAGCTGAGGAAGAAAGTTGGAAAACTTTCTTTACCTTATTATGATGCTTCAGGGAAGATGACTGCACGAGCTTGGGTGCAGAAGGTAGATACATACTTGCAGCTAAATCCTATGCCTGAGGAGGAGGCTATCAAGTATGCGGCTATGCACTTGGATGGCGTTGCACATGAATGGTGGCATCATGGCATGGTGACTTTGGGGCATAATCAGATTACATCCTATGAGGAATTCACCGAAACATTGATTGGGAGATTTGACACTAAGGATCCCGAGTTACATTTCGAGGAGCTAGCACAGTTAAAACAATCAGGTTCTGTGGATGCTTACATTGCCGAGTTTCAGCGCTTGTCTGTACTTGTTACTGATATCTCTCCTAGGAGATTGGTGGTGTTATTTTGTGATGGTCTTGCTGATCCATTACGAGGTTGGGTGAAGGGACATGATCCACTCACGTTAGCTGAAGCAACTAAAAAGGCACGAGATTTAGCCCCTTCGGTATACAAAGGAAAAAACCATTCAATAGATTCTTCCTACCGCAAGGACAAAGACAAGAAATCATTTCAGAAAGAGTATAGCAAACCCAAAGAAGGATCAAAAGGACTAGACAATGAAACCTTGAATGAACTTCGAAAGAAGAAGCTGTGCTTCCATTGTAGAGAGCCTTGGGACTTATCTCATAAATGTTCTCTCAAGGCTAAGGCAAATCAAATGGAGTATTTTTCAGCAGAAGAGTCAGAGTCAGAAGGGGAGGATCAGCACTCCGATTCAGATGAGGGTAGCACTATAGAGGAGAGCAACATTCCAAAGGATGATAGATCGTTGGCACGCTTGACAGGGGCCCAAAAGGCAATCACATTTAAGGTCAGGGGTACTATCCAAGGGCAGAAAGTGATATCTCTTATTGACACTGGGGCTACACATAACTTCATAGATGCACAGTTGGTAGCCAGGAGAGGGTTACAGACAGAGGAGCATGATGGGTTTAGAGTCATGGTGGCTAATGGTGATAAGTTATTATGCACTCGGAAGATATCTAATCTTCGCATCAGGTTTGGAGATGGCTACGAGTTGGAGGATGAGTTCTATGTTGTGGACATGGGAGATTATGATGTCATCCTCGGCATGACATGGATGGCTTCACTAGTTGAGTTCACACTCAATCTAGCAAAATTGGAGATGAGATTCCAGCATGAGGGCAGAACTGTGGTACTTAGAGGGCTTTCAGATGGAGGTTGCAGAGTAGTGTCCTTGAGGAGAATGCAGAGACTTTTTCGTCATGATGACATAGAGTGGGCGGCAAAGTGCCACATTATGCCAACTTCACCAGAGCCACAAGAAAAGAGTCATCCACTAGATGTCCAAAAGATACTTGATAGACATGCTAAAGTATTTAGCGATATTCCTCATGGGGTTCCTCCTGACAGAGGGATGGAACATGTTATTGAGCTCGAGGAGGGAGCCAATCCAGTTATGATTACTCCCTATCGTCATCCTAAGAAACACAAGGATGAGATAGAGAAGGCGATTAAGGATTTGTTGGAGATGGGGCATATCAGGCCCAGTAAGAGCCCTTTTGCTTCAGCAGTAGTATTGGTAAAGAAGAAGGATGGGACGATGCGCATGTGCATCGATTACAGGGCACTGAATAAGAAAACAATTAAAAACAGGTATCCCATTCCTAGGATTGATGAGTTGATCGATGAGTTGCATGGGGCATGCTTCTTCACCAAAATTGATTTGCGATCCGGATACCATCAGATCAGGATGAGAGCAAAGGACATTGAGAAAACAGCCTTCCGATGTCACTATGGCCACTTTGAGTTCATGGTTATGCCATTTGGTCTAACCAATGCACCTGCTACATTTCAAAGTTGTATGAACCAGGTATTCAGGAAGCAGCTGAGGAGATTTGTCTTGATCTTCTTTGATGACATCTTGGTCTTCAGTAAGACCTGGGAGGAGCACTTACATCATCTAGAGGAGGTGTTATCTATTCTGGAGAGAGAGTCATTGTATGCCAAGGAATCTAAATGTGAGTTTGGCATGACTGAGCTCCTTTACCTGGGGCATATCATTAGTGCAGATGGCGTTTGGGTTGATCCCGAAAAGATTAGAGCTATTGTAGAATGACCTACTCCCACAAACCTTACACAGCTTAAGGGATTCTTTGGTTTATGTGGTTTTTATAGGAGGTTTGTTAAGGGATTCTCACAGATTGCTACTCCCTTGACAGATCTTACCAGGAAAGGAGCCTTCGTGTGGACAGGGGCAGCACAGAGGTGTTTTGAGCATTTCAAGCAGGTAATGTCTTCATGTCCAGTTCTAGCTCTACCGGATTTCACGAAGCCTTTTGAGCTTCATTGTGATGCATCAGGTGATGGGATTGGAGCAGTATTGATGCAGGAGAAGCATCCCATTGCATTCGAGAGTAGGAAGCTTCGAGGAGTTGAGAAAAGTTATTCTGTCTATGATCGGGAGATGTTGGCCATAATGCATGCATTGGCCAAATTTCGATCATATTTGGTAGGTGGACGTTTTGTGATCAAGACTGATCACAAAAGTATTAAATACTTCATGAGCCAGCATGATCTTAATGACCGGCAACAAAAATGGGTGACTAAATTGCAAGCTTATGACTTTGACATAGAGTTTGTCAAAGGTAAGAAAAATGTGGTGGCTGATGCCTTATCTCGGAGACCTCACTTATGTGCTCTGGCAGAGATTTCAGGAGATTGGAGAGATCAGATTATAGAAGAGTATGTTGGAGATGCTTGGGCTTCTGGATTGATTTCAAGTACCATACAGGATGATCGCTATGAGGTGATAGATGGATTGATTAGAGTTCAGGACAGGGTTTATTTGATTCTGTCATCACATTTGAGAGAGGTGATACTGAAGGCATTTCATGATGCACCCACAGCTGGACATCCGGGGGTCTTCAAGACCTACAAGCAGATCCGAGAGCGATTTTCATGGAAAGGACTCAAGGATGATGTTCAGAGGTATGTCAGGGAGTGTGTGGTTTGTCAACAGAATAAGGGAGAACACACATTTCCTGCAGGTTTATTACAGCCCTTGCCCATTCCTGATAGGAAATGGGAAAGTATTTCGATGGACTTCATCATTGGTTTACCACGAGTGCAGGGAAGGGATTGCATCTATGTGGTGGTGGACCGCTTGACGAAGTTTGCTCACTTCATTGCTATTCCGTCCACTTACACAGCAGCACAGGTGGCAAATCTTTTCTTTAAAGGGATATTCAGGTTACATGGGTTGCCCAGATTCATTGTTAGCGACCGGGATAGTAAGTTTATGAGTGTTTTTTGGCAAGAGTTGTTTAGGTTGTGTGGTACAGATCTTACACCTAGCACTAGTTATCATCCGCAAACAGATGGGCAAACAGAGATTGTGAATAAATGGGTGGAAGGATATTTGAGGAACTATGTAACTGCACAACAAAAGGCTTGGATCAGATGGTTGCATATGGGAGAGTATTGTTATAACACCACTTATCATATGTCCATCAAGATGACTCCTTTCATGGCACTCTATGGTTATGAAGCACCTAGCTTCATGGATTTAGTTTTGGGGGATAGTAGAGTGCCCAAAGCCAAAAACTTATTGCAGGATAGCCAGGACATCCTGAAAGTGCTCAAAGAGAATATACAACAGGCCCAGAATCAACAGAAATTGTATGCTGATCAGCACCGAATAGAGCGCAGTTTTGAGGTAGGGGATATGGTTTACTTGAGGCTACAACCATATAGACAGTCATCGCTCAAGAAGAGCGGAGCTGAAAAGTTGAAACCTAGATTTTATGGTCCCTACAGGGTGATTCGCAAAGTGGGCCAAGTCGCCTATGAGCTTGAGCTTCCAGAGGGCAATCGAGTGCACAATGTGTTTCATGTGTCTAGGCTTAAGAAAGCCATTGGTCAGAGTGTAGTGCCTTCTGCAGATTTACCCCCTTTGGATGAGGAGGGGAAGCTTGTGTTAGTACCTGAGGCTATTTTGGATACCAAAGAGAGGAAGCTTAGAAATATGATAGTGAAGGAGTATTTGGTCAAATGGAAAGATCTGCCGGAGGAAGATTCTACATGGGAGAGTGAGCAGGTTATTCAGCAGGCTGGACTGAGATTGCTTGAGGACAAGCAATTTCAAGGGGGGTGGACTGTAATGTCCCCATTTTAGCAGTTGACCAAGTGTGTGTGCGTTAGCCTTGTTCTACATGGTCCCGAGGGCTAACGAAGGGTTTAATGGGATCTTGGAGTGTTTTGGCTTAGTCATTTCCAGTTTGGGCCAAAACGAAGTTGATTTACTCAGTTTCAGGCATACTTACTATTTTTAGTAAGTCGGCAGGACACAGTGCAGGTCAATTTTGGTGATTGGATTCGATACTCCTCGGTGAGAGCTTTCCGATGAGCTATCACTCGCATTATTCGGAGTCCGATTGCTAATACATTTTAATGCCTGAAGTTTTATTAAAGTAACGTCTAATTTAATTGTAAAATATTAAAGTGTTACTTTAATATTTATTTTATGGTGATGTGTACCCAAGGGAGACATAAGGGGTATTTTAATATATGTTTTATATTACACATCTTTATCCCACATTGCCCATATGAGTTGAGCGGACCCATGGGAATAGAATAAAAGGAAGCATTTGTAGCTTCATTAGACAGGTTGAATATGAGAAGAAATTGGTGTGTGAGTTGCAGCTTTGTTCTTGGCATTTGAGGACGTCTATCCTCTCTTGTAACATTCTAGACGTCATTCCCTTGGGGTTTGGCCTTTGGAATTCTTTCTTATTGGCTTCATTATCAGGCAGTTTAGTTGCATTTCCGGCTACAGGCAGATTTGATATTTTTCTCATATCTTCTTCACTACTTGTCCGACGCTTATGCCGCTTGGAGGGAATGGTATTATGAAGGTAGTGGACTGATTGGAGGACAAAGTATTGTAGCAGCAAGTTCGTAAGCATGGGCTGGAGTATTATGACAATATTGTTGAAGTAATTAGTGAGTTGATAAATCTGCCATGTATTTGGTTTTATGAATTCTGAAAATAACATTTTATTAGCAGCAGTTCATTTCCACTTTGCATATTGTTGTAGTTTCTTTCTTGTTTATGTTGTATGATACCAATTCCATGCACGAAACACAACAAACAAATAAACGTTTGATTTCCAGAGTTATAAGGGGTTTTAAGTAGTTGAATGCAAACTGTTTGACATAATTCCTTTCAGCAATTTGGTTTAGTTTTTAGGACATTCAGAAGTGCCCATTACATAATAGTGTCACTAATGTCAAGACGTAGTCAACATTATAATTGATATTAGGGCACTTGGAAGAATGTATTTATAATCATGTCATATTAAAGTTCTGGAACAATAGGATCAAGTATGTGTATTGTCTTAAATTGGATGCACTCCAATTTAATGAAGATTAACACCTATTTAATGAGAGATCATCAATCTCCTTGTACCTTTCCTTCTTTCTTCCTTTTTTTCCCTTTCTCCTAGGTAGAATTGGAGTAAAATCTAATAGATCCTCTTTGAAATTCATATTTTCAAGGCATTAAGGTCAAGGTAGGATTTGTTGGCTTCTAATTTAACAAGTTTTGAATAACCCAACGACAAGAACAAATACGTCTAGGGTGCAAGTACTTCCCATATTCGACACACCTATTTAGACATTAGGGCCAACTATAAGGCTAAACTCCTTCTTCACTTCAGGATCCACAAAACCTAGGTGGGTATACCTTAGATTCACCTATATGACCAGTGCAAAATATAGATTTGAATCTAGATAAAGTAGATAAAACCCTTGAATCTTCTTCACTTATGCACTAGCAAAGGTATGAAATAGCTAATAACAAGACCTATGAGAGTCAAAAGCTAAGTGAGGGTTATCATTTCAACTCTTTAATAGGAAAGAGAAAAAAATATTGATTATAAATGCATATTAGCATAACGCACATATGAAACAACAAGAAACATACAGATCTTATGATTGATCAGTGCCTTATCCATTGGGTACTCCGTAAACCACAACATACATCAGGATATTGGTAATCTATCCATTCACTTTGTGAATCAAATATTAATGTTCAAATTGAATCTCATACTCATCAAATCCTTCCATGAAATCTGCAACCTTGCCAAAATACATCAAGCATTTACATGATTCTTTGAACCAAAGAAAAAACACATCAAGACATACAACCCAAAAATGAGATACAACTAGATCTATGTTCTTTGTCCATAAATCACAAAAGATTACAAACAACAAATATAGGAGACAGGAATCATAATGAAACTAAGTTCATTTGCTACATTTGTATTCATTTATTTGAAACAAGTACATTCAAGATGCATGGAAATGACTCATAAAACACAAAATAGATATGAACTAACTTTCTAATTTCATTAGTATTTCTCATACAGAAATAAAATGATGAGAGAATGGTGGAATCACAGCCCTTGTACAATGAGAAAAAAGAAAGAGATATTAGAAGTAGAAAAATCCCAGATTTGATATGAAAGTGACAAATGTCTACTTGAATTTCTTCCACATGGCATTTTAAATCATCTCTCCTCTCTCCTCTTTCAACTGAATATCAAGTCCCCATCATTTAATGTAACAAATTCATCAAAATATCTCCAAAGTGATGGGAAAACCCCTCTGGTAGAGAATACCAGATCCGCTACTAAAAACCCCACCAAAATGCCCACCAAATGCGTGTAATTGTAAAGTACTAGTGCTAGAGACATCCCTTCCAAATCTAGAGACAACCCATTTGACGGTTTGTTCTTAAAATTGAATTTGATGTTTGAAGGAAAAGACAAAACAATCTGTTTGAGTATGCCCCCTATTTTACAAATCTGTCAATAACTTTTTCCTGGTTATACCTGCACACATTTTGACTACATCAATTGAAAGTTTGCTCTCTCCCCTTTCCAACGATATATAATACTTGATATCTTGGATAAAAATGATACCCTGGGTGTTCGATTGAAGTTTTAGGCTATTGACAATGAGCAGGGTTTGAAATATTTTAAAATATATCTCTTTATGATAAGGTTCAAACCATATATAAACAAGAAGCCCATAAAAAAGGTATGCACACAGGATTTGGAGGCAATATTTCAATCATATCAATTGGAGACATTTGAAACTTTCATTTCACCTCCAAATCCACAGTTAAACGTAGGTCAACTACCCAATACATGCAACTTGTCGACAATTGATTTGCCTGGATCAATCATTTGTTGTCTCCCCATTTGCTATTTCTGCAACTTGTCCACCTTGTCATCATAGCGTGGGACCCACAGTTCACATGTTGGATTTTTGCGACTTCTCAACCCTACACCTTAACCTTAACCAAACCACTGAGATGTCGCAACTAACCACTAGTGGTTAGTCGTGACATCTCTACCTCTAACCACTAATTGCTTGCTTGAGTGGAGATCTCGTGACTTACCATTAGTGCCATTTCATGACATATTTCTTTGACTGTGAACTCAACCTGGAGATGTCCCGTTAACCTCGTAATGTGTGCCACATCATCATCTCGAACAGTGTACCATGTCATCAACCACTTCTCTTAGCTCCTTGTTATGCCAAAGACATCCCTTTTCTAAGGTCTCAAAATATCATTTTAAAATCAACTATCAGTATTCATTAATATAGGATGCAAGATGATTGAAATTTGTTTGAGAATTTTAAAATTGATTGCGGTTCAAACACGAGCATAAAATGCTAAACTCAATCTTTCTCTAATTGGAAAGAAACCAAATTCCTACCGAGTAAAGGAGAAGCGGATTGTTGTTTGCTCTTTTGAAATTCTGTCCCTGCTGTGAAAAATTATTGAAAGAGGAATTCAAGGAGAAAGCGATAGATTTTAGTACAATTCAATACAAAAATAATCAATGGCAGGGGTTGCAGTGGAAATTGCACCATCTTTTGCAAAGGCAGTTTCTTTGTATGTGGGAGACCTCGATGCAGAGATAATGGAGAAAGACTTCTTTGATTCCTTTGCAAATATGGGCCTCCTGACATCGGTTCGAATCCACAACGCTCTCTGGGCTATGTCTTACTTCAATGCACAAATGTGGGATAAATAACATACCCTTAAAATGCTGAAACACCACAGTCACATGCAGAGATAAAATAATGCTTGGGCATCTCCATTATGATCCATTTATGATTCATACAACCATCCATCGCCAATGCTCAAGCAATCATCTTGTGTGCTAATCAATGTACTCATGAAATGAAACAAAACTGAAAAACAACAATATCTCATATGGCTGATGAAATCCCTTTCAGACTCTGAATATGATTCACCAATTTCTCCTTTTACACTGAGCCATTTCCACATCTGTTTCACGCAAAAGGTATCTCTATGTGTATCTATGCATCAACTATATATCTCCACGACTTAGTTGTTTTTATCGTTGTATCTGCACTGCTGTGCATATCCCACTCAAGGGAATCATCTTAAGTAAATCTTGACATCCGATTTGGTCAATGGTATGAAGGCAATTTAAAACAATTCATCTTATTCCTAGGCAGCTGTGAGGAGATTGGAAACACAGTATCTTTAACTTTGCATCTCCCTACAATACCATTATATCGTGCAACAAAGTCTTAGGCACGGAGCCCACGTCCAAAGTGTATCTTTGCACTGTTTGGAAATCTGGATATCCAAGAGTTTTGTCAACTGAAAAGAAGCTATCTCTCTTGTGGTCATTCAAGAAATTGGGTTCACTTTTCATCGTAATCACTCCACTATTTGTTAAATCAATTGTCCTTTTATCAATAGAAATGAATACTTGCTCAATGTAAAACCCAATACTCATGCCACTATTTGGTATCATATTCATTCGAAATAATGTCTTCATGGAAATGCTCAAACATAATACAAGGAGATTGTAGAAACAACATAGTCCATGTATTGGAATGTGTATTTAAATCACCTTGCTGGATTTATCATATTGTCATTTGCAACTTTGTCATGTATATCCTAACCACGCTACCTTATGATCTCAAATGGTAATATGTGAATTACTGTTGTATTCTTATAGTCTAAATCATTATAACTTCTTTAAACACATCCAATCCCCTCAATATCTTATCAACCTGATGCAGTTAGTCAGGCCCCAACGTGGGTCTGGCTAATTTTTTTTGCATTTCAAACAACTAAGCCTTCAAACTGATCCATTGAACTCATTGTATTGATATGATTCAAATTCAATCACTGATTGGATATTTTAAAACTCATTTTCATCCTATTAGCAACATTCCCATTTTTGTGCTAAGAGCCCCTAAAACTAGCCTTAAAAATAGACTAAAACACTCGACCTTGGCCTAACATCTGACATTTTGGCTCTCTGATCAACAAACTCTCATTCTTAAAAAATTCATGTCATGACAACATCAAGGTCAAAATATATTGACTGTCAAAGTTCCCCTTTTCAAGCTGCTCTGCAATCAAACATGTTAAAAAATAATAGAATGCATCCAATTTTGACTTTGAAAATTGGTCAAACAACCACTTGAGAATATGAAACCTAGAGAATTGGTAGCCTCTTATATGGAGAGTATGAATGTGCAATTTAGGTCCATAATGAATAACTAGGTGAATTTGGCAAGTGTTCAAAGTTGAGCACTAGGAATTGCAGAATTGGACAATCTGTCAAAACAAAGATTTTTGCAAATAGATTGAACCTGGGAAAGTATGCATATGGATTCATTAAGATTTAAAAATTGGTATACTTGAAGTATTTTTAGAGTAGAACATAGTGGTGAAATGTGTTGGCCATGGCTATCACAGTTTCAAAGTTACAACATCTCAAACATGCCTCCTAATCAATTTGCACCTTTGAACATTAGTAAAATTTTAGAAATTGCATTTGGAATCACATTTGCAAATTAGTCAAACAGATTCATCATAATCTCAAAAATGAAGCATAGCATGTCTCTGAACCTTATAATGCAACCAATCATCATAAGTTAGAATCACAGGTAGAGTGTTGTTCAATAGACTAGAAAGTTTGTTCTCCATCAAATGATTTTAGCACAAAGTAGGAGGACCATTAGTGTTTTCAAGAAATGGTCATACTAATGTGTTGTAGTCCTAAATAAAATCCTATGTTTTCAATTTGAGGCCTTGATGAACCCGTTTGATAAGTTTTTCGAGTTGATCCTGTTTACAAAAAGTCAAAACTGCTCAGTTATCTTTTACGATAGTTTACTAGTAGCCCACTTTGATTGATCACAACTTTGACCTGGTTGATCCTATTGAGAAAATTCTTTTTTTTTTTACATTATAAGGGTCAAAGACATGTTATGTTTCATTTTTTAGTTTATGATGAATCTGTTTGACTAATTTGCAAATATGATTCCAAATACAATTTCTAAAGTTTTACTAATGTTCAGAGGTGCAAATTGATCAGGAGGCATGTTTGGGATGTTGTAACTTAAAAATCATAATAGATAAGGCCAACCAGATTTCACCACTATGTTCTACTCTAAAAATACTTCCAATATGCTAATTTTTAAATCTTGATGAATTAAGTAAATGGTGTAATTCCCTATATGCTTCATGTCCCTTTATTAGCCTTATACCCTTAGCTGTGAGATCAAGCGTGAATGAAAACTCTTGTATCTTTTAACCTCATCACTAGATCTTAGTTGTTTGTTTAAACTACATTCTTAACAGTATGAAGGCATAGACACTGTTAATCTCTTCTTCTCAACCATTAACATTACGAAGCTTAAGCCGTGAAGGAGCGTCATAGTTTTCTTTTAAATCCATTATTTCTTCTCTACATGAAACATGTTATGTCATAGTTTCTCAGATGAATCCATGTGGCATACTTATGAACTTTTACAACCTTGGAGATCTCAAGTCAAGAGGTCCTTCATAGTATCTTTGACCAAGCTGAACCATCACAATTAACCACATAGATGATGCAAAAACCATTGAGCAAACCATGTCGTACCTTTGCTGGCCAAGTTGAGAATTTATTTCTAACCACAAAGAAGCTGCAAAAAAATGTGAAACATCATCACAACCTCAAAATAACTAAGAATTGATTGACTAGAGATGTAGTGCTTAAGGGAGAGACACAACTTTGCAACTTTAACATTATAAGCCCTCTTCAAGTACAAAAAGACGTATGTGAACATTTGACCTAGGACTTAAGAAATGGAAAGGGATATAATAGAAGGAAAGGCATACATGGACACAATTTATGGTTTTTCTAGCAAAACCTCTACAACAAATATATATATAAACCCTAATTTCACAAAATTACCTGAATTTTCATAGTAGACTTTTCAAAAAATTTAAAATGGTGAAAATATAGGCCATCAGTGGCTCTATCTAGAGATGATGGATATCCTACATCCATGCAAGAATTTGGAATTTTTGGAAGAGTAGATCCCACACTTGACAAAATGACAACTTACTTAGAGAGCAACGCCTGATCAAATCAGAGGAAGAACACAACATATTTACAAAATATATACAGTATTTACATATGTACATGGAAACTTATACTATTGTTCATGGAAAGAAAAGTACCTTCATTAGAAGTACTTCTTCATGAATTGCCCATGAACTAGTGATTCTAGAATACCTCTTAATAGCTCTACTAATACATTATAAGTCAATTTTTGACCTTTTATTTTGATCAAGCTTTTCATTGGCTTGTTGAATAATTTTTTTTGGTTTTTATGCCCAAGTTGGTCAAAATTTTGACCAAATTAGGTTTTCCCAATTTGGTTGAAATTACAAGAAAATCAGGTTCATAGTCAAAAAAAGTAAAAAGGTGGACATTTTCATATTTGGCTAGAGGAGGTTGGATTCTTTCTGTGTGCACAGGAGCCATTTGAGGTAAACTTTAAATTCCTAGCTTTGCTCCTATCAACTTTTCTTTCTACAGTCATTCATTTCTTTATCTCAATTGACCCCCCAAGGGCCCAACTAGAGTAGTTCATCCCCACATCTGAGATGCGATACAACTATTTTGGAGCCCTACTATTCTCACTCAATGGCATAAGCCCTATATGTCTATGCCTAGAAGTTGAGCATTATGACATGCACTCATGTAACATCAAATGAGATGGTCAAACATTAGAGAAGATAACAAGTACTTTGATCAACATAATCCACTGGAACCAAATACATTTTACGCTAGAAAGACAAGTTTTTAATAATAATTTATAATAAATTATAAGGGACAAACAGAGTCATTCCCAAATAGAGATAAAAAGATCATAGCCACAACATATTATAAATATGAATTTGATTGCATTTTCAATTTACAGAAGGATTGGTATGTGGCATGAGATCAACCATTTAAACTGAAAGCTTCTACAAAGTTAGTAGACACATCAAAAGAGTGGGGAACTGGTATACACATGTAAAGAGGGGGGGCATAAGTTTTTATGAGTGTAGTTGGAGTCATTGAATAGAGTGACTTGCCTATTTGGGCATACTACCTCAAAGAAATCTGGTTTCACTATTAACATCTGACTTGACAAATCAAGTCGCATTCTTCCTTTGATAGTATGCATGTTCATGTTGTTTCTTCTCTTCTACTACAAAAGATTGCCTATTTTTTGGCCTCTTTATATTAGAGATTTTTGAATGATAGCCATTGATAGAGCCTGCAATAATTCTTACACACAAAATCAAACTATTCATTCTCAAATATTTCTATCAAAAAGTACCCATTAATCATATATGTACATCTTCTATTAGTAACAATATAAAATATTCAATTATAAAGTTCCCAGTTTTAGTTACCATAATTGCATAGTGTATCCCAACTTTTCCACGACTGATATAAAAGAGTCGACAATGGCATTGAGCATGTGCTTGTACATTAGATGTAAATATTGTTGTTTCAATTCATCCAGTACATGTAAATGCAAAAATGTAGAGAAAACATGGACTATGTTGTGAAATTCCCCAAAGAACAGTGGCCTCATGATATGTTGTTATTGTAGGAATTCTACGGAATTCATAGTTGAAAAGGGGTTTTAGAAGTTTTAAATCTACAAAATGATAATTATAAGATCTATTTAAATATCATTACCTTCATCCTCCTTGGCATGTGTGGATTGGGGCTTTCCAATGAAGATGAATGCACATCAAAACATCTGAAAGCTTTTTCAAATGGTATAGTGGCTAGTATGGAGTGCATGTCATAATGCTCGGCTCCTATGCATATACCATCTACTTTAAATTTGTGTAGGTCATTTAAAGATTATGAGGCCAAATAGAATAGACGTACCAACATATATAGTATAAGATTTTATTTTACTCCTTATTGAGTTTCATATGCTATACTCTTTTTCTTTCCATTTCTCACCCAAATTTTGGTACAATAAGTCAACGCATAGGGTTCCTGAGTATCTGATGAAGAAAAGCAATGATTCATTGTATAGTCATATTTTAGATAGATAATGCTAGCGATAGATTTGAAAGAAGAACATGGAGAAAAATAACAATTATATAATTTTTGCTTGTTAATGAAAAGGCAATGGAAATGCTTTAGTATTGCCAAAGGTGATTTACAAGCATTCTGAAAATTTGATTAACATTGTTTTATTAAATTAGAATTCATTTAGGACGCTTTTCTAGTGGTTCTTTTAGCTGCAATATTTATCATCAATATAATCTCCCTTTTCTACTGCCAAAGACAAATGTTTTGTGATTTCCATTTTCACGCGGTTCAAAAAATTTCATGAAATCATTAGAACAAGTCCCAAAATCAGTGATTTATTAGTTAAGCTTTCAATTTGTTGTGATTATCTTTCCTATATTATGTTAAGGTTATGATTGGCCCAAACTTTTCTTTTTTGTGAAGTTTGTATCATTTTAACACCCGATCATGCTTGATTCCAAGCTTTTCTAATATTAAGCTCATCATGATTATATGAAGAATCTATGTCAAGCGAGTAGTTATTATTGTCATGACTCTAACTCTTATAATCTAATTGTGAAGCTTCTTAAATTGAATTGTGTTTGAGACTCTTTCAATTGAAGAATAGTTGAATACTTAGAATTATATCATATTCGTAGTGATGCTAGAAGTAGAGAGGTGAATGAGAAGTATTGGAGTGTATTTGCATTATCTTCTAAGCATTTATGGATACACACAAGAAATTATGTGAAAATTGTAATTTGTATAGTATCTTATTGATTGGTTCTCATTTCAAAAATGAAAGGACTATGGTATACTATGCTTATTTTGTATGGTTGTGCTTATGTTTGATATATGCTATTGGATCTAGAATTCTTAAGATCATTTTGAGTTTTACCAAAGTTCTTAGGGTGTTTCCTTAGTGTTAAAGTTCAATCTAGCATCTCCTTCCTTTTCCTAAACCCAAGTTCATCAAGAGTCATCTTCTTCCAAAGGTTCTTTAATGGTTTGAAATTAGGCCCCACAACCACTAAAATTCCCATGTGCTCTATAACTTTCTAAGCTATAAAACTTAGGATCAATATGTGCTAAAATAAGCAAGGCCAATTATCTCTTGAGTGACCAAAAGAGCTAACAACAAGTTATAACCCAGTCTAGCTAAAGAGAAGGTATGATAGTAATCCTCACATGTTCTCATTAAATGCTTTAACACTCCATTAAGATACAATTACACTCCTAGACTTGAGCCTACAATGGTATTTCCAACTACAAAGTACTATGTACACTTCAATTTCATAGAAACTTTGGATACTTAACAAATATGTTTGGAACAAATTTAGAAATTTTCTTCATGTCCCAGATTAAACAAAAATGTGGCATATTATTGAGCTAACAAGACTAAAAACCTCCAATTTTGTTTAGTAAGTTTTGGTTTAAGAAAACTAAAATCAAATAATTTTAAAGGGCCATAAATGCATTAGAGGCCAACAAAATCTAGTGATCTATGTTCTTAAATAATTTATGTTGTAATCTGAATTCATAAACAATGATGAAATTACATAAATAGACTCAGGCATCACCAGTTTTTGAAGAACTATTTTAGATAATTATGTATAAATAGTGGTGCTTGTTCAAAGTATCCAACTTGGTATTTCCTGAAAATTAGAGCAACTACTGCCACATATTAGCAATCAAATTGTGTTACATGGATTGTAATAAGAATTACTTCATGGAATTATGTTACATGGATTATAATAAGAATGACTTGGTAATTCAAAATTGAAAGAGACTCTACAACATTGAATTCTTTGATTTTAGAAAGTGGATTCCAAACACAAACTCTCAAGATAAAGAAATCAGAATTACAAGAAGCAATACTTCATTGCTACCATTAGGTTAATTCCACAAGAGGCAAGATCTATTATAGTGGCATCATGGCCTGCCTTTCTTAGGAGAGGGAGAAGTTTTTACCAACACCAAGCTCCATGAAATTCTCCATGAACAAACACAAAGTGTGTATTTACCCTTGCCACCACATTTGCCTCCATCACTGATTTTCTTTAAAGAATTGAATCTTTCAAAAGAATCAATTATAAGAAAAGGGAGAAAAAATACAATAGATATTTGACATCATGCCATGTCATGTCAATAGAAGAAAAATATGAATTACATCCATTTCACAAGTAAGTCAAAGGGAGTAGAAAGTAAAGGTTATTTGCATCACAACTTCATTGAAAATAATGACCACTAACATTTATCTATTGACATATCAGTCAAGTTTGTTATTAGTGACACACACTTATTCAGATTGTATATGGTTACCAAGCTCATTGTACAGTTCACAATGTTTTCCATGTAATCCAATTGTCACAAAGTTCTACAGTTGCTACCAAGTCTTTTGGAAAAATCCCAGTGGTTATCGAGCAGACTCAGTTAATGTGAAGACCAACAGTGTAAACCATGCATTTCAATTGATGTTGATTTTATCAGTGGTTGCCAAGTAGTGCAGTGTTCATTGAGTTCATAGTGTATGTAATGAGAGTCTAGTGTTAACTAAGCTTCACAACGATAACCAAGAGACTCAATTTATATCGAGGTTGAGGTGGGAGTGTTTACCGAGTCATACAATGTAAATCAAGAGACTCAGTTTATATGATGAATTTCACAATGTCTACCAAGTCACTAGTGTAGACTGAGTTCAAGACTGCTTAGAAGTGATCAGTACAAACTGAGCTTCTATGTTTATTGAGTGCATGACGATGTCGAGCAATGACAGTGGATGACATGTATCAAAACCTCATCGATTCAGTCTTCAGAACCTAAGTGTCTTCATATGGGCCGACTTTGTAATATTTGTAATAATTTATATGATGACCAACTTTGTAATTATGTAATTGGATTGATATATAAGTCATGCATGGTATCATATCCAACAGATGTGTATGTGTGAAGATATGGACATGTGAATGAAAATTAAATCAAATAAAAGTAGGAGAGAATTGTAAAGGCCATAATGACATAAGGAGTAGCAAAGACATATCTATCTCAGAAAGGTGATTAGTACTTAAAGGAATCTCATTCAACAAGCCCAATCAAAGATCATCCACTGCTTCATCCTAATAAGTGATCCAGTTAAATCCTTTAACAAGGTAGACCTAACAGTCTTTCATAAATCTCTTTACCAAGTGCATACTTAACTGTATGTTTACAAATCCTTTCACAAGGTGGACCTAGTAGTCCTTATTGCTCCTAACAGGGAAGATCATTAGAAGTGATCAATGTAAGCTTTAACAGGCTAACTTTATACTACAGTACTAAAGTTATGGGTATCATCCCCACCCTAGTTTTACTTTCTATTTGGAAGGTTTCTGGGTCACCAAAGCTTTGTGTCAAAGTGTTATGAATGCTTTCATTTTTTTAGTTTCTTATGCATGCAATTAGATCATAATTTATATCATGTATTCAATGCTAATTGAATGGTTGGATTAAAGGTTGAAATTGTTGAATTTTTAGAATTTATTGATTCAATCCTCCCATCTTAGTAACATAACATAGTCTTGCATATTTACAACAATTGGTATCAGAGCATTGTGGTTCTCAGGAGAAAGTTTGATAGCTTGAGCAAAGATCAAGGCCATGGAGATATTCAAACATGAGAAAGCTATTGACAATGAAAAGCTAGATTTAGAAATGGCAATTGCCCAACTCAAGAAGGAAAAGGAGCAACTCTCTCAATCCTTGAAAAGAAGAAAAGAACTTGCAATTCAAATGAATGATCATCTCTACATTGAAGAATAAATTGAAGACCTTAATTCAAGCAATTTAGATGAAGCTAATGAACCAATCAAAGAACACCTAGAAAATAATGGTTCCCTACAAGAAGAAGTAAGAAAGCTAAGAACTGCCAATAGTGGCATGTTGTGATGGTTAAGTTGTTGTGTTGTTATCCTTGCCATCAAGGTTCAAATCTCATGGGGATGAGGTCCCCCGTTTGTGGCCTCACTAGTTCATAGCTCCAGGTCAAAGCGTTTACCCCTCTTTTCTAAAAAAGAAAGCTAAGAACTGAACAAGAAATTTAGTTGGTAAGGTTATGTGAAATCTTGGAACAAAGAAACAAGATAAAAGAAGAGATAGATGGAAGGAGCAATGAAATCCAGAACCAATCCCTTCAACAAGCATACCTTATTGATCAACTCTCCAATGCAAATGAAGAAATCACAAGCCTAAGATTTGAAAATGAAAGAATGAGGAATGATCTAAATTCTAAAAGGAAAATCAATGAAAGAATGAGAAATGATCTAAATCTAAAAGACAAATCAATGAAAGATTGAGGAATGATCTAAACTCTGCGAAGAAAATTAATGAAAGAATGATGAAATCTCAAGCAAACATGAATCAATTGAATGAGAAAAACCTTTATAGGAAAAAAGGAAAAGCAAGAATTGGATATACAGAAGAAGGAGAATCATCCAAGCAAGGAGCTCAAAAGAACTAAAGACCTACTTGCAATCACTGTAGTAAGATATGTCACACGTCAAACAAGTGTTGGAGTAATAGAAAAGCAAAATTCAATGGAAAATGCTACAATTGCAATCAACATGGTCATAAGGCTAATGAATGCAAAGAGAAACCAAGATTTGAAGGCAAATGTCACAAATGCAAGAAACATGGACACAAGTCATCCAAATGCAAAACCAAGGTATTGAATTGAGTAGAGCAAATTGTGAAAGCAATATTTGGATGGGACTATAGTACCTGGTGCAGATGTCATTACTGTGGAGAATTTGGACACATTGGTATGAATTCTGTTAAACATCATATGAGGAAAAGATATACTACCAAAAGATGTTTCATTTGTACATAACTTGGTCATCTTGCCAAGAACTACATGAATATTGGTAGAATTACAGATGAGAAGAAGGCAAAAGTTGATAACATCCAAAAATAGATGAGACAACAATGGGTTCCCAAATCTACCAAGGATACAAGTCAAAGCAATGATGGTCAAGTCACTCAAGAATTGGGTGACTCTACCATTTCTAATTAATTTCTCAAGGGAAAGCTAGAACTAGGCTATCAAAGATGAGGGGCAAGTGGGAAGACCATAGGAAGATTAAAGTCAAGTTTGGAGTTATTTCTATTTTGGGTAGATAAGTTTAGATGCTATTGAGAGTCCCTTTGAAGAGTTGAGGGTTGTTTACCCATTATCTACATTTAGAAAAGCTAAGTTTGGAATTTGTAAGAAGGAGAGGATTTAGCTCATCTCAAAATTCATTTCCATAACCTTTGTGAAGGTAGGTTCTCCATTTCCATGGTTATTCCCTTTTGTTCATTGCTTGTATGTATAAAATTCTTGCATATTGCAGTATGTGTGTGTTTGTATCATGTGAGGAAAGAGTATTGTGGGTTTTACTTGCTTTCTTTTTATTTTTTATTTTCCTTGTTTGTTGGGGAAACTATGAAGGGAGTGTTGGCATTACTCACTCTCAAATAGGGCAGAAGTGGCCATGTATGGGAGAAGGGCTTAGTTGGACTCCAAATCAGTGCAGAGTCTCTTCTCATGATGAGAAGAGGGAGGAAGCAAGGTTTCATGGGGCCTTTCTTGTCATTGTAAAATTGAGTTTATTTTGGGGAAATAAGGAGATAGAAAAATAGAAGTTTATGTGATTTGGTAGCCTTAGAAGAGGCATATGATTTATGTTTTTGATTGACATCTCTACTTGGAAAAATACACCTTCTCCCTAGTCATAGGCTCATTATGAAACTTGTTGTGCATACCTTGGATGGGAATTATATATGGAGTTATGTCATTTTGATTGATTTCTGAGTGTCACCTAGTCAACTACTAGTTCTCCTAGCTTGGTGGGTGGCCTTTCAGGGCTTAGGATGGGAGGTGAGCTCTCCATGGTTGTTCTTTGTGTTTTATAGGTTTTGGATTGGCCTTATTATGGAGCCTTTTTTTAAGTGGAGCATTGAAGTTGTTATTGAGTCATTTTTTTAGAGATGCCTTCTTTGTTGTTCATCATCTTGTTGTATTATTGCATCCTTGAAATAAAAGGAATGTTCGTAGTTTAGGGTAATATGTTGAATTGATTAAATATGAGATTTCATATCCAAATAAAAGGGAATAATATATCATCATGTGAATAAATTTTTAGTGAATTGATGTGATAGTCCAATAGTTACTTTCATGGTATTCGTACAAACTCAAGTTGAAATAAAAGATACATTGTTCAAATTATTGAATCGTATCATTGTGTAAATCCTTTCCGTTGCAATATTTTAATAGTGAAGAAAGAATGAAAGAAAGCCTTATTAAGTAGTTTCATAAATTTTCAATGTAGCTCCAAGTCCAATTTTTAAATGAATTATATGGTTCATGGTATAAGAAACATT
Source organism: Cupressus sempervirens (assembly GCA_028749045.1). Taxonomy (NCBI): domain Eukaryota; kingdom Viridiplantae; phylum Streptophyta; class Pinopsida; order Cupressales; family Cupressaceae; genus Cupressus; species Cupressus sempervirens. Next base: position 542,113,206 of record CM053787.1, on the reverse strand, counting down.
CAAATTGTTACACTCACAGTTTCAATAAAATTGAACCCATTAGATCAAATGGATTATGTAGGTTCCTCTACTTGATAATTAGAGTCCTTGAATAGCATGTGTAAAACAATCTTATAGTTAAATGCTATGTTGTCTTTAAACCCTATCAAATCCTTAGACCCCTCCCCTCCCCCCCACAACAACTTTTTCAAACCATTGAACAAAAGAGAAATAAGTTCCTATGAAGGAACTACTTAGATTTACCATTTGCTCCATACATTTTCTTTAGAGCATATTTGCTCTCAGGAAAATGTATGGAGCAAACAATTAATTCATCCTCAAAATATTCCTTGCAATAGAGAACATTCTTCCTAAAGATTCTCATCATAAAATACAAAATGGTTATAATATATATATATATATATATATATATATATATATATATAGAGAGAGAGAGAGAGAGAGAAGTATGACCTCAATAAAAGATCTTCAAAAAAAAAAATCATTACACCATATAAACATTAGTATAGAAAGGGCAAGTGGGATGTGTGGATGTGATTCACATGAGAGGTGGGACCACACACCACCCACCTCATTATTCTCTCAATACCTCATGTAGGCATGAACTAGATGGAGCAAGGTCAACAAAAAAGAATATACTTAAATGCAAACTTACACCTCACACATACCATTTTCATTACCACCCTTTTTAAAGCATACTCCTCCTTTCCTCGCGCTCCCCCATGGCCTGGTGCGTTGATCCATACAAAGGACATGTCAATCTTTAACAAGTATGCCAGATTTGAAAGATGTGCTCAATGTGTGGAGGATTGAACTTGTCTAGTGGTTAGGAGTAGGATAGGGGTGTTAGGATATGATTAGGATGGGTGATGAGTTTTAGTGCTTAGTAAGTATGTTTAGTGTTAGTAATTAAATTTGCATAAAGGCCTTTGTTTTGAATTTGAATATTTAAATTTGTGAGGAGAATGGATGTTTTGTAATAGATAGTGTTTCTTTAGTTACAAAATAGTAGGTAAATAGGATTTAGTGTGGGTTAGTTTAGTCTTTTGATTAAGTAAAAATAGGTTTTGAAAGGACCTGAAACCTTGTACAAAGGGAAAAGAAAGATATAACAATGAGAATATTAAAACGACTGTGGAGAACCACTTGACAAACTAGAGGGACACAGTAATGTTCCCAGCATGAGGGAAAACAACCCAAGAAAAATATATATCATCAAGATTTACATTTTAGCCCCTCTTTTGAGAACATAAAGTCATATCAAATGAAAGTTTGGAGGACTTTCCTTTTTTTTCCTTTAACTAAAGTCCAACCATCCTCCACCTTCCTCGCAACTTTCTGCCAATCCCCAGTAACCCCCACAGCCAAAGAGCCAGCAACAGCATTCTAGAAAGAGTTAATAGCAGAAGGGACGGGAACAAAATTCTCCCTCAAAGAAGGCAAAGGTTCCAAAATCGTAGATTCAATAGGAGACATATCATCAACAACACTTTAAGTCAAAATCGTAGTAGGGACAACATGCACAACATCAAAGACATCTTAGAATCCTCATCCAAAGTGAGATCAGTATGCGAAGAACTATCCAACCCATCCACAACCGAAGTAGCTTTGCGAACCATATAATGATCATCTAAAACCCCAACCACCAAGAAGGTGATTTCTTTGATCTAACCTTATCAGAGGAGCATCGAGTAGAAAGATGGATAGTATTATGACACTTCCTACATCTTAAGGGAATACCTTCATAATCGAGAAGCTAAATCCAGGAACCACTTGAATAAGGAAACTTCATCATAGTAGGGAACCCTTTAGAGATATCTATTTCCACAAGGATGTGAGTATACATCATCCTAAAGACATTGAAGGAAACCAAATCAACCATTAAGAAATCCCTAAGGGCTTCCCCACAGCCTCCAAGACTGAGTCCTACCATAGGTGAAGGGGAAGATTCGATAATCTAATCCAAAGAGGAATCTTATCAAAGGACTCAGTAGATAAGTTAAAAGCTAGAAACTAAGGTTTGGCCATCAGGGGGAACCATTCCTCCCAAGAGAAACTATGGCATGGGATGAAATCCCTATCATCAACATTAGCAAATTTCACAATAAAAAAACCCCTTGCCATAGGGTAGATCTAGACTAAATCTAAAATGAGTGGTTCCCAAAATTTGGAGATTTAAGCATGTAGATCCAAGAGAGAGGGCCAAAAACCCATAAAATGAAAGATAGTAGCAATAGCAGAGAAATCATCCACATATGTATTGATCTCTTCAACAATGTCTGATTCAAGCTTAAGAAAAAGTAGCTTACATACAAGAACAAGCACAGCCTCACGGCTAGCCACAACCAGACAAGACACCTTCCTCAAAATTGAAGCATTAATACCTACTTCAAAAGCTTCCACATCTACATAAGAGATAGCAGATTGGCCTCCAACCACTCAAGAAATAGCAAGGAAGGCATCCACAAAAGGAACAACAATATCAAATCCAGAGGCAACCACAGTAGGAGGGGGCCAGTAACCTTGACAGAGGAAGTTATAGCTACAAGGAGCCTAGCCATAGTAGAGGCAGCCACCACACCACGAGCCTCCCTCATACCATCACAGGACTAGTGAGCAGCAAAAGAAGTGTCACAGGCAAGAGGCAAAATTTCAAAAGCATAGGTGGGAGCCATTTTTTGATCCAAAAAATCTATAAAACATTGGGTTAGTTTAGTGTTAGTTTTTCTAGTATTGTTCATAGTTACTATGAGATGGTAGATTTAACCTAATATTATGTCAAGAATTACTTTTTACATTGTATTTGGAATCAAACCTAATATGGTTAGTGGATAAACTTTATGGGTGTAAGTTATGGAAAAGATTATGGGTTAGAAATAAATAGTGATAGGGAAATGCAAGTAACTTATGTTTCTCTTTAGGAATGTAGGGGTGTGTGTGTGTGGATGTGGGTGTATGTGTGTGTGTGTGTGTGTGTGTGATAGGGAATTATTTATGTAGCATTATATTATCCTCATTAAAGGTTTATTTGATTATAATAATGTATTGCAAGAGGGTTATCTTAGGTGTTAGATTTATTTGCATATGTTAGAATTTTAGTTGTGTCATATTATTACAAAAAGTATATTATGTTAATTAGGTAAATACTTTTAGTATGTTATTTTTTATTTAATATTTTAAAATGTTTTATTATGTTTTCTTTAAGTCAAATTGCTAAGATCGTAGGAATCAAAGGCAAATGAAAAGGTCTTAGCTAGATGCCCTGATAGTGAAATAGGAAGGTGTTGTAGAGATCAAATGTTTATTGAATGTAATTACATGATGAAAATTCAAATAGATGATTAATTGGGAACCAATACTAAGGTTCTAGATCATTTCCTAAGAGATGCAAAATTAGTTCACCTAGGGAAATGTCTATCATAACAAAATGTATATATGGAATCATGTAAAACCTAATGTGTCTTATGTACTTAGTCAAACATATTAATTCAACTTTAAAGAACTATGGAACCCTAATATTTCCTCAAATATGATGTCACACTTTAACTAGAGTTTTATCAAACCGAATTATGTAACCTAAGTTAGGTTCCTATAGCACTAGGATTTGAGGTTTTGTATTGGTGCAGTATGTTGAGATGTCAAATTTGCATCATTATGAAATATAATTGAAACTCACTTCAACCCTTTTAATTTCCCATAACATATTCAATGTAGTAAGTGTTAAACTTAGTGTTTATTAACTTTTATATGTATATATGTGTGTGTGTGTGTGTGTGTGTGTGTGTGTGTGTGTGTGTGTGTGTGTGTGCGTGTGTGTGTGTGTGTGTGTATGTATGTATGTATGTGTGTATGTATGTATGTTATTGTTGTATTTTTTCCCCAATTTTTGGGCATGACAGAAATAAATATAAAAACTATGTTCAGATGTTGAGTTGAATTTGTTCAAATTCAAATGTTAATGACAACATTGTCAAAGCATACCAGAAGTTTATGACTGAAATTGTTGTTGAAAGAGATATTAGTACACAAGATACATGTCACATGCTTCAAAAATTACATCTTGTGAATCGCAATCATCAATTTGTGACTTTGAATGTGGGATAAAAGTGTTGCACCACCTTAAACAAACAATTGATAATAGAAAAATAGAAGCTAGCTACATACAAGACTACATGGAATGTCCAACTGACCTTGAACGACTTACACTACTTGAATCAGCTAAATCATACTCATATGCACCATCTCACAAAGGAACCAAATGGAGAATAAGAAAGGAAAAAGAAATTGTGCAAGTATTTCGAAAAAAATCAATTCCAAAAGAAGACTCTAAACATTTTGAAACATTTTGTTGGAGCAAATTGCTTTTATACAAACACTTTCACAAGATACACATAGATATAGGTTTAGACAAAGATGACATTATTAGAAATTGGAATCTATTACATATAAAAATGTGTAATTTTTGGCATGTTGATCGCACTAATCTGGTTGAAGATGTCATGGAAGAGGATAATGAATTAGATTGCGACATAGATGTACATGATTCATTGCAAATGAATGAGTGGGAATTTTTGTCCCAGTTGGGCCTTGCCAATAGTTCTAAATTACATGACCTTGACATGTTGGGAAAATGTGACTTTCACAACAACCATCCATGGGAATATTGTAATGTTCCTTTGAATTTGCATGACCATGCCATTGAATTTATACATAGAAACAAGATGGTTGGTTTAATTCCCAACTCGTCCACCTCTACCACTACCAACACCTACAATTTATCACATCAACAATAATTTGCACTTTCTATCATCACAAACCATTCCACATAAAATCTCTCCATGCAAAATTTATACATGGTCATACAAGGAACTGCTGGAACTAGAAAATCATACCTTATTAGTTGCATATGAAATGCACTACACAATTCAATGCTCAACATAATAAATCCACTCCTTGTTCGTGCACCAATAGGCATCGCAACTTTCAATATTTGTGCATCAACCATACATGCAACCCTCAAATTTCCAATTCGAGAAATGAAATTATTGCAGGGACAAGCATTGACAAAATACCAAGAAGACATGAAAAACATTCATCACATTTTAATAGATGAGATGAGCTTTGAAGGTCCCAAACTACTACTAAAGATTTATACTAGACTACATGAAGTTATACCCCAAAAACAATACCTTTGCTTTTGTGGCATGTACATGATTCTTGTAGGAGACCTAGCCCAACTTCAACCTATTATGGAAAAACTGATCTATGCATCTCACACTAATGCAAAAGAATTGTGGTGCAATTTTAATACAATTATAACATTGGAAACAATATTTAGATAGAAAGGTGATGATCCACTTCAAATAAGATTTTTCAAAATACTATAAAATATGCACAATGGAGAACCAATGCTACATGATTGGGAGTTGTTAATGGCTTGCACAAATAAAAACCTCACTCCAACAAAACATATTGAGTTTGACCAAGAAACACATTATTTTTCTACCAATGAACAAGTTTGTCTCCACAACAAAAAAGTGCTAAAAGAACTAAATGTCCCTATTGCACTTTGCACTGTGATAAATACACATCATAGGCTTGAGGAATCTAAAAATGATAACCAACTACCTAGAGAATTTTTACTATGTAAATTTCAATGTGTTATGCTTACAAGCAACCTTTGGATTTTTGTCGGTCTTGTTAATGGATCTCTTGAAGAGGTCAAAGATATATTGTATTCAATAGGCTCTAAACCTCCTTTGTTTCTTTCATATGTTACTGTAGAGTTCAGTAGCTATATTGGTCCACCTTGGGATCCTACAAACCCAAAAACCATTCCAATACAACCCATATCCCAAGGCAATCATACCCAAATACCCCTTACCATAAGATCTTACCTTAGGTATGGCTATAATTGACTTAGGTAGAGCAAAAAGACAAGACCTCACCTTCACAACAATCTCTAGAGTCAAATCCATCCAAGGCCTTTGTGTAGAGCCTCCCTTCTCTTTTGAATGTGTTTGTAAGATGCAAAAAAAACCCATAAAATATCATTAGAAAGAAAGAAGAAGCATGTTTGCACTCAATCTCGCATACAAACCATATCTATGAAGCAACTTTTAGATAAAATGGTAATATTTGACTTTCTTACTCTTTTTGTTTTTCATTTATTAGTTTCTTTTACTAGCTTCCCAAGTAATCCATTGCACTTTTGTATAGGTTAACATTTGTTGGATCCAAATAAAGAGTTCACACACATCAAATACTCAAGAAATTTTCAATTTTGTCAACTTACTTTTGAATGGTTCTAAGATTTCAATTATTCTCAATTTTAGATAATTTAATCATATGTACTTTTATTATCAATTAATCTCATTTTCCTTTTATGTACAGGTTTTATCTACCCCGTCACAAATAGGACTCCAATTTCTTTTATATTTACAATTTAAAAAATATTTCAACAAATGTAAATTACAGTTGTATACTATGTGAACCCTCTAAAGATGTAACTCATGTATATATATACCTCTGTTCTATATAAAATATTAATTCTATTCTAACAATTTGAAATCTTTCTTTTAATTTGGAACCTGTTCAATATTTCTTTTCTACTAAAATCTATAGGCGTACCCCTTGCAACTCTTCTGGTGCAAGTGCTAGTATGTATTACCTTTGGTAAAATTAGATAGGTATTCCAATTATCTTTGAGGCCTCTACCATCTACAACTTGTGAATTTTCTTTTCTTTATTTCCATATACCTAATATGGTTGCATTACCTATGCCATATATAGTTGAAGAGATAAAAGTATTTCATAGAATTGTGTCTGTTTTACCCTTATAACAAGAATATTATAGTTCAATCTAGATTTAAAAAAGTTACTTTGAATTTTTCTCCATATGCAAAAACCTATGCTTGTATAAATACCCATTTTCACATGGCCTAATCTCATATATGAACACTACTGGGTCAGGAATTAATGATCAATGGTTGGTATAGATTTACAACATTCTTCATTATCACTTTTGTTATCTATTCAGTGGTTTCATTTCATCTGTAGCGAAGTCATTGCATCTCAAGTTTAAAAGAAATAGGAAGTTCAAAATTCTGCATGTACTAAAATCATTTTAATTCCCTATCTTCCATATTAGAAAATATAGCTTAAGAAATGAATAAAATATGAATTCTATGCTAGCATTTATAGGTTGAAACATGCATTATGCAATTGGAAAAAGTACCTATTATTTGAATCTATTTCCCCCTCAGTATGTCACCTTTTTTTACCTCAATAGTACATCTTTTATCAATCAAATGATTAAATCAAAGAAGCCAAATTTGATTGTGTTTGCAGGTATTTAGACAAAGATTCAAATTATTTGTTTTTCCCCTTTTCCCTCTTGAGATGTTTTTATAATTTGTATTGTTAGTGTGATGAGCAAGAGATAATATATTTGGGTTCAGACAATTCATTATCTTGCTTTTGATGGTAATCTTGGCATCTATTGGAAGCTTGCATCAGGTGACTGAATCCTACTAGCTAGGTTATCAAATGCAATCCATTGTTCAGATACTAATTGCCTTCTACCAGTTTGGTATTGTTTGAAAGAAGAGTGCCCCTCACTTTGAAAGCTTTATTTGCATGCAAGACTACATTAATTTATTATGGTAGACTGCATTAAGTTGTTGTCCTAGAGTGTCAATGGTAATAATAACGAACACATCATGATCAGACAACATTAACTTGTCCAAAACAACATTCATTGTATCAAAAATTATAGAAATAGGTAGATTAACATTCATTGTACCAAAAATTGTATAGAAATAACTAAATTCATATAATACCCACAAAGTGAAATTGTACAAAAACAATTAATTTTAGACAATGCTTACATTTCTGCAGCGATCACCTTGGGCGGGTAGATCCCATTTTGATTGCATTTCCTAGTGTTTTCACAATCACTATATCGATTTTCTCCTTAAATGCTTTTGCATGGCAACAAACCAATGAACATCCACCAAATTCAAATTTGCAAATCCCTTGAAAATGCACTCTAAAGAAATATTAATCTACAAAAAGAGTTGCCAACAAAAATCAGGCAGCTTTTACATTTTCATCCCTTTATCAGCTACATAACTTAAATTTTTTTATAGAAACATCCAAAAAAATAAAAAATTGTAAATAAGAAAAACATATTTCTAAAAATACATTTTTTACATCATCAAAAAATCAAAATGAAGTCGTACAATATTTTAGTCAAAATTTAAAAAATTAGGAGCAATGCTCCCACAATAAGTCTATTAGCTTAATTAGATTTTTAATTAATTAATTTTAGATTTCTCAAGATAATAGTAGTATTTCTACTTTTACTGTAATTTATTATTTTAATTTTTAAATTTAGCATTGCAACATTTCTAATCAGTATTGAAAACTTTATATACTAGCAGTTAAAATAAAAATGTAGAATGAACATTAAATAATGTAAACATAAAAATTTTTAAATGAAAATTAAAAAATCAAAATGTTGGAGATTAAAATATAGATATAAAATTTAGAATATTTAGGAAATATGAATATTGCTTTAAAAAATGTTCAAAAAATTGTAAGATTTTACAAATATTAGTAATTTATACTCATCTTTTATTGACATATTAGAGACAACAAAAAATCATTTTACTGCTAAATTAAAACTAATTAAACAATATATAAGGATTATGTTTTAATATGATTTACTATTAAATTAATATATTTATTTATTTTTTATTAATCATATATAATTTGATATAAGTATATAAAGAAGTTACACTTAATTATTTGAACATTGATTTAACTTCAATACATAATTATGAAAAAAAAATATTAAAATTTAGAAAAACTTATTAATTTTAGTTCATACTTGATTTACTTTAGGTGAGAGTTAAATTTAGGTTTATTCTTAGAGTTACTCTTTAATGTTATTTAAGATATAATTTTATTTGATAAAAATAAAAGCTAATACTATTTATTTTATATGCAAATCATGTTTTAAATGATTAATATTATGATTAAATTTTGCTAAATGAAGATTTAAAAATAATTTTAAATTTATTTTATTCAGCTAAAATAATAATTACTAAAGAAAAAAAATATTTTTCTAATTTTAATTTTAACATGCAAATCATTTATACAAACTTTGCATTCAATTTCTTTAATATTTTACACAGTGAAAATAAGTTATTATTCTAAAATCTATGCTATAAAGCAACTTTCCATTCTATTTCATTTATTTTTGGATGACAATTATTTGAATTTTAAAGTATTTAATTTTGATTTAAATACTTGAATTTATTAGGGAACTTTGATGTAAATTTATAGAGATATTTTATTCTTAAAACTATATAATGACAATAAACAAAGGACTTATGGATGAAATATTTCTCCATTTTAATCCATAATTTTAAAATACAATAAATTGTTTTCTTGAGTTATTCAAATAAAATCAAATAAAAAGTGAAAAGAAAATAAAAGAAAAAAGTAATATATATACCTAATAGAAAAAATATTTATAAAACCTAAGAGTTAGAATGACATAAAGTTTAAATTATATAACTTTTTCCTGCTTCAAAATTTAAGTTCTAGAAAATTGCTTAGACAATATTACCCTAAGAAAAATTCCTTTACTTAGATAGAAAATACATAAAAGACATGATAAAATAGAGTTTGAATTAAAAAGATTTACTTTAATGGAAATTAAATTTAGGTTTATTGTTGGAGTTACTATTTAGTTTTATTTATGATTTAATTTTATTTATTAAAATCAAACACTATTACTATTTATTTTATATACAAATCTCATTTTCAATAATTAATATTATGATTAAATTGTGTTAAATAAAAATTTAAAAGAAAAAATTAATTTATTTTTCATTTACAATAACAATTACTAAAACTTAGGCAAGAGCCTACAATACAACAATAATTTGTGAGCCTCTCATGTGAGAGGTCTTGGGTTCGAATTTGCTTAACACAAAAATAATTAATTATAATAAATAATAATAAATAACAATAATCAATCTAGGCTTCGGTTGTTTACCAATCCTAAAAAAATAATTACTAATATTTTATTCTAATTTTGACGTTTACATGCATATTATTTATATAGACTTTACATTCTAGTCCTTTAATATTTTGCATTCAAATAAATTATTATTCTAAAATCTATACTCTAAAGAAACTTTCCATTCTATTTTATTTATTTTTGCATAACAATTATTAGAATATTAAAGTATTAAATTTTGATATAATTTACTCATATGTACTTTTATTATCAATTAATCTCATTTTCCTTTTATGTACAAGTTTTATCTACCTTGCCACAAATAGGACTCCAATTTTATTTTTAATTCACAATTTAAAAAATATTTCAACAAATGTACATTACAGTTGTATAATATGTGAACCCTCTAAAGATGTTACTCATGTATATATACCTCTGTTCTATATAAAATATTAATTATATTCTAACAATTTGAAATCTTTCTTTTAATTTGGAATCTGTTCAATAGTTCTTTTCTACTAAAACCTATAGACGTACCCCTTGCAACTCTTCTGGTGCAAGTGCTAGTATGTGTTACCTTTGGTGAAATTAGATAGGTATTCCAATTATCTTTAAGGCCCCTACCATCTGCAACTTGTGAATTTTATTTTCTTTATTTCCATATACCTAATATGTTTGCATGACCTATGCCCTATATAGTTGAAGAGATAAAAGCATTTCATAGAATTGTGTTTGTTTGTTTTACCCTTATAACAGGAATATTATAGTTCAATCTAGATTTTTAAAAAAAGTTACTTTGAATTTTTCTCCATATGCAAAAACTTGTGCTTGTATAAATACCCATTTTCACACAGCCTAATCTCATATATGAACACTACTGGGTTAGGAAACTAATGATCAATGGTTGGTATAGATTTGTAGTGTTCTTCATTATCACTTGCAGTATCTATCCAGTGGTTTCATTTCATCGGCAGCGAATTCATTGCATCTCAAGTTTAAAAGAAATGGGAAGTTCAAAATTCTGCATGTACTAAAATCATTTTAATTCCTTATCTTCCATATTAGAAAATATAGCTTAAGAAATGAATAAAATATGAATTCTATGTTAGCATTTATAGGTTGCAAACATGCATTATGCAACTGGAAAAAGTACCTACTATTTGAATCTATTTCCCCCTCAGTATGTCACATCTTTCAGCCTCAAGAGTACATCTTTTATCAATCAAATGATTCGAGTAGAGAAGCCAAATTTGATTGTGTTTGCAGGTATTTAGACAAAAATTCAAATTATTTGTTTTTCCCCCTTTCCTACTTGAGATGTTTTTATGATTTGTATTGTTGGGTTCAGACAATTTATTATCTTGCTTTTGATGGTAATCTTGGTATCTATCGGAAGCTTGCATCAGGTGATTGAATCCTACCAGTTAGGTACCTTATCAAATGCAATCCATCATTGAGATACTCACTGCCTTCTACCAGTTTGGTATTGTTGGAAAGCAGAGTGCCCCTCACTTTGAAAGTTTTATTTGCATGCAAGACTACATTAATTTATCATGGTAGACTACATTAAATTGTTGTCTTGGAGTGTCAATAGTAATGATAAGGAACGCATCATGATCAGACTACATTAACTTGTCCAAATTAGCATTCATTGTATCAGAAATCATTGAAATAGGTAGATTAACATTCATTATTAGGTAGATTAACATTCATTGTACCAAAAATTGTATAGAAATAACTAAATTCATATAATACCCGAAATTGTGCAAAAATGATTAATTTTAGACGATAATTTCATTTCTCCAGCGATCGCAGTGGGCAGGTAGACCCCATTTTGATTGCATTTCCTGGTGTTTTCACAATCACTATATCGATTTTCCCCTTAAATTCTTTTGCATGGCAACAAACCAGTTAACATCCACCAAATTCAAATTCGCAAATCACTTGAACATGCACTCCAAAGAAATGTTAATCTACAAAAAGAGTTGCCAACGAAAATCTGGTGGCTTTTACATTTTCATCCCTTTATCAACTGTATAATTTATTTATTTTAATAGAAACATCCAAAAAAATAAAAACTTGTAAATAAGAAAAAGATATTTCTAAAAATACATTTTTTACATCATTGGAAAATCAAAATGAAGTCATACAATATTTTAGTCAAAAAAAAAAAAAATGGAAACAAGCTCCCACAATAAGTTTATTGGCTTCATTAGATTTTTATTAATTAATTTTAGATTACTCAAGAAAAAATCATTTTATTGCTAAATTAAAACTAATTAAACAATATACAAGAATTAGGTTTTAATATGATTTACTATTAAATCAACATATTTATTTATTTGTTATTAATCATATATAATTTGATATAAGTATATAAATAAGTTGCACTTAATTATTTGAACATTGATTTAACTTCAATACATAATTATGAAAAGAAAAGAAAAAATAGAAAAACTTATTAATTTTAGTTCATTCTTGATTTAGAAATTTAGTGAGAATTAAATTTTGGTTTATTCTTAGAATTACTATTTAGTTTTATTTAAGATATAATTTTATTTGATAAAATTAAAAGCTAATACTATTTATTTTATATGCAAATCATGTTTTAAATGATTAATATTATGATTAAATTTTGTAAATTAAGATTAAAAATAAATTTTAAAATTTATTTTATTCATCTAAAATAACAATTACTAAAAAAATTTATTTTTCTAATTTTAAATTTAACATGCAAATCATTTATACAAACTTTGCATTCAATTCCTTTAATATTTTACAGTGCAAATAAGTTATTATTCTAAAATCTACCTATAAAGCAACTTTCCATTCTATTTCATTTATTTTTGCATGATAATTATTTGAATTTTAAAGTATTTAATTTTGATTTAAATACTTGAATTTATTAAGGAACTTTGATGTACATTTATAGAGATATTTAATTCTTAAAACTATATAATGACAACAAACAAAGGACTTATGGATGAAATATTTCTCCATTTTAATCCATAATTTTAAAGTACAACAAATTGTTTTCTTGATTTATTTAAATAAAATCAAATAAAAAGTGAAAAGAAAAGAAAAAAGTAATATATATACCTAATATTAAAAAATATTAATAAAACCTAAGAGTTAGAATGACACAAAGTTTAAGTTCTAGAAAATTGCTTAGACAATATTAGACAATATTACATTCGACAATATTACTCTAAGAAAAATTCCTTTACTTTGATAGAATATACATAAAAGATATGATAAAATAGAGTTTGAATTAAAAAAATGTACTTTAATGGGAATTAAATTTAGGTTTATTGTTGGAGTTAATATTTAGTTTTATTTATGATTTAATTTTAATGATTTAAAATCAAACACTATTACTATTTATTTTATATACAAATCTCATTTTCAATAATTAATATTATGATTAAATTGTGTTAAATAAAGATTTAAAAGAAAAAAAAATTATTTATTTTTTCATTTAAAATAACAATTACTAAAATTTTGATCCCTATGTGTTGCGTGCTATCATTGAATATATAACTCTGGACCCTAGGTTTGATCGAGTAAGAACTCACCATTTTGTTCTTCTTAATCATTTCCACCATGATTAGAAAATTTCTTTCCCTTTCTATTTATTTAATTCCATGAGCAAGGCTATCACTAGCTTTAAGAAGAAACCCATTGTCAACCCGGCTCTGCATGAGGGATTGTTGCTTCTAATCCATGAGTACTTCAAAGCTCAGATGATTAGCAACAATCCTTTGTTGGATGCAGACGAGGACAATGGTAGCTCCAGCTATTCTTCTGACTCTGATGAAATTCAGAGTATAAGCTTGGAGGAGGGGAATATTTCTTCTGGTAAGATAATTAAGGGTCATATTAAGAAGTAGTCCTCTATTGTTACCCCTAGGAGAAAGAGCCCTAGGGACCATGGCCAAACCTCTGGCAAAGAGGATATGGAATACAATGAGGATGAGGAGGACATGGACTCTGAGGATGATGACAAGGAGATGGAAGAGGAGATTAAAGAGGATCATGCCGGGAAAAAAAAAAAGAGGGATAATGTGGATGTAGCGAGGGTTTCAAATCAGGAACTAGATGTTTTGATTCTCCCCCTTTCCCCTATTCACCCCCACCCTCAATCTCATTCTGAGGAGAAGGAAAAGGATAATGTTGGTGCTAAAGAGGGGGAAGTGCTTGTCAAAAATAGGAGAAAATCTTGGAGGAACTTCAATGTTAGGACTTCGACATTGGGAATTTAGAGAGAAGCTATGAACCCTCAAATTCTGGTGGAGAATCAGGAAGAGCCCAGGCTTGAAGAGCTCATTGATCCAACTATTGTGGCAATCTCTGATAAAGCAAGGGAGACAGGAATGAACCTTCTGAACAATGCTCATAACAGCATGATTGATAATTGCAGATCAATCAAGTGGCTATACCATGAGTTGGAAGAGGTCAAAAAGAAGGCGTGTTAGTTGGAGGGCAACAATAGGAAGACTGAAAATGAGAACCAAGAGGATCAGAGCGATAGAGCCAGTTTGGTAGAGAGGAGAATAAAGAATCTTGAAAACTACAATCACAATCTGGCTAGTTAGATGATCTCTCTCCTCAATTTGATCAATGAAAGTATGCTCTCTTTAACCGGTGTGATCAAAGATAGAGGCTTGTTGGTATGCGAGGAAGGAAAGGATAGAGAAAGAGCCAGGTTTGAGGATGATATGGCTACTGACATCACCTTTAGCAGTTTGGACAAGGAATAAAAGAAAGTCGAGGAGCAGAAGGCCGAGGAGCACCAGAAGATTTATGAGGCTACCCAAACCATGAAGGATTTCGAGAAGAAGAATGAAGAGTAGTCCTCCGATTTTGTCTTTTGTGTTTTTGTTGTTCTACTGGCTTTTCGTTTTGTCTTTTGCTTAGTTCCACTATAGACTATCTTTTCTGGCCTTTTTGTTGGCCTTTGTTGTTGGCTGGGCCTCGTGCTTATTATCAGCCTTTAGACTCGTTTTATCTTGCTGGGCTTTATTACTTATTATCAGCCTTGGTTTGTAGCTACTTTTGGGTTTCAAGGTCCCTATAAAACCTATTTATCTTATAAAAAATAATTACTAAAACTTATAACAAAAAAATAGATTTAAAAAATATTTTATTCTAATTTTGATACATGCATATCATTTATATAAACTTTACATTCTACTCCTTTAATATTTTGCATTCAAATAAATTATTATTCTAAAATATATACTCTAAAGAAAATTTCCATTCTATTTTATTTATTTTTGCATAACAATTATTAGAATATTAAAGTATTAAATTTTGATATAATTACTTGAATTTATTAGAGAACTTTGACGAGGTAGTTGTAAATTTACATAAATATGTTATATTTAAAGCTAAACAATTACAACAAACAAAGGTGTTGTGGGTAAAATATTTCTTCATTTTAATCAATAATTTTAAATATGACATTGTTTTCTTGATTCATTTTTTAAAAACTTCAATATGTAAAAAAGAAAAGGAAAAGGTAATATGTACATAATATAAAAATATTCATAAATATGAAAATTAGAATGACTTGTGGTCTAAATTATATAAATTTTTATGCTTTGAAATCCAAATTCAAGAAAATTGCTTAGATAATATTAGTCTATTGTTGATCGGAAAGTAAATTTCTTTACTTTGATAGAAAATCCAAAAAAGATATGATTAAATAGAGTAATAAGATTCATACAAACAATCAAAATCAGATGTGATATCTTAAAAAGAAATATTAGATGGGAAATAATGTCCAAACCTTGAGGATGTAAAAAAGGGCTTTGTAGGTAACAATAAAAGCCTTTTATTCTCAATTTGCTCTAATTTGGAGTACTCTGAATTCAAACAAGTAGAAAATTCTGAGATCATCTATCTTTCAATTTCATTTTTTATTTACAAAATAGGTGTAAAATAGATGCTAGAAAACACAAATAAAGCAAGAAGGTACAAAAACACAAGAAGATGATGAAGCATCCAAAGGAAAATAAACTAAATTGCATCCACTTGCAGCCATTTATTTTAAGAATAGAACATCAACTCTTACGAGGAAATGAAATGATGAGGGGATTTCAAAGAAATTTGTATCTTTCCTTCTTCCAAAAACCTTTTAATGGCTCATTTGTAGAAAGAAAGACAAGTTTCTAAACAAATGTAGAGTAAAAATAAGGAAAAAAAAATTTAAGTCATTTTAGAAAAAACTAAATTCATATTAAATTTTCTTATTTTAATATCTTATCCACTACTTACAATTTTTAATTACAATAAAGAGAGTATTATATATTTTTCAAAAACACACATGAGGATTAATCCAAATTCTACAATTTAAGCAGATGTGCGTGGAAAGTGTCACCTTCACCAAGAAAGATAATTATCCGAGAAAAATCTTGCAACTTTTTTGACACAAAATGCATTTTTAGGAGCAAAACTCCCACATAAAGCCTATCAACTTAGAAATAAAATAAAATAAATTACATTCTATTTTTTTTCTAATCAAATTAAATATCTATCACAATCATACATTCACACATACTAATTTAAGACAATAATAGATTAAGAAATTTCATCTTAGTACTGTGTGAATTTGACCAATTTTTCTGAAATCTCCCTTACCGAGGAGCTAGCCTCCTCTACCGCAACCACGCCCCCGCCTTCAATTTCATGTCTCACAATCATAAACTAAATGTGCCATCAATAGGTTAGTCCCAAAATCCAAATCCAAATGAAATATGCACATATATTTATTCATCATTTACACTTTCAATTTCATCTAGAAAATTATTCATACTTAACGAAATTTTAATTGTATTTTCTAACATGAAAAATTATCAATGTATGGTAGTTACCACTTGACATAAAAAGTAAAATTATCCAATTTCATGTCAAAAATAGATAAACAACATAGTTATATTAGATGATAATAATGAACTAGTTTGATACATCTGACCAAGTCAACAGAAGTCAAATGATGACTCACTAATTGTCACTAAAATATAGGAAGTCGTTAAGGTGGGTTGTGACAACTGTGCAGTAGCAGTTTGATGAAATCGAATAATGACAATTACAACTGGCAACAAGTATAGACAATGGAATGGTCAATCAATTCACATATCACCATCCACAGACAAGATTAAGCAATTTTAACTCTCTCACCATGGATGACGCTACTCAACAAAAAAGTATGAAGATGTTTGAATCAACACAGGCATGATCTGACATATACAGAAGACATTTGAATCAACAAATCTTAGTGATTAGTCGCAGTGATAAAAGGAAGGGATGGATAATAAAGGGGGGAGTAAAAGAATTCCATTGAGGAGATATGCAACGTCGAACATAGCCAATAAAAATAAAAGGAACTTAATCATTTTTCCAATATATAAGTTCCTAGCCGGTTGTCTTTGAGGTCTGGATCTGTATGTATTGGAGGACTTAATATTGCAGCAATATATGTACTCTCAATAGTAAATTGGACGGACAAACGAAGTACATGGTAGAAAATTATATTTCCAAAAGTCCTTAACAATCGAAAAAGAAGAGCATGTGGTATTGGTGGTGAGGTAGAATATGTGAAAAAATAATCACAACTTTTTTTTAAAAAAATCTTACTTCAAAAATGAGGTATTTTTTTGGTGCACATCTTACTTCTGTTGTCATTCTATTTTTCCTTGTGTCATGTCGTAATATTGCACTTGATCTCAGTTCTACACAAGTTGAAGTAATGAAAAACCTTTCTGCTTATTCATCGACCTAGAAACTTGTGGCATCAAATCCTGACCCATGCCAATGGGTTGCAGTAAAGTGCAATGAAAATAAGGGCAACGTTGTGGAACTCAACTTGTCTAGTCTTGGGTTTAATGGAAATGTTTGGCAATATGTATGTAAACTGCAAGCCATTACATTTTGTATGTAATAGATTCCAATTTCTCACATGGTATCAGAGCTTTGAGGCCTCACATCCACAATGAGGTAGGGCATTTATTTTCTTGGGATATTTGACATGGTAGTAGATACAAGAAAGATATGGCAGCAGCCACCGTCCTTTAATGGACAAAATTATGATACATGGGCAAAGAAGATTAAAACCATAATGGTTGCAAATGATTTGTGGGAGTTTGTAGTTAATGGGTTCAATGATGTGACAGACCCAACTCAGTATGCTGCCCTCACAAATGCACAAAAGACCCATTTGAAAGAGTCAAGGAGGAAAGATGCAAAGGCATTAAGTTTGATTGAAGCAGCAATGACAGGGACAGTATTCCCAAATATTGCAGCAGCAAATTATGCAAAGGAAGCTTGGGATATCCTTGAAACAAACTTCAAGGGAACTGATAAAGTCTGTACAATAAAGCTATAGAATATAAGGAGGGAGTTTGAGAACCTTCAGATGAAGGAAAATGAATCAATTGCAGATTTCAGTTCAAGGACCTCCAATGCGATTAACCAACTGAAGTCAAATGGAGAAGACTATCAAGAGCAGAGGATAGTGAAAAAGATATTGAGGAGTTTACCTCATAAATATGACAATTTGGTCATAACCATAGAAGAGGCAAAAGACCTCACTGTTTTGACAATGGATGAGTTGATGGGTACTCTTCAAACCCATGAGCATAGGATCAACAGATCTACATCTTCTTCTTCCCAAGAGCAAGCATTCAAAGCTCAGTCAAATCCAAGAGGAAGGGGGAGAGGAAGAAATGGCTCAAGCAGAAACTCTAGAGGCAGAGGTCGAGGTAATGGAGGACAAAAAAATGCTGCAGCAGAAAGCTCAGGAAGAGCAAATGGAGCAAGTAGCTCACAAAATACTTCAAGAGGAGGTAAGAAAAACTACAACTCAAATAAGAGTAATGTAGAATGCTACTATTTTCATAAGTATGGGCATTATGCAAGTGAATGCTGGAAGAAGCAAAATTATCAGTCAGGACAAGCAAATGTGGCCGATGTGAACATGGGAAGTGAAAACAATGCCACTGTCTTCATCATGTGTAATGTTGGTGAAGAAAGAAGCCTTGAGGTTTGGTACCTCAACAGTGGATGTAGCAACCACATGAGTGGTAATGAAACTTTTTTTTCATTTATTGACAAGAGTTTCAAATCTGATATTAAAATGGGTAACAATGGAACCCTACCAGTAGTGGGCAAAGGATCTATTATGGTCTGCACCAAGCAAGGTGAGAAGAAGGAAATACAAAATGTGTATTTTTCCCCTGGTATGAAGCACAATTTGATGAGCATTGGTCAGCTCATTCAAAATGGATACAAAGTGCTGATAGAGAATGATATGTGTGTCATTCATGAAAAGGATGGGAGCAAGAACTTACTTGTAGCAATTCAAATGAAAAAGAATAAAATGTTTCCCTTGAGGATAGAGACATGTTTCCCATCTCAAGTTGGTGTTGCACCTCCCACACAATCAGCTCTAAAGAGTCTAATTGAAGACCCCTCACGGCTATGGCACCTCAGGTATGGTCATCTAGGGTATGATGGTTTAAATTTTTTGTCAAATAAAAGAATGGTAGAAGATTTGCCATGCATAGGAAATTCATGTGACAAGTGTGAAGCTTGTATTTTGGGTAAGCAACATAGGCTTCCCTTTAATTCTGGAAATTCTAGGAGGGCTAGATATCCATTAGAGTTAGTGCATACTGACCTAGTCGGTCCTATGCAAGTTACTTCCATTGGGGGTAGTACTTATTTTATAACATTTATTGATGATTTCAGTCGTAGGACATGGGTGTATTTCTTAAAGAATAAATCTGAAGCATTTGATAAATTTGTAAAATTTAAAGCCCAAGCTAAAAGAGAATGTGGACACTATATCAAGGTCCTAAGATCAGATAGAGGAGGGGAGTATACCTCCAATTCTTTTGTAAATTTTTGCAAGAAACATGGTATAAAGAAAGAGCTCACAGCCAGCTACACACCACAATAGATTGGAGTGGCTGAAAGAAAGAACAGGACCATTGTTGAAATGGCAAGGAGCATGATGAAAGAGAAAGGTCTCCCAATTGAATTTATGGGAGAGGCTATGGCAACAACAATTTACCTAATTAATAGGTGTCCTACAAAGGCAGTTCATGATAGAATTCCAATGGAAGCATGGTCACGAGGAAGATGGACAATTGAACACCTAAGGGTGTTTGAATGTGTTGCATATGCACATGTGCCTAAAGAGAAAAGGCAAAAATTGGATGACAAAGGTGTGAAGTGCATCTTCACAGGGTACAGCTTAGAATCAAAGGCATACAGATTGTATGACCCATTGAACAACAAGATGATTCTCTCAAGAGATGTGGAATTTCTTGAAAATCAGTCTTGGTATGGTCCAACTGATGAGTCACCAAGCACTTCAAGTAAAGTACCAATTATGAGTGAAGAAGATGTTGATGAATAACAAGAAGAAGGAGAAAATAGAAGAAAAGGAAAGCAACCTCAGTCATTGTCGAGCTCCTCTAGGCATGACTGAGTGTCAGTGCCTAGTAACAATGAAGACCGAGCTGGTCGGCAAAGTAGCAGTAGTGAAGATTCTGATCCCACACTCTCCTCCCTATTACCAAGAAAGACTAAGAGTCTTAGAGAGATATCCCAAGATGAAAGGTATGAAGATTATGATGAGAGTGTTAATTTTGCATTATTTTCTCATAATGATCCAATATATTTTGAAGAAGCTATTAAGGAGAAGAAATGGTGTAAGGCCATGGATGAGGAGATAGATGCTATAGAAATAAATGAGACATGGGAGCTAACTGAATTGCCTCCCAAGAAGCAAGTAAATTGGAGTGAAATGGGTCTACAAGACCAAATGTAATGCTGAAGGTAAAATTGATAGGCATAAGGCAAGGCTGGTAGTCAAGGGTTACAAACAACAATATGGTAGAGATTATGATGAGACATATGCCCCAGTTGCAAGAATGGAAATTGTGCATGCTATCATAACAATTGCAGCTCAGCACAAATGGAAGGTATACCAAATGGATGTGAAGTCTGCCTTCCTAAATGGTATATTGAAAAAAGAAGTACATGTGGAATAGCCACCTGGTTATGAAGTTGCAAGTGAAGAGAATAAAGTATATAGATTGAAGAGAGCTCTTTATGGGCTCAAGCAAGCTCCAAGGGCATGGTATAGTAGGATTGACTCATATTTGATGAGCAATGGCTTTAGCAAAAGCAATAGTGAGCCTACTCTCTACATCAAGGCAACAAATGGTAATGTGTTGATTGTTGTCTTGTATGTAGATGATTTAATTTTTACTGGTAATGACAAGGCTCTAATTGGTGAGTTCAAAGAGGCTATGAAAAATGAATTTGAAATGACAGACCTTGGCCTCCTGAAATACTTTTTAGGCATACAAGTAAAACAAATGCATGATGACATCTTCATCTCTTAAGAAAAGTATGCAGGGCAGATCTTGGAGAGATTTAAAATGCAAAATAGTAAGGCAGCCCCAGCACCAACAGCAGTAGGTTTGAAGTTGAGCAAGGAAGAATCTAGCAAGAGAGTGGATCTAACCCTATACAAGAGTATGGTTGGAAGTTTAATGTATTTGACTGCAACTCGGCCATACCTAATGCATGCAGTAAGTTTGATTTCCAGATTTATGGAAAAACCAAAGGATTCCCATTGCCAAGCAGAAAAAAAGGATCCTAAGGTATGTGAAAGGTACCAAAAGATTTGGAATTTTTTATACTGCATCAAATGAATTTAAGTTGGTTGGTTACACCAATAGTGATTGAGTTGGAAGTATAGATGATAGGAAGAGAACTTCTGAATACATGTTTCATATGGGATTGGGTGCAATTTCATGGGCATCCAAGAAGCAACCTATTGTTGCTCAATCTACAGCAGAGGTTGAATACATAGCAGCAAATGTAGCAGCATGTCAGGCTATTTGGTTAAGGAGGATCTTGACAAATTTGAATGAAAGGCAAGAGGATGGAACCACAATTTATTGTGACAAAATTTCATCAATTGCATTGTCCAAGAATCTAGTCTTCCATGGTAGAAGCAAGTCTATTGAGATCAAATATCACTTCATCAGAGAGTTGGTGGAGAATGGGGATATCAAGATAGAATTTTGCAGGTCTGAGCAGCAGCTAACAGACATTTTTACTAAGCCATTAGGCATTGGAACTTTTGTATACCTAAGAGAGAGTCTTGGTGTAGTTGATTTGGATCAACAGTGATCCTTGTTTTTTTGGCTCGGGACATAGGGGGAGTGTTAGAATTTAATGTGGTGGTTGTCTTGCCCTTGGAGCCAAATGCCCACCTACCACTCCAAAACAAATAGAAAAAATAACTACGGTGGGTGAGATTTTGAAATCTGAAAAGAGGGGGAAATATATGACAAAAGGAATGTCTCAGATTCATTCGACTAGATTTAGAGAGTCAGTTCAGCAGAGCAGAGCAAATCAGAAGTTTAGCAGAGCAGAGTAGAGTAGAGAAGGAAGAAGGAAAGAAGTTTGTGCCTGTAGTTGCACGTGTTTCTTCCTCTGTTCATTCTATAAGTTTTCTATTGTTGGTTTTGTCTTGTTGAAGCAATGATTACTCCAAGCACCATTGTATGCAGCCATTAGAGTTGCAAGTTTAAAGTTCATTGAAGTTTGAAGTTTTACCATTTTAGGGTTATTTTAGGATTTTCTAGTTGAAGCCGAATGCTCCCAAATTTTGTAATGTTTTTAATCAAAGTTGAATAGAAAGCAAGCAGGCATACTTGAATTCATTGTTCTTTTTCTATTCACTACATTTGAGAAGTTTGCTTAGAAGCTTCAAGCTTTGGCTCTCTGGTTTTAATGGTGGAAACATTCATGTTGAAATTTCAATAAGTTATAATTTTTCAGTTTGAGTTGAGCTCACTCAGCATCTATTGTTGTCGAGCATTGCCTTTGAGTGTCGAGCTCTTCTTGTGCAGAGCTAACTCAGCACCTACTGCCTATCACTTGACAATAGTTAGTGATGAAAAAACTGTCACTCGACACCTTCATGTGCCGAGCACATTGCCACTCGGCACCTTCAAGTGTCGAGCAAACTAGCACTCGACACCTTCCTGTGCCGAGCACACTGTTTTAGGTTTTAGAGTTGTGAGTTTTAATTGAATTTTATATTTCTCACAAGAGTGCCAATACGTGACCAAGGATTTAATTAAACTACTCAACAAAATTATTTCAAAAGGTTGTCATTTAATTGAAAAGACCAATTAAAGATTGTGCTTGGGAGTTATAGAAGAAATTTCAAATGAATGTGGTATCATGATATGTCATGATTACAAAATGTGAACTTATAGATTTGTTGAAAAAAAATTAAAAAGGAAGAACATTCAAGTATAGTGTATTATATTACAAGTGTGAACCAGTTGTACACTATGAATAAGGAATTGCCAACTCAAATATTTTCAAAGGGGTGCATTATTTCAAAGAGAAGACCAAGGAGTAATCACACACATCTAGTGTCCAACACATCTATAGATTAAAGAAGATTCAAATCATTATTTTCAACAGTCATATGAAAAAGACATTCAGAGGTGAAAAACAACAATATTGGGCCCCTATAGAATACAACAAAGCTTACAAAATTGGGGGATAGTCAAGTCAATGAATAAATAAACATAACCAACATCAAGGTCAATATATTATGCAGTGAAGACCACATAACAAGAATCAAAATCACAATGAACACCATATAACAAGAATCAAAATCATCAAAAAAAGGAAATGAGGTCATAAGCATTGAGGATATAATTATGATGAGACAAGGAAAGACATCAATTTTTGTAGGATACAATTGCAACAACAAATAATTTCATAGAATGTCAAAGGGGAAAATTAAGTGAACTAGAGGAAGATAGCAAATTAAGAAAGCATTCTAAAGCTTAAACACTAAGCAAAGAAGGAATGGGGATTTATGGATGGTATTAGCAAGTAATGGAGACCGAAACATAAGAAAATCAGAATAATTGTTCGAACAAGAAAAAACAAAGGATAGGAGATTATAATTGGGTCAAGTCTCCCAAGTTCGGTCAACAACAATACACGATGGAGCTAGTGGAAAATTATTTTTGTTCTACACCTAGCCATCACAATTTAGTATAAAACAAGTTGGTAGCCTTGGAAGAGGAAGGCAACATCTCTTTGTTGAAGAAGCTATAGAAAAGTTTTTAATTGTAGTTGTGGCTGATAGAGATGTTCGCGTATTAGCTTGAAATGTAAATTGTAATGTAACTTCCCTTGGAAACATTCATTCGAGTTTATGCTTACTGGAAGTAATAAAATGCAGATTTGAATGAAAGCTCATATCAATTATTATGCATAACCTTCATAATGTCTAAAATATGATACACGAGGGAACAATGATAAATATGTGTCTTTTGATATACGTACACTTCATGATGGGTTATGTATGATGATCTTTGGTTCAATTTTCTTATAAATGGGATCAACCAAAGGATTTCATCTATTTGATTTCCAAGGAAGTGGACGATATAAAAAAGATTTCGATAGTGATTGAAAACTCTATACAATGGAGGATGAGAGAATTCTACATTGTGGGGGAAATAATAACCAAATGGTACATTCTCATTGTAGAAAAATGCTTGGATGGAGACATCATCTTATTTGATGCATATAGACCTTCATTGGAGCAAATTCTATCAAGCATATTGAGGAATAGAAGGTTGGTACTTTACAAATGCTACCAAATATTGTGTAGACTCAATATTGTGACAGTAGCTCTAAAGAAGTCATGATCTAGAATTCTTTAGTCATCTGATGATTAAGCTAGATAAAGTGAGGCTCTTGACGATTGAGATTATGAAGTATCCTTCTCTATTAAGGGGGAGTATGATTCTTCATCAAAAGCAACGGAGGAGCTCAGAAGATTGATATTCAGAGAGAGTCTAAAAATACATGCGTATGACTACATAATTTAATCAGCCTACCCATGTATACATCATGAGGAAGTAATGATTTATCACCATAAAATCAGAAGATAAATATCAAATTCAGAGGGAGTCCAACAGGCATTCTTGGGCGAAGAGAGCCTCTAAGGGAGTAACTATTGGACCTAACTTCCCAGGATCATTGTTTAGAGGGAGAATTTTGAGGTGCAATCCCTTGTGAATGATATCTTCTCTATGAGAGAAGTTCTAAGTGAAATTCCATGTAACACATCATTCTCTGTGAGAGAGAAGTTGAGGTGAAATCTCGTGTTCCACCATCTGACTTGGTTCATGGTGGTTGTTATTTTGCATATGTGGATTATGTCATGAAAGGTGATGATCTTTCATTGATATATATAGAGGGTTCTATTGTAAGGTGATGATCTTATCAATAGCTTGACCTATTATCATGGTAGACTACCTTAAGCTTTTGTCCTAAAGTGTCGTTAGTAATGATAATGAACGTATCATGATCAGACTACATTAACTTGTCCTAGAGTGTTGTAGATCATAATACTTGTCATTATAGAGTTCATGAGATGTTGATTACTAGTTATTTGATCGACTGCATTAAGTTGTTGTCCCAGAGTGCTAAAAATTAGATAACTCATAACTTACTAGGATATAACATATCAGTTAGTGTAATGGCTAAGCCTCTAAAAAGAAATGTCTCTCGCTCTAAATTTTGCTTACGCTCCTACCCACATTGCTCTTGTCAAGTTTCAATATTTTTTTTCTCCTTCTCATTTTTATTTGGCAAATAATGGGGATGATGTTTGCTCTTTGATTGCAATAGTGGATGCTCTTTGTCCCTCTATTGCGGCTAGGGTCACCGCGGCTACTGCTATTAAGGCTCAATGTTCCCCTATTGCTCAGTCTTGGGTTGTTGTGGGGAGGTGTACAATCTCTTATGATGATGTGGTTGGCTTTGAGGCAAGTATGAGGGGTCCTACTGTGATGTCGAGGCTTCGTTCAACTATGCCTATCTCTGTAAGTAACCCGCTTATGCTTCATCTAGATTAAGAAATTATTGATGAGATTGCCACATATGTAGAGGACTACTCTTATTCAGCTGTTATTTTTTATTTTAGGGGATTTTGACCCTCTCTGTCAAATTTGCATGCTTGGATTTCCAAATATTGGGAACCTATCATTTCACATTTACCCTATGGCAAGGGGCTTTTTTATTGTGAAATTTGCAAATGCTGAAGATAGAAATTTCATCCTGTGTCATGGTTTCTCTTGGGAGGAGAGGTTCCCCTTGATGGCCAAACCTTGGTATAAGGATTTTGACCCGACATCTAAATCCTTTAATAAAATTCCTCTTTGGGTAAGGTTGTTGAATCTTTCCCTTTACTTTTGGTTGGATTCTGACCTAGAGATTGTGGGGAAGGCCCTTGGGGACTTCTTTTTGGTTGATTTAGTATCTTCTAATGTGTATAGGATGATGCATGCTCACATTCTTGTGGAGATAGATGTCTCCAAGGGGCTCCCTGAAATGATTAAGTTGGCTTTTCCAAATGGTTCTTAGATTTAGCTTCTTGATTATGAGGGTATTCCCTTCAAATGTAGGAAATGCCATAAGACCATCCATCTTGCTATGCGATGCTCCTTTGATAAGGTTAGATTGAAGAAATCACCTTCTTTTTGGTCGGGGGTTTTGGACAATCACAAAATGGTTT
This sequence comes from Cupressus sempervirens, assembly GCA_028749045.1. Classification (NCBI taxonomy): domain Eukaryota; kingdom Viridiplantae; phylum Streptophyta; class Pinopsida; order Cupressales; family Cupressaceae; genus Cupressus; species Cupressus sempervirens. The sequence goes on along the minus strand of CM053787.1, from coordinate 542,086,531 downwards.
AGAAATAATCCATAGTTGCGGATGGGTTGGATGACTCTTCTTTGAATGATCATTCTTTCGTGGAGGATTTTGTTGTCATCTTTGATGATTCAAATGTTGTTCTTATGGCGTTGACCAAGAAGGTTGTAGTTGTCCCTTCATCTATTGTTGTTGATTCGAATGTTGTCCCCAACCAAACCTTAGTTTGATAAAGAGGGGAGTAAAAGAATTCCATTGAAGAGATCTGCAACGTCAAACATAGCCAATAACAAAAAAAGGAACTTAATCATTTTTCCAATATATAAGTTCCTAGCCGATCGTCTTTGAGGTCTGGATCTGTATGTATTGGAGGACTTAATATTGCAACAATATATGTACTCTCAATAGTAAATTGGATGGACAAACGAAGTACATGGTAGAAAATTATATTTCCAAAAGTCCTTAACAATTGAAAAAGAAGAGCATGTGGTATTGGTGGTGAGGTAGAATATATCTATGCAATCTATGTACCAAGTACACCATTTGGGAGTAGTAATGAAAATATATAATTGTGAATTCCTCAATACCAGAATCCTACCATGGATGAGGATGACTCAAGAGTTTTTTTGACAACTCTTAAATAGAAACATATTACTCTAAACTCTAAAATGTATCACCAGTTATGTGAACCAACAGAATAAAATTGATGATGGGTCGAGGCAACATTCTCCAACACTCATGATCGTTGAAAAATTTGTATGGGTGCAAATGTTTACTGCATTGACATGAGGGAAATTAACATCATACAATGATCAAGGGTTGGGCTTCACAACTAGCCATTTTCATTTTTTTAAATGTTTTGCAGTGTGTCTTCTTTTGTGTGAGTATAAATTGACTCCTAGATATGACCTCGATGGAAGCTGGTATTACCTCTTCTTTCCATTTTGATATTTTATGGGTGACGTGTGGTTTCCTAGAGTATACAGAGTGCCAATACGTGACCAAGGATTTAATTGAACTACTCAACAAAATTATTTCAAAAGGTTGTCATTTAATTGAAAAGACCAATTAAAGATTGTGCTTGGGAGTTATAGAAGAAATTTCAAACGAATGTGGTATCATGATATGTCATGATTACAAAATGTGAACTTATAGATTTGTTGAAGAAAAAATTAAAAAGGAAGAACATTCAAGTATAGTGTATTATATTACAAGTGCGAACAAGTTGTACACTGTAAATAAGGAATTGCCAAGTCAAATATTTTGAAAGGGGTGCAGTCTTTCAAAGAGAAGACCAAGGAGTAATCAAACACATCTAGTGTCCAACACATTTGTAGATTAAAGAAGATTCAAATCATTATTTTCAACAGTCATACGAAAAAGACATTCAGAGGTGAAAAAAAACAATATTGGGCCCCTATAGTGTTGGAATATTAATTGAATATAGTCATTTGTCCCTAGAGCCAAACACCCACCTACCACCCCTGAACATTTAGAAAATTTACTATAGGTAGGTGAGTTTTCAAATTCAAAAATGAGGGGGAAAACATTTTGCAAGTATGACAAAAAGGAATGTTTTAGACTCATTCAACCAGAGAGTGACAGAAGTAGAAGTTGAAGAGCTCAGAAGTTGTAAAGAGAAGAGAAGTGATCAGCAAATCTAGTCGTTAGAGTGCAGAGACAAGGAAGTTTATTTTGTGCCTGCAGATGCATGTGTTTTTTCTCTGGTCATTCTGTGAGTTCTTAGTTTATTGCTTGATTCGACCTATGAAGCGGTGATTGCTCCAATTGTTATTGTATGCAGCCATTAGAGCTACAAGTTTGAAGTTTTAGGGTTATTTTAGGGTTTTTTGGTTGAAGTTGAATGCTCCCAGATTTTGTGATGGTTTAATCAAAGTTGAATAGAAAACAAGGAGGCATACTAGAATACATTGTTCTTCTTCTATTTATTGCATTTAAGAATTTTGTTTGGAAGTTTCAAGTTTTGGCTCTTTGGTTTTAATGGTGGAAAAGTTCATGCTATAGTTTTGTCACTCGATATTGGTTTTGGTAGAAGTCATTTCTTTGCAATGGCTACCGAGTTCACTCAGTGCCTTCTTCTACTGAGCTCCATCCTCCTGTGGCTACCGAGTTCACTCGGTAATCACACTACCGAGCTCACTCGGCATCCATTGGTGCCAAGTTTCCTTTCACGTGTCGAGTTGTCTCGGCTCCTTCTTGTGCCAAGCTCACTCGGCACACTGCTGCCACTCAGTTTATTAAAGTGTCGAGTAAATTTGGCACTCGGTAATAGTTTGTGCCGAGTGAAAATTATTAAAAGGTGTGAATTTATTTTAACATTTCTCACATATAGAATACAACAAAGCTTATAGAATTGGGGGATAGTCAAGTCAATGAATAAATAAACATAACCAACATCAAGTTCAATATATTATGCAGTGAAGACCACATAACAAGAATCAAAATCACAATGAACACCATATAACAAGAATCAAAATCATAAAAAAAAGGAAATGAGGTCATAAGCATTGAGGATATAATTACGATCAGACAAGGAAAGACATCAATTTTTGTAGGATACAATCGCAACAACAAAGAATTTCACAGAACGTCAAAGGGGACAATTAAGTGAACTAGAGGAAGATAGAAAATTAAGAAAGCATTCTAAAGCTTAAACACTGATCAAAGAAGGAATGGGGATTTATGGATGGTATTAGCAAGTAATGGGGACTGAAACATAAGAAAATCAGAATAACTGTTTGAACAAGGAATAATGAAGGATAGGAGATTATAATTGGGTCAAGTCTCCCAAGTCCGGTTAGCAACAATACACGATGGAGCTAGTGGAAAATTATTTTTGTTCTACACCTAGCCATCACAATTTAGTATAAAACAAGTTGGTAGCCTTGGAAGAGCAAGGCAACATCTCTTTGTTGAAGAAGCTATAGAAAAGTTTTTTATTGCAATTGTGGCTGATAGAGATGTTCAAATATTAGCTTGAAATGTAAATTGTAATGTAACTTCCCTTGGAAAAATTTGTTTGAGTTCATTCTTACTGGAGCTAATAAAATGAAAATTTGAATGAAAGCTCATATCAATTATTATGCATAACCTTCATAATGTCTAAAATATGATACACGAGGGACAATGATAAATATGTATCTTTTGATATACTTACACTTCATGATGGGTTATGTATGATGATCTTTGGTTCAATTTGCTTATAAATGGGAGCAACCAAAGGACTTCATCTATTTGATTTCCAAGGAAGTGGATGCTATAAAAAAGATTTGGATAGTGATTGAAAACTCTATACAATGGAGGATGAGAGAATTCTACATTGTGGGGGAAATAATAACCAAATGGCACATTCTCATTGTAGAAAAATGCTTGGATCGAGACATCATCTTATTTGATGCATATAGACCTTCATTGGAGAAAATTCTATCAAGCATGTTGAGGAATAGAAGGTTGGTACTTTACACATACTACCAAATATTGTGTAGACTCAATCTTGTGACAATAGCTCTAAAGAAGTCGTGATCTAGAATTCTTTAGTCATCTGATGATCAAGCTAGATAAAGTGAGGCTCTTGATGATTGAGATTATGAAGTATCCTTTTATATTAAGGGGGAGTATGATTCTTCATCAAAAGCAATGGAGGAGCTCAGAAGATTGATATTCAGAGAGAGTCTAAAAATACATGTGTATGACTACATAATTTAATCGGCCTACCCCTGTATACATCATGAGGAAGTAATGATTTATCACCATAAAATCAGAAGATCAATATCAAATTTAGAGGGAGTCCAACAAGCATTCTTGGGCGAAGAGAGCCTCTAAGGGAGTAACTATTGGACCTAACTTCCCAGGATCATTATTCAGAGGGAGAATTTTGAGGTGCAATCCCTTGTGAATGATATCTTCTCTATGAGAGAAGTTATAACTGAAATTCCTTGTACCACATCATTCTCTGTGAGAGAGAAGTTGAGGTGAAATCTTGTGTTCCACCATCTGACTTGGTTCATGGTGGTTGCTATTTTGCATATGTGGATTATGTCATGAAAGGTGATGATCTTTCATTGATATATATAGAGGGTTCTATTGTAAGGTGATGATCTTATCAATAGCTTGACCTATTATCATGGTAGACTACATTAAGTTGTCTTGGAGTGTCATTAGTAATGATAACGAACATATCATGATCAGACTACATTATCTTGTTCCAGAGTGTTGTAGATCATAATACTTTTCATTATAGAGTTCATGAGATGTTGATTACTAGTTATTTGATTGACTGCATTAAGTTGTTGTCCCAAAGTGCTAAAAATCAGATAACTCATAACTTACTAGGATATAACATATCAGTTAGTGTAATGGCTAAGCCTCTAAAAAGAAATGTCTCTCACTCCAAATTTTGCTTACGCTCCTACCCACATTGCTCTTGTCAGGTTTCAATCTTTATTTTCTCCTACTCATTTTAATCTGGAAAATAATGGGGATGATGTTTGCTATCTGATTGCAACAGTGGATGCTCTTTGTCCCTCTATTGCGGCTAGGGTCACCGCCGCTACTACTATTAAGGCTCACTGTTCCCCTGTTGCTTAGTCTTAGGCTACTGTAGGGAGGTCTACTATCTCTTATGATGATGTGGTTGGCTTTGAGGCAAGTATGGGGGGTCCTACTGTGATGTCGAGGCTTCGTTCAACTCTGCCTATCTCTATAAGTAACATGCTTGTGCTTCATCTAGATTAAGAAATTATTGATGAGATTGCCACATATGTAGAGGAATACTCTTCTTTAGTTGTTATTTTTTGTTTTAGGGTATTTTGACCCTCTCTGTCAAATTTGCATGCTTGGATTTCCAAATATTGGGAACCTATCATTTCACATTTACCCTATGGCAAGGGGCTTTTTTATTGTGAAATTTGCAAATGTTGAAGATAGAAATTGCATCTTGTGTCATGGTTTCTCTTGGGAGGAGAGGTTCCCCTTGATGGCCAAACATTGGTATAAGGATTTTGACCTGACATCTAAATCCTTTAATAAGATTCCTCTTTGGGTAAGGTTGTTGAATCTTCCCCTTTACTTTTGGCTGAATTCTAACCTAGAGATTGTGGGGAAGGCCCTTAGGGACTTCTTTTTGGTTGATTTAGTATCTTCTAATGTGTATAGGATGATGCATGCTCACATTATTGTGGAGATAGATGTCTCCAAGGGGCTCCCTAAAAATTAAGTTGGCTTTTCCAAATGGTTCTTAGATTTAGCTTCTTGATTATGAGGGTATTCCCTTCAAATGTAGGAAATTCCATAAGACCATCCATCTCGCTATGCGATGCTCCTCTGATAAGGTTAGATTGAAGAAATCACCTTCTTGGTGGTTGGTGGTTTCGGACAATCACAACATGGTTCAGAAATAATCCATAGTTGCGGATGGGTTGGATGACTCTTCTTTGAATGATCATTCTTTCGTGGAGGATTTTGTTGTCATCTCTAATGATTCAAATTTTTTTCTTATGGTGTTGACCAAGAAGGTTGTAGTTGTCCCTTCATCTATTGTTGTTGATTCAAATTTTGTCCCTCTAGCGGCTCTAGTTCAAAATGGCATTGATGTCCCTTCTTTTTTTGTTGGCCAGAACACACGTGTTGGTGCTATTTTGGCTATTTTAATCTCCTACAGTGAGGATGTTGGGGGTTGGTTATGGGGTTGAATTCCCTGATTGGAAAAAGGCTTCTGGGAAGGTAGAGGATGGATGGACATCAGTAAAAGAAAAAGAAAAAGTCAAGTCCTCCAAACCTTAGTTTGATATGTCTTTATGTTCTCAAAAGACAAGATGAAAATGTAAAATCTTGATGGTCGGTATTGTATAAGGTTTTGGGTCCTTTCAAAACTTGTTACTTTCCTGCTCTTTTAGATGTTGTCCCTTTTTGTATTGCTCTCCTAGCTTTCTTTGGCCCATTGTTTCTTTGTTGTTTATTTTAGTTTAGGACTTAAATGTTTATTTCTTTGGTAAACTATTGGGTTTTAGGCACCTATTAAAACATGTTTTACTTAATCAAAAACATATCAGTTAGTGTTCAGTCACTTGGAATCTCAATGTGGATGGCTCTCGCTCACGCTCACACTACGTTTCAAACTATTGATGTTCCCGCCCACCATCCTCCTCATGTTGTTGTTGCATCTATCACATTTGGGGGTGTTTCTCATGAGAAGGCCTTTGCCCATGTTGTTGCATCTCCTGGTGAGTCTTTTTGGCTATCTCAAACAGCTCTCTCTAGGTCTCTGTTTGCTACGGGGAGGTCTATGCTTTCTTATGTAGATTTGGCCACTTTTTAGGTAGGTCTTGGTAGTCCTGCCTCTGCTGGGATAGGGGAAACCCATCCTTTAGTTGTACATGTCTCTGCTAGTTGCCCCATTTTGGTGAATCTTGATTCTAAACCTATTGATGAGATCTCAAAAAATGTGAAGGATTGCTCTCTTATTGCTACTATTTTTTTGTTTTAGGGGTTTCTGGCCCTCGCTTCTAGATTTACATGCTTGGATTTCCAAACATTGGGAACCAATCATAATTGATGCAGCTCAGATTTACCATGTGGAAACGAGTTTTTTTATTGTGAAATTTGTGAATGTTGTAGATAGGAATACCATCTTGTGTAATAATTGTTTCTCTTGGGAGGAGAGGTTTCTCCTGATGGAGAAACCTTGGTATTAGGGATTCAATCCAACTACAAAATCCTTTAATAAGATACCTTTATAGGTAAGATTGTTGAATCTTCTCCTTCACTTTTGACTGGATTTAGTCTTGAAGTCTATGGGGGAGGACATTAGGGATTTCCAGATGGTTGATTTGAAGTCTTCTAATGTGTCTAAGACAACGTATGCTCACATTCTTGTGGAGGATGATGTTTCTAAGGGTCTCCGTGAACAGATTACTTTGGCTTCTCCAAATGGTTCTTGGACCCATAATCTTGATTATGAGGGTATTCCTTTCAAATGCAGGAAATGTCACAAGACTGGTCATCTCATTGCACAGTGTTCATCTAATAAGGTTAGATGAAAGAAATCACCTTCTTGGTGGTTGGGGGTTTTGGACCATTATTATACAGTTCGAAAAGTTTCCAAGGAATGGGATGGGGTGGATTACTCACCTCGAAATGCACTTTCTTTGGTAGATGATAATGTTGTTGTCCTTAATGATATGGATGTTGTCTCTAAGACGGCTTTGAATCAGATTACTAAGGTTGTCCCTTTTTTGTTGTTGTTGGAGTTGGTTCAGTTGGCTTCTCCTATTATTGTGGATATTGATGCCCATGTTTCTTCTATGAGGGTTTTGGTGATTAGCAATGGTGCCACCTCTTTCCCTCCTATGGATTCTCTTTGCAGTCTACCTTGGTTCTTTAGGTTTATCTCTGGATAGGTAGATGGCTACTAAGAAGGTGGAGGATGGATGGACATCAGTTAAAAGAAAAAAAAAATCAAATCATCCAAACCTTCATTTGTGTCTTTATGTTCTCAAAAGACTGGACCAAAATGTAAATCTTGATGGTCCTTTTTTATTTCTAGGTTGGCTTGTAGCCCTCTTGTTGGGAACTATGGTGTGTCATTCTTGTTCATCAAGTGGTATTACATAGTTGTGTTGAGATCTTTCATTGCTATATCTTTCTTTTCTCTTTGTACAAGGTTTCGGGTCCTTTCAAAACTTGTTTTTACTTAATCAAAACATATTATTTTGGTGGGCATCAAAGATTTGATGCCAATGCATATACCAAAAGAATAAGTATGATGAATATCATATGATTGATATTTCTTGTTGAAACATACTTCAGATTATATTGAAAGATAACATCTAAGTTGATGGATATATGTTGATATCCTTAAATATGTCATTCTAGGAATATGTCATTCGATCATGAGATACATTGTTGATGGTAAATCATCATTTAGAAAAATATTCTTTAATATATATATATAGTCATTTATATTATTGTTAATATATTATTGTTAATATATTATTATTATCTAATAATGATTAACTATAGAGACATGTCTCCTCTCATATTTATAAGTCTTCAAATATGCATTTGGAACACACCAATTACAATGACAGTGTTATTACATTTGTAGAAAATAATACTAGATAATTCAACAAGGAAGCCTAACCCAAATAGAAATTTTATTAAATTTCCCATAAGAGGTTAAAATCTAAATGCCATGGTTTCATCATCAACAAAAATTTATCCTCCCAAGTAAAGAAATGATCATATAGGACCTTAGTTATATCCTCAACATTATTAAGTTTAGCAATTAATTAGCCCTTGACCATGGGATATATATGCATAGAACCTATAAGGATAAGTTCTCATTGTTAGGTGATCGAGGATTTGTAGTTGTGGAAGGCTTGGCCAGAAGCCCTGAAACTAACAAATCAATTTATGAGATAGGAAAGCAAAGGTATTGTGGACAATCTCTTTCTCTGTGTCAATGGACAACCTAAGGGCCAAGGACTTACAAACAAGAACTAGGGTCATGTGTTGTAAATCTTAAGGCCTGGTCACACTCACAGGCATAGCCCAACTATCTGAAGCCATCATGGAGCTAGGAGGAACATTAAAGACTAAGGAGGAGGAGGAGACACAAACTTTGTAGAAGATACCACAAGGAGATCCACACCAACATTGGTATCCCCATGAACAATAAGGGGAGCGTCATAGGGAACTACCCTAGCTGAAGAGACAATGAGAGGCACAACCAAGGGCACAAGGGGTAGTTAAGCCCCACACCCTCCACAAGGAAAATAGCAGATGACAGATTGACAACACTGACAAAAGCCTTCAAATTAGAGTTCACAAACCTAGTGCCTATAATGAAATTGGTTGGTTACCATTTATTAGCACATTTTAGTTTGGTTAAAGATTTAAAAATCAGGATGGCATCACTCCATATTTTACTTATGACCCAAGGTTGTCAACTTTCTTTACCTCAAAAGAACTGTTTATACCTCTATACAAATGCTTCAAGTATAGAAGTTTTTCAACTCTCACTCAATTTTTTATTTGGTTTGACAAGATATCTCTATGCATAGAGGCCATGGTTGCAGAGTGCGAAAGTCTAGTTCTCTTGTTGCAATGTTTGCAATGTGCTCCATCTTGTAGGCTCAATGCCCTTCATGTCCTTTATGCCTTGGATAGTGCCTTAAAACTTGCATGGACTTCAACTAAACATTAATTTTATGCTTTCTTGAGACATGCTTTAAAGGTTGATGCTATTAGAGACAACTACAACTGAGGAATAAAGGACTAGTACAAGTATTCTTTTGTGATATTTGAGCTACTTTGTGAAATTGATTGCATATGATGTAGGAGTGAATGCAATTCTTGAGGTTGAAAAGTTCCTTTCCAATGATAATACCTAATATGGATATAGTGTTACTCTAGGCACTCATGAATTTGGTGGTTGCAAGAGTTATTAATCCATTTAAGGTTGAAGGTATTGAGTTAGCAAATGTGGTAGTAGTGAATACTTGTGGGGCAGAAAATATGACAACATAGGCTAGATTAAGTTCGTAGGAAGGGTATAGTATCTCTTACATAAAGAAAATGTGAAAAAAATAACCTATATGTTTTGCATGAATTCAATTTCGCCCTAAATGTCTATATCTCATGGTTGACAATTGACAAGGTGAAAACAACCCCAAATAAATCTAAGCTATTGTTCATTGATATAATGATAACAAATATGAGAGACATGATTGGCATATTGTTAGAGGGGATGCAGTTCCGCCATAAATTTTTCTTCATATTTCATGACTTATGATGTAAAGATGACCCCAAACCATCAAACTGTAAGCTATTGTTGGTTGATATAAAGATATCAAATGCAAGAGACATGATTGGTATAGTGAAAGATGTGGTTTGTGGTGGTTATCCTATTGTAACAAATGGATTTTAAGCTAGAATCCATAGCGACCCTTGTTGTGAAAAATTTGTGAGGTTCATTAAAGATTGAAGTCTAAAGGCTCTTGAATTTTGAGAAGGAAAATTAAATATTTGGATGACGTTGTTTTGTTGTTTTGGATAGAAGCACTACCATTACAAATGAAGTGGGATTGCCAATTGACAAAGTTGGCAATATAGTTTTGGAAATAACTACCCATATAGTACTAACAAAAGACTCAACGATAATAATTGTTGATGTAAGGACTCAAGAAGCTATTGAGAGAAGAGGTAATCAAATTAGGAGCTTGATTATTGTTGCTAATACACAAGAAGGGGGAAAGCTTGTTGGGCATATTGTCAAATGCCAAGTTGTGAATCTAAGAATAAATTTTTTCAATAAAGAATCTTATTAGGCCAAAGATGAATGAGGTAAGCAAGGAGTTGAAGCATCCTACTTTACATGGGTATTCATGTTTAATTCTTGAGCTTGAAGATGGTGTGCTGAAAGGGCTCTTCACTTCCGCAAACACTTACTAGGGGAAGATGATTTTGACAAGAGATTGTTGACTTCAAGTATCCTTGAATAAAATTTGAAGAAGTTGAAGTCTTGCAATGCTTCTCTTGGCCTAATTAAAATGTTGCAATAAGCTTGGAAAACAAAGGGACATCATTGTTTGTAGCATTTGGTAGGACTAGATGGGAGATTATGTGAATTCCAAGGAGAATCTTACCATCCCTTTCCTTCCAACACTCATCTAACCATTATTTTCTCAGTCATCTAACCATTCTTTTCTCTGTCCCTTTTCACATAATTATCTCTTCAAGTTGGAAAAGATAATACTTGTATAAATGATGAGAAGAAAATTTATATTTGTACAACTATTAATATAAAAAATTCTTACTTTTCCCATAGATGTAGCCTTTAGTAGTGAACCATCTAATTTGTTGTATTGTTTTTATCAAATGTGCAATAGTTCTTTGTTTCAATATAATTTTGTATTTCCATATTTGCTCTTAATTCTCAAAATTATTGTATATTGTATATATAAATTGGACATGCGTGAATGTATGTATTGTTGGTTCCCAAAACCACATATTGGAAATCCAAGAGCTTGCCACTTCTCTGATAAGACTTCTCAATTAGTTTCGGCCCACGAACGGAAATACTTCTTGATTCCCCTGAACTTTAGGCTCCACTACACCTAGGCAGGTAGACCTTCTCCTCGAACATTATCACTTGGTTCAGAGGATTTCTAAAGTGAAATAAAACTTAGGAGTTCTTCAATTGGCAAGGTCCTTGAACTCAATCAAAGTGAAACTGAATGTTGATTGTTTAAAATGGTTGGATGTTTTGTATAATTGAATAATAATTAATTTTCTAATCGTAGGAAGGAGTTATAGATTTTTTGATTTCAATAATAAAAAGACTAGTGCCCCTGTTTATCTGGGCAATAGAGTCAACTTCAGTAAATTTTTACATACAACTTTATAATGTTTTATGCACTTATACTTTCCAAAAATTTAATAATCAAGATGTGACAGATCAAATATATACGCAATCTTAAATTAGCCCAAATTGAACTTTAACTCCTTTGGTAGGGAGACAAACTAGACACAAATATGGAAACGATTTAATATTTCACAATATCTGTAATGATCAAATTTAAAATGCTAAATGACCATGTCCACTTATCTGATATTTAAAGTGTATACAAAATTTCAAAAATTAATTACAAAGGATGATTCATCTGCAGTTTAAATTTCCATGCCTTTAATAATAAGCAAAGAACATTGTATTTTATTATTAAAATAAAATAATGGAATATATATTACAAAATCATATTAAGCTCCTTATCCCTCCATACAAGTAATATAAAATAATTTTTCCTGAATATGAATGTTTTGTTAGAATATTATTGTTCAATATGGAATATGTCTTTTTTTCAAATGAATACATCCTCATTTATATCTTGGATATTTAATGAAATGTGACTTCTCAAATTCATTCACTTCCCTACAAAAATGAATCATGCCCTTTGAAACTTAAATAATTTTCTTAAACTTTTGATTAACCAAATTCTTGGATATACACAAAGATTAATATGAAAGTATTTTCCCTCGACACCTTCCATGAGTCTTTATTCAAACATCTTTTACCTATATGTAGTATATTTAAAGCTTCCTTCTTCCATTAATCAGTGATGTGGTAAATGGTGCCTATTATGTCACACCTTATATTTCCCTCAGTGTCTTTATTTCATTCTTTATCCACATGATTCAATTCAGTATTAATTCTATAAATGATTTGTCAAAAATTTCTCAAATTTACAGGTCTGTTCTGAACTTAGAATTTTTTCTGTCGAGTTCCATGTACACTCCACCATTCATGGTTTGTGACTGAATCATCAAATCGAGTGAATGTGTGGGTTTATCCTTCTCCACCCAATGATATTTTGTTGCATGTTATTTTCAACTTCACCTTGTTTTTCGAACATATATGGTAGCAGATTTATCTCACACATGACATTAGGTGTTTTCTCAAAAATCAACTATAGCCTGGAAGTTTGCCATCTTTGCCTAAATTAGATCACTGTCGTTGATGATATAAGTTTGCAAAACTACAACATTGATTTATGCTGCATATAATGATGCTATATCTAGCAAACCTTTAGTTCATTATTTTGATCGGACTGTGACTTCTATTTCTCACAATATATTATGGAAAATGAATTTCTATGCATAGGTGACCCAGAAATAAAACTCCAACTTGTTTGATAAAGGTACACCACGCACAGCTACAAAGTTTAAGCTCTTCTAAATGACAACTTTCAATGTGATTAAAACATGCATCCACCAAGCACTCTTTTGTCAATTATCTCCATATGTCCAGTTCCAATACACAAAAACATCGAGAACATGGCATTTCCAGTCTCAAAATGTCTGTGTTTCATATTATTTTCTAAGGTTCCAGATTATAATCTGCAACTACAACATTCTTCATAAATTATTTATATGTCAATATGTGACTTGGGAAGGTTTTTTAGAAGTCTTCAAGTCTCCAGGAATTGATAGTGCATATGTGCGAAGCCAAGGAACCCTTTAATTTCCTTGTGTTATAATTTGTAACATTCATGCTCAATTATGAAATGATTGTGAATGGAAATATTAATTTTCAACCCAATTGTTTGTGCATTTGTTTCTTTTATTTTCAATTCCAAATATATATGGCCTCTAAAATGCGAACCACTATTATATTCCATCATATTTAAAAGTGGAAACTCAAAAAATTAGAGGTCCATCAGTGGCTCTCATTGGGGACATATGCCTCTTGTGGGCATAATGAGATTTCAGCTATCTCTGGAAGAGTAGACCGTGCACCCATGCTTAGCATGATGCAAGGTGAAATTGGGTGGCCCTAAGCCCCCAAAAGTGAACATTGAGTCTTTCCTCTATCACACACCCAATTTTGATTGTGTAACACTTTGAACCTACTGATCATGGTATACTTTCCTTTCATCATTCTAGTTTGTTGCCCAAACATCAAACTTGTAGTAGGTGCTCCATCCTCATGAATAATATTCATTGGCTCCATTTCATCAATTAAGTCTTTGGTATCCATCATACTTTCCTTTGAGAGATCACGAGCTACAATGTGGTCTTTGTTGAATAGAGGATCTTTTGAATGACAACTTTGAGCCATTGTACAAGCATCTTCTTGGATATTTATCTCCACACAATCTGCCCCATCATTGTGCTCAAGAAATTGTTTATCCTTATAAACAAGTTCTAAAAATAACTCAAATTTAGGAACTTCTTTCTAATCAGCTAGGACACATGGAGAAATTTTACAACTATTCTTCACTCTATCTTCCTTATCATGCTTTGTTGATTATGTCTTATCTTCACATATTTGATGCAAACCCTGCTCATAGGATGAACCGAAAGAAGTCTCATCTTCAAATCTATCATCAGGCCTTCTATCTTCATCATGGTGCTGATGGATTTGATTGCACAGGAACTCCTCTTCAAACAATGGATTTGAGAATATAGTGAATTCAAATGTATCTTTTATTACTTCATCTTCGAACAATGGAATCAAGAATATAGAAAATTCAGCCATACTATCATGAGAGCTTTCATCCGGACCAAAAAATGTTTCATCAACAAGACTAATGTCTTCATCAACATTATCTTCTAAAATTTCCTCTTATCCATACACCATATGATGTTCTACTTCAACCTCATTATATGATTCCTCGGAATGATCATCTTTTTCATCTAGTAACTCCTAAGTGTGCACCAATCCATCAACTTGCTCACCTTGGTGGATTGAGAAAAAAATTGGACCATTTATTTCAAGATTTTTTTGATATTCTAAATCTAACAAGGCTGAAATTTCTTCATCACTCAAAGAATCATCTTCCTAACTTTCACATCTACAGTCATCTAATATCAAACAGGTATTATCATAATCGGATTCCTCCTTAGACTATCCACTAATTTCTTCTCCATTTAAGTTTGAAATATCATTAGACTCATATGCTACTTAAATCTTGAATTCATTTTCCTCTGCAACTAGTTCATTATCCATAAGTTTGAGAAAGTTAAGAAACTAATGATCATATAAGAGGCCTGATTCCCGCATCATGTAGAGAATATCAAATGATGGAGGTCTGTATTTTGAAGGTATTTCTTGATAAGCATTAGACATTCTCATGAAGAATTTTGTTGCAGATTCATCTTCTTGTTTTTATAAATTCAAATATGGTTCCAAAGGAGATATATAACTTGAACTTTCATCCAACATTTGGAATAGGAAAATCAAGATCTTTTGGCAAGATTCCCAACTCACAAAACTTTCTTATCAATTCCTTGCGTGGAGGCATGATGTCTAAAGGTACTTCCCGAACAATATCCACCATCCTTATAAACAAATGTGTTGATGTCTCGCCTGCATATCTTTCTAGATTGAAGAAGGCATCAAGTGGGTGTATGTCTACTTCCTCCATGGTGTAGCATAGATCTGCCTCCTGATCATAGAACATATTCTCCATAGTACATGATCAAATCACTTCCTTCTGAGTCTTCTCCCTCAACAAAGCTACCAACTGAAATTTTTATTGAATAGAGTTGCCACCTCTTTCGAGGAATGTATTGATCTTGCAAGTTCTTACTGCCAGCAAAGTACACTTCCAATCAAACTACTACAACTATTTTTTGATTTTGGTATTACAAAATCTGAAACTCTGGGTAACTGCACAGCACCTGTTGCGAGCAACTCTCCCTAATAGAGTCACGAATCTGTTGGTAGACTCAAATGGGGCGAGATAAATTTTTCAAGATCTTTTGTAAATCAAAGTAGGTAAACTTCCAAAATATCTAATGGATAGTTCCCCAACATAGTCACCAATCTGTTGGTTCCCAAAACCGCAGATTGGAAATCCAAGAGCTTGTCACTTCTCTGATAGGACTTCTCAATCGATTTTGGCCAACAAACGGAAATACTTTTCGATTCCCCTACACTTCAGGCTCTGCTACACTTAGGCGGGTAGACCTTCTCCTTGAACTTGATCACTTGGTTCAGAGGATTTCTAAAGCGAAATAAAACTTAGTTCTTTGGCTGGCAAGGTCCTCGAACTCAATCAAAATGAAATTGAATGTTGAGTGTTTAAAATGGTTGGATGTTTTGTATAATTGAATAATAATTAATTTGTTACTTGTAGGAAGGAGTTATAGATTTTCTAACTTCAATAATAAAAAGACCAATGCCTCTACTTATTTGTGCAATAGAGTCAACTTCAATAAATTTTCACATACAACTTTATAATTTTTTATACACTTATAACTATTAACAATTTAATAATCAAGATGCAACAAATCAAATTTATACGCAATCTTAAATTAGTCCAGATTGAACTTTACCTCCTCTGGTAGGGAGACAAATTGGACACAAATATGGAAACAATTTAATATTTCACAATATCTGTGATGATCAAATTTAAAATTTTAAATGACCATGTCCACTTATCCGATACTTAAATTGTATACAAAATTTCAAAAATTAATTACAGGCGACGATCCATCTGCAGTTTAAATCTCCACGCCTTTAATAATAAGCAAAGAACATTTTATTTTATTATTAAAATAAAATAATGGAATTTATATTACAAAATTATATTAAAATCCTTATCCCTCTGTACAAGTACTATAAAATAATTTCTCCTGAATATGAATGTCTTTTTGGAATATTATTATTCAATATGAAATATATCTTTTTCAAATGAATATATCCCCATTTATATCTTGGATATTTAACGAAATGTGACTTCTCAAATTCACTCACTTCCCTACAAAAATAATTCATGCCCTTTGAAACTTACATAATTTTCTTAAACTTGTGATTAACCAAATTCTTGGATATACGCAATGATTAATATTAAAGTCTTTTCCCTCGACACCTGCCATGAGTCTTTATTTGAACATCTTTTACCTATATGTAGTGTATTTAAAGCTTCCTTCTTCAATTAATCAATGATGTGGTGAATGGAGCCTATTCTAGCATGCCTTATATTTCCTTCAGTGTCTTTATTTCATTCTTTATCCACATGATTCAATTTAGTATTAATTCTATAAATGATTTGTCAAAAATTCTTCAAATTTACGGGCATGTTCTGAATTTGGAATTTTTTCTATTAGGTTCCATGTACACTCCACCTTTCATGGTTTGCGACTGAATCATCAAATTGAGTGAATGTGTGGGTTTATCCTTCTTCGCCCAATGATATTTTGTGGCATGTTATTTCAACTTCACTTTGTTTTTTGAACATCTATGGTAGCAGTTTTATCTCACACATGGCATTAGGTGTCTTCTCAAAAATCGACTATAGCCTGGAAGTTTGCCATCATTGCCGGAATTAGATTACTATCATTGATGATATAAGTTTGCAAAACTCCAACATTGATTTATGCTGCATATAATGATGCTACATTCAGAAAATCTTCAGTACATTATTCCAACTAGACTGTGACTTCTATTTCTCACAAAATATTACGAAAAATGAATTTCTATGCATAGGTGACCCAGAAATAAAACTCCAACTTGTTTGATAAAGGTACACCATGCACAGCTACAAGGTTTCAGTTCTTCTAAATGACTCCTTTCAATGTGATTAAAACATGCACCCACCAAGCACTCTTTTGTCAATTATCTCCATATGTCCAGTTCCAATACGCACAAACATCAAGAACACTATATTTCTAGTCTCCTCAAAATGTCTATGCTTCATATTATTTTCTAAGGTTTCAGATAATGATTTGCAACTGCAGCATTCTTCATAAACTATTTGTATGTCAATATGTGACTTGGGAAGGTTTTTGAGAAGTCTTCAAGTCTCCAGGAATTAGTAGTGCATATGTGTGAAGCCAAGGAACCCTTTAATTTCCTTGTGTTTTGATTTGTATAGTAGTAATAAGGGATGTAACATTCATGCCCAATTTTAATATGACTGTGAATGGAAATATTGATTTTTGACCCAATCGTTCATGCATTTGTTTCTTTTATTTTCAGTTCCATATATATATGGCCTCTAAAATGCAAACCACTATTATATCCCATCATATTTGAAAATGGAAACTCAAAAAATTAGAGTTCCATCAGTGGCTCTCATTGGGGACATATGCCTCTTGTAGGCATAATGAGATTCGAGCTATCTCTGGAAGAGCAGACTATGCACCCATGCTTAGCATGATGCAAGGTGAAATTGGGGGGCCCCAAGCCCCCAAAAGTGAACATTGTGTCTTTCCTTTATCAAACACCTAATTTTGATTGTGTAACACTTTGAACCTGTTGATCATGATATATTTTCCTTTCATCATTTTCATTTGTTGTCCAAACATCAAACCTGTAGTAGGTGCTCCATCCTCATGAAGAATATTCATTGGCTCCATTTCATCAATGAAGTCTTTGGTATCCATCATACTTGCCTTTGAGAGATCATGAGGTGCAATGTGGTCTTTGTTGAATAGAAGATCTTTTGAATGACAACTTTGAGCCATTGTACAAGCATCTTCTTGGATGTTTATCTCCACACAATCTGTCCCATCACTATGCTCAAGAAATTGTTTCTCGTTATAAACAAGTTTTGAAAATAACTCAAATTCAAGAACTTCTTCCTAATTAGCTAGGACAAATGGAAAAATTTTACAGCTATTCTTCACTATATCTTCATTATCATGCTTTGTTGATTCTGTCTTATCTTCACGTATTTGATGCAAATCCTGCTCATAAGATGAACTGAAAGAAGTCTCATCTTCAAATCTATCATCAAGCCTTCTATCTTCATCATGGTGTTGATGGATTTGATTGCACAGGAACTCCTCTTCAAACAATGGATTTGAAAATATAGTGAATTCAGATGTATCTTCTATTACTTCATCTTCGAACAATGAAATCAAGAATATAGAAAATTCAGCCATACTATCATGAGAGCTTTCATCCGGACCAACAAATGTTTTATCAACAAGACTAATGTCTTCATCAACATTATCTTCTAAAATTTCCTCTTGTCCATACACCATACGATGTTCTACTTCAACCTCGCTATATGATTCCTCAGAATGATCATCTCTATCATCTAATACCTCCTAAGTGTGCATTGATCCATCAACTTGCTCACCTTGGTGGATTGAGAAGAAAATTGGACCATTCCTTTCAACATGTTTTTAATATTCTAAATCTAACAAGGCTAAAATTTCTTCCACACTCAAAGAATCATCTTCCTCACTTTCACATTTACAGTCATCTAATATCATACAAGTATCATCATAATCGGATTCCTCCTTAGACTATCCATCAATTTCTTCTCCATTTAAGTCAGAAATATCATTAGACTCATATGTTACTTCAGTCTTGAATTCATTTTCCTCTGCAACTAATTCATTCTCCATAAGTTTGAGAAAGTTAAGAAACTAATGATCATATAGGAGGCCTAATTCCCACATCCTATAGAGAAGATTAGATGATGGAGGTCTACATTCTGAAGGTATTTCTTGATAAGCATTAAACATTCTTATGAATAATTGAGTTGCAGATTCATCTTCTTGCTTTTCTAAATTCAAATATGCATCCAAACGAGATATATAACTCAGACTTTCATCCAATATTTGGAAGAGAAGCATCAAATTAGGATCTTTTGGTGAGATTCCCAACTCACAAATCTTTCTTATCAATTCCTTGCGTGGAGGCATGATGTCTAAAGGTACTTTTCGAAAAATATCCACCATCTTATAAACAAATGTGTTGATGTCTCGCCTTCATATCTTTCTAGACTGAAAAAGGCATCAAGTGGTTGTATGTCTACTTCCTCCATGGTGCAGCATAGATCCGCCTCCTGATCATAGTACATATTCTCCATAGTACACAATCAAATCACTTCCTTCTAAGTCTTCTCCCTCAGCAGAGCTACCAACTGAAATTTGTATTGAATAGAATAGTCACCTCTTTCGACGAATGTATTGATCTTTCGGATTCTTACTTCCAGCAAAGAACACTTCCAATCAAACTACTACAATTGTTTTTTGATTTTGGTCTTACAAAATCTGAAACTCTAGGTAACTGGACAACACCTGTTGCAAGCAACTCTCCCAAGAGGAGTCTTCAATCTATTGGTAGACTCGAATGGGGCGAGATAAAGTTTTCAAGATCTTTTGTAAATTAAAGTAGGTAAACTCCCAAAATATCTAATGGATAGTTCCCCAACAGAATCGCTAATCTGTTGATTCCCAAAACCGCAGATTGGAAATCCAAGAGCTTGCCACTTCTCTGATAAGACTTGCCAATCAATTATGGCCAACAAATGGGAATAATTCTCAATTTCCCTGCACTTCGGGCTCTGCTACACCTAGGTGAGTAGACCACCTCCTCGAAATTGATCACCTAATTCAGAGGATTTCTAAAGTGAAATAAAACTTAGGAGTTCTTCGACTGGCAAGGTCCTCGAACTCGATCAAAATAAAATTGAATGTTGAGTGTTTAAAATGGTTAAATGTTTTGTACAATTGAATAATAATTAATTTGCTAGTACTTGTAGGAAGGAGTTATATAGTTTCTAAGTTCAATAATAAAAAGAACTGTGCCTCCGCTTATCTAGGCAATAGAGTCAACTTCAGTGAATTTTCACATACAACTTTATAATGTTTTATGCACTTATAACTCCCAACAATTTAATAATCAAGATGCGACAGATCAAATTTATACGCAATCTCAAATTAGTCCAGATTGAACTTTAACTCCTCTGGTAGGGAGACAAACTGGACACATATATGGAAACGATTTAATATTTCACAATATCTGTGATGATCAAATTTAAAATGCTAGATGACCATATCCACTTATCCGATATTTAAATTGTATACAATGTTTCAAAAATTAATTACAAAAGACGATTCATCTGCAATTTAAATCTCACACCTTTAATAATAAGCAAATAAAATTTTATTTTATTATTAAAATAAAATAATAGAATTTATATTACAAAATCATATTAAAATCTTATCCCTCCGTACAAGTAATATAAAATAATTTCTCCTAAATATGAATGTTTTTGTCGGAATATTATTGTTCAATATGGAATATATCTTTTTCAAATGAATACATCCCCATTTATATCTTGGATATTTAATGAAATGTGACTTCTCAAATTCAGTCACTTCCCTACAAAAACTAAATCACGCCCTTTAAAACTTAAATAATTTTCTTAAACTGGTGATTAACCAAATTCTTAGAGATACGCACTGATTAATATGAAAGTCTTTTCCCTCGACCCCTGCCATGAGTCTATTTAAACATCTTTTACCGATATGTAGTGTATTTAAAGCTTCCTTCTTCCATTTAAAGTGATGTGGCAAATGGAGCCTATTCTGTCACGCCTTATATGTGGCAAAGGGATGTTCTTCTTGTTGGAGATTTCAATGCTAGGACAACAAATTGGCAAGCAAGTATTTTCAGCTCCAAAGTAAATGATAACCCTATTTGGCTCACAGAAGAAAGAAATCATCAATGGGAAAGAATATCCGAAGATGCTAAAGGCTGCAATCATTTTGGGGAAGAATTGATCACTCTATGTGGCACATTTGATCTCATAATTTGTAATGGTTTGGCTAGATGGGCTAAGTCAGGCACTTTCACTTGCAACACATCCAACGGAGCAAGTGTGGTAGATTATGTAATTTGCTCACAAAATTTGTATGAAAATATTGAAGAAGTTGCAATTGGAGAACACATTTGGGATCTCAAATCAGATCATAAACCGCTGTATGTAAATTTGTATTGAGCAAAGGATAGGCGGATTGGAGCAAAAACCCAAGGCCCTCAATACCCCCCTTCTCAGGGAAGAATTTTGTTAACTTCAGAAAACAGTAACACTTTCAGAACTACTCTTGAGGAACTTTGTATGGGACACCCTACGTATAAACATGGTGTTAACAGTTATGATTTATCAAATTTGATTCATGAGGCTCTTTCAAAATGCAAGAGAGCAAAAAATAGAAAATCTGAAACTAATTGTTTTCCGGCCAATGCTTGGTTTGATAAGGAATGCAAGAGGGCTAGAAGAAACTTAAAGGAGTCAAATAAAACTAACCTTGACATTAAGGCCTACAAACAAATCCTAAAGAAGAAAAAAACTGATTTTATGTTCACAAGGAGAGGAGTTAATTTTCTTGGGCAGAAATAACCCCAAACGTTTTTGGAAAGAACTCCAACCAAGGAGAAAACAAACTGAAAATAATAATATTACTGCCACCTAATGGTTTGAATATGCTAAGAAACTTTATGAACAAGAGGGTGGAGTGGGACAACCACCTTTGGTCAATGATGATACAAATCTTTTCACTGTGCAAGAGATAGAGGCAAGGATTAAGAAGTTAGGTGGAGGTAAAGCAAAAGACCTTGTTGCGCTCCAAGCAGAATATCTGAAGTGGAGTATGAAAACTCTTGCACCGCACATCACTGAAATTTTCAACAAAATTTGCCAAGAAGGGTTTCCGAAAGATTGGACAATCAACCTTGTAATACCACTTTTTAAGAGTGGTGATGTTAACAACCCCTCCAACTACAGGACTATAATGATCAATCCCCTCTTTGCTAAACTTTTTGGCAGCATGATAGAAACTAGGATCAGCAAATTGGCAGAAGAAAATCATAAACGTGCTAAAGGGCAAGCTGGTTTTAGGCCAAAGCACTCGACAGTGGATCACTGTGTCACTTTGAGACACATTATTGAAAAAGAATGGGAAAAAAAGGAAGAGGTATTTTGTTGCTTTGTCGACTTTAAAAAGGCTTTTGACACCATCCCGAGAGACAAGCTTTGATTTAGGATGGAAGAATTGGGGATTCCTATGCATCTCAGAACTGTTGTTCATAGGATGTACGAAGAGGTGAAAGTTAAAATCAGAACTTCAAATGGCATTTCAGAATGTTTTAGGAGCGATATCGGGGTCAAACAGGGCTGCCCTTTATCTCCTACTTTGTTTGGTTTATATATTGACAAACTGGAAGAGTGGTTAAACATGCAAAAGGGTGAAGGCATTCAGCTAGGTGAATTTGTTATAAAGTTGCTCGTATATGTGGACGATCTCATTTTAATTGCCAAATCTACCTATGGTTTGCAAGATCATCTATCTTCTCTTGAGCGCTTTTGCGGAATGGTGGGGATGCAGGTCAATATCAGCAAGACTAAGGTTATGATTTTCTCTAATAATAAAAAACAACACCAACATGAATTTTATTACAATGGAAGTGTTCTTGAAGAAGTTGCGGAGTATAAATACCTTGGCATCGATTTCAACAAAAAACTAAGTTGGTCTAACTGCAGGTATAAAAGGATATTAGGTGGGTGGAAAGCTTTTTATGCTCTTCAGAATAGGTGCCGTGAAGCAGAGTTGTGGGATTGGAAAACTATTCAAACCTTGTTCGATCTTCTTGTGCTGCCAGTTGTTCTTTACGGGTGTGAATTATGGGCCAGCAACACTACTATAGCACAATGGAAACAAATTGAAAGAATCCAAAAGCGCTTGATCACAAGCAAGTTTAAAATCAAAAGCACTGTTCCATATGATATCATGCTAAGTGAAATGGGGGCTGCTCCTATTGAGGCACTTGCTATGGTTCGTCTTCTAAGTTATCTAAAAAGAATCGAAAAAATGGAAGAGGATAGATGGCCTAAAGTGGTCTTTAGTGACACACTATGTCAGCGAAAAAGGACATGAATGCAACAAAACATCAAATGGATGAGTAAATGGAATATTCAATTCAATATGTGCCCCACAAAAAATAAAGAAATAAAGGTCTTTGTCATGAAGAAATTCTACAAGAGAAATTGGAGAAGCGAGATCGGAAGGAAGAAATTATATTATATAAATGAGTTCAACCCCGCTTGTGATCAACTCCAAAAAGCATACATAGGAGCCAACATTTCTTGGAGGGCTAAAATTCTTATTGCTCAGCTGAGAACCATCTCTCACCAACTTTGTTGTGAGATCAGATGTTGGAAGAGGCCAAAGGAGGCTTGAGAAGAAAGAATTTGCAGATTCTGCAATTCTGGGAAAGTGGAAACCGAACAACACTTTATTTTAGAATGTGAAGCCTACAAGAGTAGTAGAGATAAATTTGCAGACACTATATGTGACAGTTCTTGGCATAACCTATTCAACGAAGAGTAAATTGAGCAATTGGGTGGACTCGTCATCATCCTACACAAGCAACGAACATTGTTACTTAAGTCTGCTTGAGTTGTCTTGCTGTCCCATAGGCTATTTTCAGCCTCGTGGACGTTAAAATTTTATCTATCTATCTATCTATTTCCTTTGGTGTCTTTATTTCATTCTTTATCGGCATGATTCAATTCAGTATTAATTCTATAAATGATTTGTCAAAAATTCCTCAAATTTACCGGCCTGTCCTGAACTTAAAATTTTTTCTGTCGGGTTCCATGTATACTCCACCATTCATGGTTTGCGACTGAATCATCAAATCGAGTGAATGTGTGGGTTTATCCTTCTCCACCCAATGATATTTTGTGGCATGTTATTTATAACTTAACTTTGTTTTTTGAACATCTATGGTAGCAGATTTATCTCCCACACAACATTAGGTGTTTTCTCAAAAATTGACTATAGCCTGGAAGTTTGCCATCTTTGCCGGAATTAGATCACTGCTGTTGATGATATAAGTTTGCAAAACTCCAACGTTGATTTATGCTGCATATAATGATGCTACATTCAGAAAATCTTCAGTTCGTTATTCCGGCCAGACTGTGACTTCTATTTCTCACAATAGATTATGGAAAATGAATTTCTATGCACAGGTTACCTAGAAATAAAACTCCAACTTGTTTGATAAAGGTACACGCACAGCTACAAGGTTTCAGTTCTTCTAAATGACTCCTCTCAATGTGATTAAAACATGCACCCACCAAGCACTCTTTTGTCAATTATCTCCACATGTCCAATTCCAGTACACACAAACATCAACAACACTGCATTTCCAGTCTATGTTTCATATTATTTTCTAAGGTTCCAGATTATAATCTGCAACTACAGCATTCTTCAGAAATTATTTGTATGTCAATATGTGACTTGGGAAGGTTTTTAAGAAGTCTCCAAGAATTGATAGTGCATATGTGTGAAGCCAAGTAACCCTTTAATTTCCTTGTGAACATTCATGCTCAATTCTGATATGACTGAATGGAAATATTGATTTTCAACCCAATTGTTTGTGCATTTGTTTCTTTATTTTCAGTTCCATATATATATGGCCTATAAAATGCAAACCACTATTATATTCCATCATACTTAAAAATGGAAACTCAAAAAATTAGAGTTCCATCATGTATGTCACAGCCGCTGACTGGAAAAATATCAGCCTGATTGAATTATTGAGCGAATGTTTTGTTCAAACTCTAGTTTTTGACAGTTCTAGAGGACATAGCTCATTTCACAAAACAGTTGAGGTGGCTCAGAAAATAGATGTACGGTAAAATCATCAAATATTAAATCCAAAACTCTCATATATGCATGCCATCAGAAGAAACTTGTAACTAAGCATTCTACGCAACAAGGTATCTATTCACTGCTAGATTACAGGTCATGTAATCATATGTAAAAATGAATGACACTAATCAATGGCACTGGAATTACAAATTGATAAACTTCAGGCAATGTAATTATAATAATTGAATTAAATTTTAAGTAAATGTTTTTTTTTCAAATATTTTTTCTCACAAGGAGTTCTACAAGATCAATAGCTCGATCCACAGAAGTATTAATAACAGTTCAGTGAGGTGACTTACGAAAAGAGTTGTACTCCAAAGCTATAAATACTAAATAAAAAACTTTCAAAAAATGCCATCAAAACTATTTTTAAAAAATGACCAGGGAAGATTATAAAGCCAGCACTATGAATTCTAAGCAGCAAGGTAGATAATCTGACTCAGCTTTCTATACATTCAGTATAGGATTTGTAACCTACTGCAAACATGAAAGACATTAAATAAAGAAGGTGCTAGCATCTGCACATAAAATAAACTTCAGTCTACATGAGGCTTTTCATACTTTTTTATAATCCCAACCCTAAAACAAGGGCCTGTTTCCTCAAAGCCCAAGCAGTAATTGTAATTTAATGTTTTGTCATAAAGCACAGCATACTGCACCAAATACTACACATGGAATTGTGAGGTCATAATATTGAAGTTTCCTGTAGTCCTTCCGACTTATAAAGATCGCCCACTTTCTTGCTATGGAGCTAATCAGTGACCGTTGTCCGCAATATTTTGACATCATGAATTGGCCTACAAAACAAATACATATAACTCAGTGCTAGAATCTGTAGAACAACTGTAAACAAGCATTATAATGTTGAGAAGACTTATTAAACTGCAAAAAAAAATATTCTATATAATAATATAACATCCTTAATATGACAAGACAGTAATCAGCAATGTCCAGCATTAAATTTAGAAACAATTGCTGTTCACAGTTACACAGATAAGCATAATAAATACTATAACCTAATCTGCATTTTGATTTTCAAAAAACTAGGTGCTTCTTTATAATCCGTGGAAAACTAATTAAGATTTCACATTCAGACGAGTCAGACAGGCAAAGATTAGGATCATTTACATTATTGCATCTAATTTTTAGTTATACTGTGATAATTATTTAGGATCACTCATTCACCTTGACTTTGTTATCAGACATATTGGAAATATTATATTTTGGTTGGTATGATAAGTAATAAATAAATGTAAGCCGTTAGTATTATATCACATTGTTAGAAAAATAAGTGATGTCAGAATAACTAAGATTTGGTTATTGATCAATAAAGAGCGACCAGTTACCTTCAGGAGTTTATAGGTGGTAACAGGAAGGAATGTCTTTATAAAGCCATAAACATGATATAATCATTCTGAGATATCCCAATTAATAATAATACTATGTTCATTGTGGGAGAGATGAAAGGAATTACCGTTCCTATACTGAGAAGCAATCCAACCAATGGAGCAAATCATGCATAAAGGATACAGCTTGATACAACTAGAATTGGACAGTGCAAGCTCCAAGTGGCATAAAGGACTTGACTAGCAGAAAGACTTGGTCATTATTGCCACCCAGTGAAACCAAACTTGAAAGCTGAGATAGCTGGATCATCATGAACCTGTTTCTCTGTTCTAGACCAATGAATGTTCTATGCATTATATAGTTGCAACATCGACAACACACAAGCTAAAAGGGAGAAAAGGAAGGATAAATAATTCTATTTAAGTACATATATCTTATCCTTTACAAATAAATCATTTGTTTCTCTTATCTACAGAGGCTTTTGCTACTTCTTTAATATTGAATATCTTGGTGATCATTTCATATATTGTATTTTTCATTAAATGGTATTCGAGCCCAGATGACACGTCGGGATTGGATATCAAATGAATCCTACAGACTGGCAGTGACAAATTGCACACACGACAGAGGGGAGCAAAAAGAGGAAAGAATTGTTGAGGCTGTCTCAGGTGATTTCTTCCAAAAATCACAGGTCAATATTTTGGGCAAAAAAGTGCAACTTCATATCTAATGAAAATTGTATGTTTTTCTCATTCCTATCCAAAGATTGTGTGATTTTCTCTGTGCACATATCGTGCCATTTTGTCTTAAGATCGCATTTTATTACTCGGGAAATTCCCACCCTGTTTTATGCAAACCTTTTGCTGATTTTCTATAAAAAATCGAGGGTTTCCTGTCATAACCACAACAGATTTATTCATCTCTGTGTCACAAATTTGTTTGTGGTCTAAAAGAGATTGTGAAAGCCAAAAATCATGTGTGAATGCATTGAAATTCATGACTAGAAGAAATAGTCCCCAGAGATTTTTCTAATTTTTCTGACAAATTGAAACCATTTTTTGGACAAAATCATAGGTTTTTTTCTACGTTACCGAACTCATGGATCTGACCTGCCACCCGGATTTGAGTCCGGACTGGGTATGGATTCGCGGACCGATGGATCCCAGGTCCACGTAGGGTCTGGATTTGACCCTGTGGGTCTGTCCGGATCCACAGACAGCAAATCCGAGTGGACCCACAGTGTCAAATTCGGACCCTGCGTGAATCTGTCCTAGACCGGGCGTGAATCCCTGTGGACTCAGGGGAATCCAGTATGGATCCGTGTGGACCCCTGTGGACCCATAGGGCAAAATTTAGAAAGAGGGCCCAAAATTAATTTCTTTATTGCTTTTTTGTTGGCCAACCCTAAAACAGCCCTTACTTGGTCTTCACAAACATGTTTCATACTCATTTGTTCTCTCACTTTACTCTCTCCATCTTGCAAGTTTGAACTGAGGTGATTGAATTCGAAGGAGATTGATTGTGGAGTGACAAATACCTTCCTAAAGGCAGATTTGAGCATTTTAGGTATGCATTTCACCCGTATTCTTTAGTTTTTTCATCATTGTTTCAAGTTTTTGAAAAGTTTCTAATTTTTCGAAGTTTCTGTAGGAATTCTAAAGTATGTTTTTTTTTTTCATTTTTGTTATCGACGGGTGGGGAGGGATCTCAACAATTTAAAATTGATAAAGGGTTTCTTTTACGAAGACACAGTACAAGAATTTCTCAATGTAGTGGTGGGGGGTTTATTTGGAAATGTAATTTTTGCAATGTACAATATAGAAGCTCCTAATCCCAGTCAAACTTCATTTTTTGGGCCTTGGGAGTAGAGGATTTTAATATGTGTGAAGGGCCAAACAAGAAGGGGTTGTCACTTAGGTAAATAGAAGCATTCTTAAAAGAACAAGAAAATGCTGACAAATTAATTACAAAAGGGAAATATGGTGTTTATTCCGGGAAACAAAAGATACTAACACCACCCTCTCACCAAGCCTCTAGACATCCCTTCTTGCCAGTGTCTTCTAGGGACGACGAAGTAGAAGAACCACAAATCACCACCTGTAAGAGAGGCCCATTAGATAAGGCACTCCAAAATGAGTTGAGAGAAATTGTTGATGAAAAAATTAGACGTTGCCTCT
Organism: Cupressus sempervirens; assembly: GCA_028749045.1. Lineage (NCBI taxonomy): Eukaryota > Viridiplantae > Streptophyta > Pinopsida > Cupressales > Cupressaceae > Cupressus > Cupressus sempervirens. The sequence goes on along the minus strand of CM053787.1, from coordinate 542,058,065 downwards.
ATGTGAATGGAACAACATTCAACTTAGTGAGATCATCTTGTTTGAGGGAGATAGTGCAAGCAATAAATAATGCACCTTCTGGTTACCAAGGCCCTAGATATGAAAAGGTGTGCACCGCCATATTGTATAATGAGAGAAAAAATGTAGAGAACCAACTAAAACCAATAAGAGATTATTGGGTTCAAACAAGTGTTTCTATTGTCTTTGATGGATAGTAAATTTGCAAAAACCGTCCCTTTATCAATGTTATTGTTGTGTCCCCCAAAGAGACAATGTTTTTTGAAGGTGATTGATAGTGAGGGGGAGGTAAAAGATGCAGAGTTTGTTTTTTTCTCGGATTCTCATTGATTCCATAGAGGCGGTGAGTAGTTGTTACATCCCAATTTTTGACCTAATTTAAAATATAGCCGTTGAGGTTCACATGAAGTCAGTTGACAATGTAATTTGTTATAATCTTGCAAAATGGTAAGATGGTTAGTCGTTATAGTTTCAAGTGAAGATAACATGCTAGTTGATTATTTATCACGAATTCATGGAATTGAAAAGGTAGCTAGCCGTTATGATTATTTATATCTTGTTATAATAATATGATTTAATTGCGGAGAATTTCCTTGCAGCAAACACGTTGAAGAAGCATTGTCAAAAAAGAATTAGGCACAAGAGCATCACCATCACCAAGCAAATGGGTTGAGGACCTAACGACTTGAAATAGGATACATCTGTGAGACCCGCATGAGCTATTTAAATAAAAGATTTTGAAAAACATAAATAATTGAGTTAAAATATAACACGTACCACGAGATTTTTAATTAATCTTCATCATATTATTATAATAAATATACAAATAAAATGGCACGATTAAATTATAATAAATGATGTCACCCTATTTATATAGTTACATGCACGTGTGTATATATATATATATATATATATATATATATTATAATAACATTTGAAAATCTTAATCTTTCCAACTTTTCTTTTTTCATTTATTTATTCTTTCCTCTCTCCATAATCGATCTAATACTTGGAATCCGAATGGTTTTTAAATCCTTAGCCAATGAAAGTCAAGAAGTCATGGCTAGTCTTTTTAATAGAAGCCGTGATGGGAGTCGGACACAACTATTCGCATTTCCTTACCATATTTTCTGCCACTGTTCCCAAATTCTTTTTGCAATAAGCCAAGTTCTAGAGTTCACAGTAATTTTCATACATCCACCAACACCTTGAGATTTCCGAATTAAAACTTGGTCGGTTTGTGGGTTGCAATTGAGTCGAGCAAGACTTCCGACTAGACTACCGAGTTAAGAGGGTGCCGGACATAAGCCAAGTTGCTGCGAACTTTATACATATCAGTCATGAAGTACTCCCTTCAATTTATTCTTTCCTTTGTTTGAATGTAAGTTCCACTACTGCCGGCTAAGTATATAAGTCTGTTTATTTCTTAAGACAATGATCATCATAGGTAGCATGCTGACAGTCTCCTGCGATTTATATAGAATTTCCCTTTTATTTTCTTTATTTCTCTTTGTATCTTGAACCAACATTAAAGAAGTTCAGTGGTGACTTTGATTTAGGAGTCTCATAACGTGTAAGAACCATCATGAATAATAATGATATCATTAGCAAAGTTTTATGCTGTCACAAACTATGAGAAGATATTAAGAGCAGTATGCTCATCCAATGCACATAGGAATCAATGGCAATAAAGCCACAATGGTGAAGAGGTGAAAAAGGGGCAATGAGCTCATAAATTCTAATGCACCTGGGATTCACCGGCTGATAGCCATGAAATGGTGAAGAGGTGGAATGAATTTGCAAGAATGCAGAAGAGAAATCAGATATGATTAAATTAATTAATTAAATAATAAATTATGCAATCTTTTAATAATATCTTTTTCAATCAGAAATTGTGATAAGCTAGAACATATATGTTATTCATGAATTGTTGGGAATCAACAGACAGAATCGATTGCTTTGATATCCGAGCACCTAGGATTCACCGGCTGTATAACCATGACAAAGGGTGAAGAGGTGAGATTGAGTCTATAATGACTTAGAAAATAAAAGTCAAATATGATACATTAAATCTAGAATAATATCATTTAATAGCTCATGCATGATCCTATTATTATAACTCATGCTGTCAAGTCGAATGGTGTGTTTAAATACCAAGATGCCCAGAAGATGACAGATGTTCCAAGTCTAATTCCGGGTAGAGAGGGTCTTTCTCGTTTGAGATTGTGTGGGGAATAAGTTAAGGTCTAAGGTTCGGTGGTTAAGCCCCTGACAATGATTCACCTCTCCTCAAGTTGTCGAATGTACAACAGACAAAGATGAGCTATACATTCAATTGTTTGTCGGAAATAGGTATTATCACTTTTATTATGTATATGCAAGAAGGTAAGATTAATTGAGTTAAATCATTGTTATAGTTATTCTACACTTAGATGCGAGAGATAGATTTATGGATTGTCTTTTATTTATATGAATAATAAATATGTGCATATCTTCTATCATATGATATTGGCACAATTAAGCAATCGGAAGGAAAGAAATGATTCAGTGATGTGATGCCCTAATTTTATATGATGGTATTTAGTGGTAATTGTCATTTGATTTTTTTGATATAGCAGTATTGGATGGAAGTCATTATGTGATATTGTTATAGTAGTATCTGTGCACTAATCTGGGTAATTGCAGAAGCATCCCTACAATGATTTCTAATTTCGAATTCCATGGTATGTGGATTTTAATTTCTATAGTAATTCATTGATGGTGTTTTAAGTTCTTAATTAAGAAATCTTGTTTAACTGATTTTAACCATCAATCTCTTTCATATGAAAGAAACTGATTTAATTGTCCTATGAAAATGAAGTAATAATTGTATTTCTTTGAGTATGTTAGTTGTGAATTAAGACCCAGGAAAACTGGTTGTTACAGTAATGATAATGTTGTCCAAGTGATTATGGACAATGCAAAACTTTGCAGGCTTGTAGGTGCTTTGGTAGAGGCTAGGTATTATCACATTGTTTGGACCATGCACTGTCCATTCCTCAATTATGCAAGCAAGTGGCACTCAAATAGATTGGGTGAAGAAAATATGAAGGTGAGAAGAATCAAATGTTTGTGACAAACCAACATATGTCACAAGCTTTTTTCAAAACTTTCTCCAAATTGGAATTATTGAAATTTGATTTTAAAATTTAATTGATTTAGTTTTATTTATGATTTACCATTTTATGTCATGTTTGACATAATAAAATGTGTTACTAACTTACTATTAACATGGTTTGAGGTAGTTGAAACCCGCTTTGCATCACACACAATCATCCTTGGACAACTTGTGAGGGTAAAGGACGCATTGTCACAAATGGTTGTTAGCAACCAATGGGGCATTTGGAAGCATCCAATAAAACAAGGACCCAAAAGGTGAAGGCAATGATATTGGATGATGATTGGTGGACTTGTGTAGATTATGTATTGGAATTCACTAAGCCTATTATGTCTATGTTTTGGTTTGCTGACACTAATAAACCATGCTTGGGGGGCATCTATGATGTCTTGGGCATCATGTTGGAGAAAGTAAAATTGGTAAGTTATAAATATAATCCTCTATCCTTGTGTATTGAGAGATATCTAAAGTTTTACTTAACATAACTTACATGTACATCATTCGATATCCCAAGTCATACAAAGGAGAGAGTGATCTCAAGGACACCACCTACAAAAAGGTGGAATCAATTGTTCTACACCACTCGAACAAAATGACTACACTTTTTCTTCTCTTAGCTTATGCTCTATCTTCCACGTATTATAGCCAAGAGGTACTTGTTACTCCGGGTAGAATGGCACCATATAGATATGTTGAGGTTGCTAGTGGGTATAAGATGGCATTTAGTAAGATGTTCAGCGATCTAGAGGTGGGGGCAAATGTTAGGACAGAATTTGGATTATTCATCTCAAGAAAAAATGCAGACCCTATTGTTGTGATTGACCAAAATAAAATGGATGGTATTACATGGTGGTACCTTCACGAGCAAGATTATCTGTATCTCCAACCTCTTGCACATAAGATCCTATCACAAGTTTTAAAATGGTTATTTTTGGTGACTTCAAATATAGAATTCAACATTAGCAGTTAACACTCTTGAATTTATCTTTTATTTTTTGTTTTCTACTTTGTTTGTTTTCTCTCTAGGTTGCGAGCTCTTTTGTCGCTGAGCTGAATTGGTGTACATACTACTTTATCCACTTAGTGAAGTGCAATTGATCGGGTTAGAAAAAAGCAGAAGACTTGGTATTAGTTCACAACTTGCGCCTCCTAGCACATAACATCCAAAATACAAGAAGGGGGTAGAGAAGCTTTGGGATGTGGCACCCAAGTCTGCTGACTTGGGTATGACTATTCAAGATTTTGTTAGAGCCATTTTACTTAATGTGGACAACGAGGAGGATGACACAGAAGTAGAGGTTGCTAATGGAACTGGTTTTGGTTTCTAATGACGATGATGAGGAGCTTAACAGTAGAAGCGAACATGCCCTTCCATTTTCTCAAACTCATCCACAATACGCCAATATCTTGATTGAGTATGATTGTTCCACATGAATGACTCTACAACTTATACGTCGAGTTTCATTTATCATTAACGTCTCACAACAACTCAAATTTCCTTTGTTCATGCAAAGGTATTTGTTAGATCTTTTGACTAAGCCTATATTATGAATCACATAAGATCGTCATCATATATTAGGGGGCAGGCCCATTAAAATCACATACTAACAAGGTATATTCATGAATCACAATCCTCTTGACTGCTACATTTTATTGATCACTGAAGACTCCATCTCAACATGGTTTACTTTCTCTGAATCAATATGATTGATATCACCGAAGGTTGACTAAATCATATCCTCTATCTATTCCCTCTCTTCCAAGGTTGCATGAAATGTCAGCCTCCCTCTAAATCTCAATCTCCCTCTTTTTCCTTGGTGGGATCGTGGACCCACATCTCTAATGATCTCCCTCCTCTATAATTTTGGCACGTACAAAGGCATCTCTATTCCCTCTCCCAACAACATAGCATCCTTAGATACCTTTGCTTGGATTCGGTTAAGCCTTTCGTACACCTGCATTGGTGCTCTACATTCGATGTACTTCTCGCATTACAGAATGAGTGAGTATAGACTGGCTTTGATAGTAACTTATTCCTTGCTAACCTTCATCATGTCACGGTGGTGGTATTTAAACCGTTCAAATTGCCTTCCAAGGATTGGGGTTAGGAAGTTATGTATGCAATGGTTGTGGAGTTTGGCTTTACATATGCATATCACACTTAGTAGAAAGTTTTCTATTTGATGATATCCATACTTCCAGAATGCATTTTGTTCACTATCACCGTGAATATCTCTTTACCTATCTCGACACATTTCTTGGTCTTCATTTGATAACATGCAACTATTGCTTGATTGCTACTTATGTGTATATGGATACACTTTTCAAAAGATCCCAATTTGTAATGAATAGGTAAATAAATAAATAACAAAAGTGTATTTAATCTGATATATGTTGAGTGGCCTTTTATTATATCTCTCCCATGTGCCTACATGTGTTGGTGGTTGTCAAATATCTTCCAATCCACGCCACCTTTCGTATGAACATATTGCAAAAAGGTGTTTGATGCCTATCTTTTCAACATCTTTTAATCCCTTTCTCAGCAACTACAATTATGCGAAGAGAGGTAGTGTCATTGGTTTTATGACCTAGTGTACAGTGGTCCTTTATCTGCCACGTAGGTGTCCTTACGTACTCTGTCAATTTGCATCTTCCTTCACTTGTCTCGTCTATGTACTCTGCGCCATCTTACTAATTGTACCCAAACTCTTTGTTGCTTCTCTCTCTGCATTTTGTTCGTAATCCTTTCTTAAGTTGTGATGACACTCCATGCACATAATAAGCATAAATTGGCTTTTATGGTTGGCAACATGTATAGTATGAATTGGTAAGTGGTGAGTATGTTTTCTGCATCCCGTTCATAAAATGGCATGGCATTTCAAATTATTCGTAACAATATCTCAAACCCTTGAAGGCGTCTCTATATGATCTTTGTTAGTGCATAGATACATCTCTTTAGAGTTATTCTAGCAACCAATTTCCAAGTTTATATACAATGCCACTGGTGCTCTGACACATGTATGTATGTGCATTGCGCTTAAATTATAATTTATGACAAAGTTTCATCCATTATGCTTTGATGAATGTTTCTTATCCCCTCCAAAGATATCTTCTTAAAGGACACGAGTAAAGGTTAATAAATTAGTTCAATGACTCACAATTGCATTTTCTTGAAAATATCGTCTTGAAGTTGACATGGAAATAATCTTCTCTTTCTCTTCCCTCGTGTTGAATTGACACTTCTTTGTCTGATGAATTTCACAAAGGGCACATACTTTAGACTTTTGTAGTTTTCGATTTCCAAATAGGAATTTGCTTATGTACGTCATCTTGAAGTATATAGCTGATAATTCATTATGTTGTCACAATCTAAGCACTAATAGTCAGTTGTCTTCACTTACAATAATTTCCAACCAGCAACAATTTTAGTAGTCATATATATTATGTTTTGAATATCTTCCTGTTCTCATTTGCAGTTGGCCCTGATACCATGTTTAGTAACATGGATCGATTTCTACAAATGAATTATATTGCCATTGTTATAAATATTTTCCAAATGAAGATTTGGATCTCATGTAAATATGAGAGGAGACATGTCTCCAAGGTTTAATCATCATTTAATTAATACTTATATTTCATAATAATAATTAGTATAATATATATATATATATATATATATGTTACTATTACTTGAATACGCATACATAGAAAATGATGATTTACCATTAATAGCAATGTATCTCAGATCGAATTTATCCGACTGAAGCTACAACTTTAACACCTAGCTTCATTCTGAAATGGCATTTTGAAGGGCCCCTTTGCTCTAATATTTGTCATTGGTTCTTGAGTACCATGCGAGAATTGATGGCCCTCTGCAAGGTGTTCATTAGAAGTGAAAACATAAGCCATTGATGCTTTTCTTTTATTTCTAGTCTTTTGTAAAGGATGAGAATGTGCATTCCTAGCTTCTCCATCTGCCTGCTTTGGCTCTTGAATATATTTGTTCACAATATGGTTTGCAAGAAGGGCTTTAGCTAGTATCCCATCAACTCTTGTCTTTCTTGTAGAAAACGTAATGCCTTTTCGAGGAACAACACATAAATTTGCTTTCACTCTACTATAAGAGCTACTATATTCCTCTTTGCAATGGTTGTCAATCCAAATATAACCTCTTCCACCTGACATTTGTTAAACCATTCCCACATATTTCCATAGTGAAGAGCTTTGATTTATTTTAAACCGGGAATGTTTGGTGCTAGAAACACTTCTCATTCTATGAATCTACAAACAACACACAAATCCACAAACCAATATGAAAAAAGAAAATAAAACTAGAGAGCTCATTTCATTTTGTTAAAAGAATGCAAAACAAAAAAAGAACCTTTAAAAAATAAACAAAATAAACAAAATCCTAAATTGTTGAAATCTTCCTCTTCAATGTCTGAAGAGTTGTCCACACTTGCAACCACATAGGGATAGCTCACAAACAAGCCTAGAGCATGCAACAATCACCTATCAACACTCCTTGAGAAATGGCAACTAAACAAGAAAGTTTAGTGATGGAAGTAAGAAGTTTTCTTTTTCATTCACAAATGCACAAATGACAGATTAAACAACCTCTTTGGTCTTTTTGGTGATCACTTTTAGGGTTGAAGAATCCAACAGACAAAATTTGGCAAAACAATATATTGAAAAAGTGAAAACATGTGTTTTGGGACCAAATTTGGCCTCCGATTATCCGCTGGAAACCAAATTTGCTCAAAAATTTTGCAAATTCTGTGTGGGTTCCTCTATGAGAATTAGCAACAAATTTTGGTCTTTGCTGCAGATTTATCTGCGAAATTGATAAGGACCGGAATTTGTATAGAACTGAACCAGACTTTGCCAGTTCTAGGGGCAAATCTGGTAACACAAAGTTTGATTGCAAAAACCAGAGGAAATTAATTAAAATCAAGTTGCACGGAGTTCGATGTTTTAAGAAGCAAAATGTTTTATCCCACATTCATTTGTGGAGATGTCAACCAAGGCCAAAAGCACTTTGAAAGACCATCAAGCAGCACGAGGAAGTACAATACAAAGAGCCAATTCAAGACTAAGGCCAAAAGGTAGACATTGAAAGCTAAGGCGCCCATTAGCAACCGGCAATCCAAAAAAAGATTGAAAATGAGCCAAGGGCAGTGCTAGTGAAAGAAGATCAAACATTTAAAGGTATTGTGTAAACAAAGAATCTGGTGTACTAAGGTCTGAAAATACTCTTCGCAATGGGCCCCCCACACATGGGGGGGAGATGAAGGATTGTGATATCGAGGAAAGGAAGGCCCTACCTCAAGTAATAAAGAAAGATGGCTGGAGATAACATGCATTCAAGCCCCAGGGACTCGACTTCGGAGTTGGGGTTGCCAGCTCCATGACGGCTGTAGTTGGTTCTGAAGGAAGGAACTTGTTGGGGATGGGCAGAAGATTCCAACCATAAACACCGGGAGAGTGCAGGCGTACCACCCGCCAAGCTCAATCCCTAGGTTAAAGATTGAAGATTGCCTTCTGATTTTATAGGAAATCAACTAAAAATTTTGGGATTGCCTTCCTTTTGCACAAATTAAGGCACAAAGTCACAATCAATTTTTTGGGGCAGTCAGAGGTAAAACAATCATAAGTTTAATGGTTACAAGTTTGTATGCTTCAGACCAAATGTCTGAAATTTATCCAAGGGCTATGATTTGAAAAGGAAAAATCAGAATTACTTTATAGTCTGCCCTCCCTCAAATCTGAACCAGGGCGAGAAAAAATATATCAATTCCTCTTGTCCAAAGTTAGAAATTTTAATGGGGGAGCATCCAGATAAGAAAGCTGTGAGTGTCTTCAAATTTTTCTGATGGAAGCAATCAGACTTTAAAATGCTTTTTTCATCATCAGATCTTACAACTAATGCCTAAATTATGTTCTGCAAGGTATTTGAGTCTGATTTTCTAAGTGAGACTTGTCTTCAGACTTGTTTCTCAAACTTTATTTTCAGACTTGAACTTCATTTGCAAACTTTGAAAATTCTGATTTTCTCAGTCATAAAACCTCAAATCAATAGCAAAACCAGGGATAATAAAGTCTGAAATTTATTTTCTCAATCGGATTTCTTTGTAAAATAATAACTTCAAACTTTATACGGGATAGTGGCTGATCAAAAGGTGAAGACAGCCGATTCAAGGAGATTAAGTTCAAAGGAGGATAACACTTAAAGATGACAAAGAAGCTTGACAAAGGAAAGAAAATAAATAGATCATATTTCAAGATCGAGCCTTCGTCAGGCAGGGACACGGGGACAAATCCACTTTTAAAAGAAAAATTGAATTCATGGGCAAATTCAAGTTCAAGGAAAATAGGAAAATGAAGACTGTGAAGAAGGCAAATTCCATAAAAGAATTGATTGCAAGAAAAATGAAGGAAACGTGTTAGGTGATGGACAAAGAAGAAACAGATAAAGGGTCAGCAAGAAGGGCCCAGCAATACGAAGGTTGAGCAGATCAAGGCTAAGCAGATTCAAGTCAAGGATGTGGAGGATCGCCATGAGGATAAAGATAACTAGGAATCTCAAAAACACTAAAGGAGGATTAGCTCAAGGATATTAAATTTTAAGGAAGCCTAGTCACTTCAAGAGGATCAAGGTCAAAATATCAGGGAGGGAGCAATTTTGAGATAATTGCAAGGAGAAGATTTCCAAATAAGAGGGGATGAGAAATAGAAAAGAAGCAAGGATTACTTAAAAAAGCGGTGGCATCTACTCATCCTCGTCCAATTAAATTATTTCATGTGTACATGTGGAAAGCACATTCTAGAAGATGATCACATTGGGTGACTTGGCATTCCATTTTACTGCATTGTAATGGCATCATTTAATGTTTGTAGTAACCCTAATTAGGGTTTTCTTTGGCAAAATCTTGGTCATTGGTTTCAAATCAATCTTGGCCATTCATTGTATTCGGGGCTCCTATATAAACTCCACTCCTCTCATTTGTAAAAGAGATTTTTCTGGAATTGTCAAAGAGATACTGCCATAATTGGAATAAATCATTGAAGTGTGGCAATTTAGTGAAAATTATTAATTGTTGCATGGTCCTTTCATCTCTCAAATTAGCTTAGAAATTTGCCTCAAGTATTTAGTTTAGAATTTTCTTTAAGCAGTTTAGTAGGATGAAAGCAATTGTGGATGAATCTTTTGGAGCTCATTTAGTTCATACTACTTGTGAGTTGCTGATAGTAAGTCACTCTACGTGGTCATCTTGAATTGAAATACAAGATTAACTTCAATTGTTATTTACACATTGATATGCATCCATTGATTCTGTTGGTGTCATAATAATGATTTGAACATCTGTAATCTATCTTAAAAGATTGCACTAGCTTGGTGGAAGTTGGTGACAAAACTAAGCCTAGGAGAGTTCACAAATGCATTCATGGTCTCTTGCATTCCACAATTAGCTTAGGTTGATATAGCATTCCTAGACCCTTATCTCTTTGCAATTTATTTCAAACCTTGTCCGTTAAGGATCAAGTACTCCATTGCATAACATTCACACAAAGTTGACAAACTCAGATTGAATTAGCATAAGTCCCCTTGAATAACCAACATACATCAAGCCAAATGAGCTCACCCACACTCAAGTTGCAAGTTCTCAGTTGGAGCCTTGGAGTTGCCTCTATGATCTTCTACGTAATCACGGCATACATTGTGTATTTGTTCAAGAGACGATAGAGTGTCCTTTGGCACTTTAATCTGTGTTGGTGTGGTCATAAAACATGCATCAACACTAGGGTACTCTCCAAATTTCTTGGAAGAAAACCTATTTTTAAGGAGAATCTTTTGACCTACAACTAATTACAACTTAGGATTTAGTGGGCAAATGGCACACGCAATACTAACATTCCCCCACAAGTGATAGAAGATGCAAGGCTCATAACCTTTTTGCATCAATAGGATTTATCTACGCTCAATGGCTTTGGAGAGAACCGACAACATTTTGATCTTAACTCTATCATCCTCAACCATCGTGTGAACAAAGTGATACTAAATAATAAATATCAATATGCTTGGTACAAGCATGGTGCATCAGATTGTTTACCAAACAAATGGCACTCTGACTGTCACATTTTGTCTTGAATTGTCAACACGAAAAGCCAGTAGCTTGAACACAATCTCTATCTAGCATATTGACTCTTACAGGCACGCGTAACAACCGTGTGTAACAGCTCTATTTCTGTTCTGGACAACAGAACCATAAGTTGCCTCCTACCCATCCGGCCAAGTACACCTCCAAACTAAGTCACTGCTATCATTTGTTAACTCTTACTTTCTAAAGTCCCAACAGAGTCTGAATCAGCAATCCCTGATGCCAAGTATTTTGCGGTTTACCTACATCGATAAGTACCATGACAACAAATAAAATGATCGTAAGCACCCCACATATATCCGGAGAAAAAAAAAACTCGAATGATCCCAGTGCTCTCTACCAGATTAGACATAACCTGCAAACTACTACTACTTGGCAATATTGAATCTCGTACATTTGCATATAACAACCTACTTAGAATGCTACCATAAAGAACATTATATATATCAAAAAAAATCATCATCTGATTTAACAGACCAATCCAAAGGTAATTTAGTACTGACAGGTAAGGAAAAACTCAACACTAGCCTACAGTCCTACATGGTAAACAGCTGCAAAATAATATCAACATGACTACTCTAACTAGACCAATATTTTTTGTTAAACTGGTCTCTAATAATTACAATAACCCAGATATATGTTGCAGCTTCCAAATATTTCATGTCGAAGACACACAAAAAAGGTTTGAGCTCCCTAATCATACACTTGATTCCAATGAACATGTTATCAACATAGAAGACAATGATTAGCAATTAATCATCAATCAATTTGAAATAAACATGGTAATCAGAGTCACTTCTTACAACTCCAAGTTCCCATGTGTGAGATTTATCATTTGCAGGGGAGGATTTTTTGGCACAACTTACCTTCTCATCATAATTATCAATGATAATCCACTCATCATGATCAATCCCTAAGATAGAAGGTCTGCTACACCATTTGCCTTTTTGCAGCAATGCCGAATTGAACAAATATCAACCCAATGAAGTAGTGGCCATTCTTGTAATAGAATCTTTCGATTTTCAAGCTTGGTTATGCACTTTTCTAGAAGGCTTTTATCACACTCATTGAATCTACCTCGATAACAAAATTGTTGATATTTTGGAGGGGCTTTTGAAGGCCTAAAATCACCACTTGAGCCTCAATTCATAATTTGGAGCCATATTGTAGTTTTTACATGCTGCAACAGTGAAAGACTCTGAGTTATCTTTAACGATACATCTGGACCCAGCTTTCCTACGATTTCCACAAGATGCCCCATCAAAATTGAAATCGATACACTCATTCTACAGAGGGATCTATCTTATTGCATTTCTAGATAGCTTATTAGTTTCACCCCTGGCAGTCACACTAATAAGGGATGATGCATTATTGTTATAATTAATTTATTACAACTAAATAACTTTATTATATGCAATAAATTTATAATGAATGTGGTGTGGTTTCAAATTTATTCCTCTTTTCAAGTTAAAATATGTATATATTTATGACTGATATAACTTACCAGAAGACCTAAATCCGAATGGTAATTTAGGATATTAGGCTTATGTTAGTCCAGTCAGCGCTCACAATGTATAGCCACAGAGTCACTGCAACCCTATTGTCTCCACAAACAAAATACAAATTTTGCATCTGTTGTTTTGTTCAGTTGTCGGTGAGTTAAATGAATGTCTTCTTTCTAGTGTCAAAATTAGAAAATTCCTGCAGGATACGTCTCTTGCAGAACTGTATTTCTTTGTACTACTCAAAGAATCTGCATAGCTGTAGTTTGGCGTCTGTAATCCTTGTATTTTACAAAATAATGAATTCTGTTTTTTATTAATACTCTCTATTGTCACACGAATAAAATAACTCTAATGTCACACCTTTATCATAATAAACCAACCAAAATTGTTATTCTTTAATACAACAATGAAGATATCCAAAAGTACGTAGACAAGTATCCCCACCATGCTACAAGTAAAAGTGGGGATTGCTAAAATGATTCGGTGCTATAGTAAAAAATATTATATACAAAGACTAGAATACTTGAGGTCTCTTTTAAACAAGGATTGCAAAGAAATACCGGTCATTCTTGTCAGTCTGAACATTTCCAAGTCGTTTGACTACTTCCATGCCTCTGCAAACCCTCCCAAAAATTGTATGTTTTCCTGCAATGAACCATATGTATATTTGAAAAGGGCTGCCCAAATTGATAGGAACTATATTCAAGCTTGTAAATGTATTTGCGTAGTATTCAGTCGTCTCAAAACATGGCAAAAATGCAAAAAAAGTTCCATCAGCTAAAAAAATTATCACGTCCATTTCTTTAAAAAGGTGGTAATGCACAGCAAAATTCCACCAAGTGGCCTCTATATAGAAAGATTTGTTGCAATGAACATGTTTACAGTACAAAGAAACTACTGTTTCATGTAGAAATATCCTTTCATTCAGATAATGTCAAATAAAGGACTCTTGATATTAAGAATATATGATCAATTGATTCTCAACGCATCATCTACACATATCTGCATAATGATTGGTTTAAAGAACAACATAAGTTGTGTTTCCAAAATCCACCAATTTTTCCACTTACACTCTCAGAGTTTACAATCTACTTAACACTCGTGATTGTTAGCTTAGAAAAATTTCATCACAGTTCGGAAAAATCTCCACACTATCCGTCAGAAAGTTTAAATAGCATTGTCCATATTTGGGACTCAACCATGCCACCATCTTCCGCTTACACCATCAAATGTTTCAAATGTATCTGTTGATGCATTCTCATTTGAAGAATCAACTCCTATATTATACATGTTCTTTGGGGACTCAATTTAAGCCCAGGTCCATCTTATCACCACCTGATTTTGTAAAATTTGTTTACTAATGTCATGTTCTAATATTTACGAATAATACATGTTCCTTAGGGACTCAGTTTTAGCCCAGGTCCATATTCTCACCATCCAATTTATAAAATATTGTTTATTAACGTCATGTTCTAATATTTACAAATAATGCATGTTCTTTGGAGACTCAATTTTAGCCCAAGTCCATCTTACCACCAGCCAATTTTGAAAATATTATTTATTAGCATCATTTTCTAATATTTAACTAAGTTGCCAGTTCGGATTACAGTCATTCATTCAAATTTTATATGGGTTGGGTTCGGATTCATTTTGAGGTTGTCCATACAAGAATATATCTTTTTATATGTGTGTGTGTGTGTAGAACAGCAAATGAGTTCATACACCACTATGCTAATATTAAAGCAACATAGAAAAATACATCACCACATATATTAACATTTTAGTCCAAATTGTTAAGTTTTATGGATCTCTGATAAATAAAACTGTTACAATAAATATGGGAACAATAGAACTCTTACTTGTATTACTGTAGAGCAGAGTTGCCCTCCAAATACTGATGATCTCTGATTTTGTATGCAGAATCTACTTCTTCGAATATTGCTGATAATGTGAGATGTATACTGTATGTAACAATGACCCTGCAGATTAGATAATAAAGAAAAGTGCTGATGATTATTTGAATGCAGATCGCTGAGTCCAAGATGTCGTATATTGATGTTGTTCTACAGCGATCTGATTACCCGAATATATATAGCAGCAAAGGGTCATGACCCCCGTAGAGTCATGGCTCTACGTGACCTTTGGCCATGAAGAGTCATGTCTCTACGATGGCATGACCAATAACTGCCTTGTTAACACAATGTAATCTTAACCATAATGCAGTTGGCAATCACAAGTAATGCTGTGCATTATGCCCGATTTAATGCCATTAGCATTCAATGGACAAGGTAACAGATTGAAGGTGAATATATGATTTATAATTATGATTATTCAATCATAATTAAATATATATGAGAACATCATAGTTATAAACATTCTAAGATATATATTATTAATACATTTATAGAAATAGGATATAATGAGATTATATATTAATCCACACAATTATATATATATATATATATAATCAAAGAGTTTAATCTTTAAGATCACATCTCGTATTTTATCCCATAGAAGCTATAAAACATTAACACAAATGACATAACAAAATGCCAAAATACATTACTATATCAATGTTACAGTTCAAAAACAATAATGTCAACATCAATAATCAGCCATCACTGATCATATATCATCAAAAACCATCATGCTCAATGGTCAATTAAATAATATATTTACATCTTCGTAGATAAGATTGTTTCTACGATCCTTTAAGTTTCTTATTAGAAACTTTCTATTTTGTACATTTGTAAATTCTTTATAATGATCTCTTCGATCATTTGGTAATGCATCATATTTTATCAATTTGTACATTTGTAGATTTTATTCTTCTGATTCGGAGAGCTTCTTGGAGCCTATAACCCTAGGACAAAAACTATAAGAGGTTGTTGGTTTCAATAGTGAAACTATCTACCCTAGCCAGAGTTGAAAAATATTAATCGAAAATTTCACTAAGTTTCTTAAGTGATTGTTTCGAAATCGTTAAGTCTCTTTCTGAGACAAATATTCAGGAAGTTCAGAGGTTTGTTGCATGAGACTTTTATATCATCTCAGAGGTTCAACAGATACTATTTTGAAGTCAATATTGGCTTTTGGGATTGACTTTACTGGTAGCATTATTTTGTGAGATTGGCGCCATTAATCAAGCACGTGGCACTCTGTTAACTTGTGTGAACTTATCCATAAGTCTGTGGTCTCTCATTTTATCAGCGTGGCACCTAATATTCATGGCGTGAAGCTGTGTGGCTTGATTTGCATCTGCAGGTGCGGGCTTCTCTTCCTTGTGCAGGTCTTTGGAGGCTCAGGAGACTTCATAGCCAGCTACTTTGAGAGGGTGTCCTTCCTTATAGGTGCAAGCCTCTATCTCCTCGTATCGAATTGTTTTGGAAGCTGATATTCTCCTTGGATTTGAGCTCATTGTTGAGTTCCTGCTTCTTATCTTATTTAAGCTTTCCGATATAAGACTATTATTAATAAATGCCAGTGATTTGATAAAGTTGAAAATGAATATATCAACCGTATTTTGAAGTGGAGTTCAATACAAATCCTGTGCAAACATTATTGCCGCTATAAAAAGTTCAGAATGCACTATGATTTCTTATGTGTTTCATTATATTAATAATCAAAGTAATGAGAATCAGAATCGGATCGGAATCGGCAAAAGGCCGAACCGAAGCACGAATCGGCCATGAATCGGCAAACTTAAAAAACCCTTGAAATTTAGTAACTTATTTCATAAACCCTTTATCGCTGATTTGATTCACCAATTCAGAAAAAATTGATTGGCTTGAATCGAATCACCGAATCACGTGAATCGTTGTGATCCTCGTTACTATGTATTAATTACATGCTTATTTCTGTTGTTTAAATCAGCACTGGATATCAATATTATAGATTCTGCTAAACTCATTAAACAAGCAAAATCCATCAAACCTGCAAGACTGAAACACACTGAAAAGCAGTATTCAAAACTAGTAAAAGAGGAATAAGTGTACTGCGGACTGAGATTTGGCGGTGTTATGAAAGGGATCTTTACATTGGCATCAAAGCTGCTTTTCCTAACAGCGTGTCTATGAGTGAGAGAACAGATGTACTATACCAGAAAATTAAGGAGACCACAGCAATAACCCACTCAAGTTTCTGCATTGGAATTCATTTTTTTGAATCCATGCTATTGCCTCTTCTTTATTTCTTATTTTTTGTGCATTGGGAAATGTGCAAGATGGCATCATTGACCAACTTGATGTTGGAATGCAATCAGAGGTTTCAGTGGCAAGAACTATAACACCTGGAAGCAGTGCATGCTGACAATCTTTGAATATCATCAACTTGAGACGATTGTTTTGGGTTCAGAGACTCATCCTGCCACAGTCCAAGCAGATATGGACAAGTTTGATCACAGAATCAAGAAGTTGTCATACATCTCAAGCTCCGTGCCACACATGATCAGTTGCCTCAGATTCCTTTCGACAAGTCTGCAGCAAACAATTGGCAGCATTTGAAGGAGTTGCATGAGACATTAAACAAAAGCTGAGCATTCTTTTTGAAGAACAAGTTGTTCTCCATCGTGATGGATGAATGGCATGTCCTTACAAGAGCATCTCACGAAGATTAAGGACATTCACAATCTCCTCAAAGCCATTGGTTGGAAAATGGAGGAAGAGGATATTGTAGTCATCACCTTGAAGAGTCTCCCAAAATCTTATGAGCACTTTATAGAGACTCTCAATATTACTGCTACTAATGTTGATATGAAATTTTCAGAGTTATGCACCAAACTTCTACAGCATGATCATTGGAAACAATAGTTTGGTAGCAATGCCACCTCGTCCTCCAAAGAGCAAGCCTTTTCAGTCAAAACCTTTCACAAGGACAAAGGAAAATCTCAAACAATCTCGCCATCTCAGCAAAAGGGATGTTTCAAAGAAGAAGAAGGTGCAGTGTAATTGTTGTCACAAATATGGCCATTTGCTCAAGGATTGTTGCGATCGATTGGCTTCTGAACAGTAGAATCAAGAAGGGTCTCAACCTAAAGTCAATGTTAATGAGCACACACAATAGAAAGAGTCTGCCTTTTATGCCTTCATGGCTAAAAGACCTGCAGACCATGTCAAATCTTCTGCTTCGTATATAGATTCTTATACTTTTCGGCATTCCACTCACAAGCATGATTGGTTTACTGAATTATTTATATTTGGAAGAGGTGAAGTGTATACTATTGTTGGCAAGGGCAATGTACAAATACAGTCTGGTGGGAGGAGTCTCATTTTCCACAATGTATACTATGTTCTTGGCATGGAACTCAACCTACTCTTAGAGTCGAATCAAGTGGCATTCTCCTTAGCTTGATGTGATATTCAATTCACACAAGTGCTCTATTGTTGATCATGCGACATGCACTATTGTTGTTGTTGTTGTTATTGAGGATTACGATCTATAGAGACTTGTGGATACTGGTGATTCTCTTGAGCATCCTTTAGCAGCAAAATCAGCTTCTATGAACAATCTCTGGCATCAGAGATATGATCACATGAACATTCATTATCTTTCTCAACTTGTTCAAGATGATTTAGTACTTGGCCTACCTAAAATTCAAACTCAAAATCAATGAGTTTGTGAAGCTTGTCAGGCTCGAAAGCAACACAAGACGTCGTTCAAGGATGGTGACTCGTGGCAAGCCTCTAAGGTACTATAGTTAGTCCATGTTAATGTATGTGATCCAATGAATACTCCTCTTACTAGGTGCTGACATTTCTCACTTCTTGTTGATGATTTCAATAGAAAAATGAGGGTGTACTTTCTTAAACAAAAATTAGGTGTTTACTATAATTCAGAAATTAAGGCCTTAGAAGGAAAAGTCTAGTTGTTCTATTTTATATATATATATAAAATAGAACAACTATTAACCCTACTATTAACCTTATTACTTGCAATTGTGAGATGCCTTCTTGTTTAGTCTTTCACACCATTTGTTTTTTTATTATTATTTTTCTAGCTTTGGGGTGTGTGCAATCCCTTTCTCTTGGTCTCCTTTATTTGGTGAGTCTATGCTAAATTTGCAACTTACATTATTTTACATCTCTTGCTCTCTCATCTTGATGATGGATCACGTAGTGTGATTTGAAACATTGATGGCAAAAATCTCTACATAATCTAATCCAGAAACTAAGTCTCATAACTATTATGAGGTTACATGAGTGTGGAGGGAAGATTCAAGACTTCACAGGGTTTTTCAGGTGCCATTCAAAGTACCATCAGGGTGCCCTCTCTCACCTGCGCTCTTCGATATCTACATTGATGAGCTCGAGACTTTCCTCCGAGACTTCTCACTTCCTAGTGATAGATGCTACTTACACTAAGTTTTGATATCCATTTTGCTCTTTGCTAACGAAGTGGTCCCTTTGGCTTCTTCCTCAAAGGGGCTTCAACTGCTTCTTGATGATTTGGCCTCCTTTTGTGATTTGTGGCAATTAGTCGTGAATGTACACAAGACCCGAGTGATGATCTTGGTCTTCAGCTACTTGAAGTCCTCATGTCTCGATTTCTAATTTTAGGGTGATGAGATTGAGATCACCTCCTCTTATAGTTACTTGGGGGTTAAGTTCTTCGGACCCCGTTTTAGCTTGAGAGCTGTTATGCAACCTCAAGTCAACAAAGGGCTTCGTTCCCTAGCTATGATTGAGAGGTGGTGCTTCAGACATCATTTCCAGGATACCACAACCAAGATGTCCCTCTTGGACTCCTTGATCAAACCAATTGTCCTCTATAGCTTTATCGCTTGGGGGCCTTCTCTACTGGAGTCTGACTAGGCTTCAGTTGAGCGAGTCCATACCCTCCTTTGACGCATTATCAGATCTCATCAGTCCACCCCACATAGTATACTCTTAGCCAAGTTTGATACCCACCCCTTCAGGCTTACGACTATCTTTGATCTTGTTTGGTTTCTCCATCGGCTTCAAGGCTTCATGGACTCCTCTAAGGGTCATCACAGATATTCTTACCTAACCTATTGCTCTTTTGAGATGGTTATGGAGACTAGACCAGCTAGCAAAGCTCATTGTTTGTTCACTCAAGCCTCTTCTCTTCTTGGTTTGGTTGGGATTACGATCCATCACCCCCCCACCCTTCCAGTTCTCCCTGGATGCCCCTGCTCATCTCCTTCCATCTCGACAAGAGTTGAATGAGCATGTTCAAATCAACATCTACAAACAGTATATCATCATGACATGTAGTAACTCTCTGACGGGGCTCCGCTTGAGGATGGCCTTCTACATTGAGCATTACAAGGATATCCAGTACAAGATCATTGTTTTCCCTCAATACCTCACTCGTCTTTGGACTCATGCCCTATGCATCTCCTTGGGGTCCTTTAGGGTGGGCTCTCATCGGCTAAGCACTTAGACAAGCCATCAAATTAATAGAGAGGGCAGGATTTGCCGCCTCTACCCGCTTGGGGAGGTGGAGTCGAAGACTCATTTTGTTTTCAGTTGCCCCATCTACTATGAGATATGGGGGAGGTTCCATTGCTTGTTCAAAGGGTGTTTGAGTCTTCTTTTACTTCAGATTCACTAATTAGCAATGTCTTGCCCTTTACTTGTAGGAAGCCATGCAGCTTCG
Organism: Cupressus sempervirens; assembly: GCA_028749045.1. Classification (NCBI taxonomy): domain Eukaryota; kingdom Viridiplantae; phylum Streptophyta; class Pinopsida; order Cupressales; family Cupressaceae; genus Cupressus; species Cupressus sempervirens. Next base: position 542,037,609 of record CM053787.1, on the reverse strand, counting down.
TGACCACTCTTGAGCTTCAATTCTTGTTGAGACGGATTTTAAACCAACTCATCAACTCCTCTCTTGGGTCTCCTACTAGAGGGACGAAGAGGTTGTTTGGTCACCACTCTTCATGGTACACTAGATCTATGAGACCTCACAAAGGGTACTCTCAGCACCAGCATCCTATCTCCAGTGACTTCTCAAGACGTCTCAGGGCTTCCTAACCATACCCTTCGGTTCTGGAGTACTTCTCACCTGTGAAGAGTTCTTAGGTTTCACTTGTTTTGGCATTTTACTTTCCTGTTTTGTTCTTTCCGCAAGCATTGCTTGGTGCTCCAGCTACTGGCTGCGGCCTTGTTGTACGCTCTTTAGTCCCTTGGGCCCATTTGTGGTTTCTTGTTGGACATTAAAAATTTTATCTTATCCAAATAGAAGGGCTTGTAGGAATGAAAACATTGGACAGACAAGAACTACCCTCGAAAGATATTCTGATCAAGAATTCAGTCCGAAATTCTCCTTATTTCAAACCCTACTCATATGCTGCCATTGGTATGTTGGTAGTGAAATCACTCACCATACTCGCATTCTTTAGTTACAACTTTCATACTCATGTTCTTTTATTTACAATTTTTTCTTTGCAAACAGACTATTAAACCACAATAATGACAAAAATAAAATGTGGTGAGGAAAAACACACAATGGACGTGATAAAAAAACTACGCAAAAGAAGTTGTTGGAGCAAATTCAAACAATATATAAATGACCAGTTCCTCAATGCAATGCAGTAATTCCAGCTGTAACAACTGTTTATTTGATTGAATACAGAAAAAAATCAACCAACCAAGTTATTTAGTGCCCACATAAATAAGTACCATCAAGCCATGGCGTCGGTGCTAGTGAAATGAAGAACTGACTGCCATTTGAATTGGGACCTGCATTTGCCATGGATAAGATACCAGCTCCAGTATGTTTTAGCTCACGGGTGATCTCATCTTCAAATTTGGCGCTGCCAACATCAAAAACAAATAATTAATACAGAAGTGTACCACTTTGCTAATCAAGTTAATACAAATGATTATTTCTCACAGATTTACCAGACTATTAAGAAACACCAGCCAACAATGTGCCAAGAGAATCTTCAATACCAAATTATACTCCATTAGTAGTGAATTGGATATAAGCCTTTACTAAATTGCAAGTGAGAGCAATATTAACATTATATATCACCCCACACATGCAGCCAAACATGAGCCAATTGACTTGAAGAGAAATAATAACAAATAACTCAAAGAAATGGAACAGAAAAAACAGAGAAATTGTGAGAAGAATGCAAAGCATCGACAATGTGTCTGGATCATGTGCCTATCACATGACTTCAATTAGAAAGCTAGAAAACTGTGGGAAAAGATTTGTCTGACGGACTATGGAAATATCATGCTTTTGAAAGAAGATAATTAAATTCCATGAATAATTAGTACAGAGCAAAGGAAACCGCCAATAAGGAGGATTACAAATTTCTAATTCAAAATTACACTAAATGATGAAGCAACAACTTGGTATTACCAAAATTATCAGATGGAAGTCATGAAATGAAACATGTGCAAAAATGATATCATGTTCTGCAAGTAGAATGTATGCACTAAACTTCACTTGTACATAAAAGCCCTTAGATAATTTATATTTTGATTGATGAACAAAGTCTGGGTTGTGTGACAAAAGCCTGCCAACAATTTGTACAAGTCATTCGAATAAACAAATAGCAATTTTAAAAGGAAGCCTTAGGGAAAATGCTGAAGAGCTGAAGAACACAAGAGTTGTCTTCGGATTTCAACCAAAGAGTATCATCCTTGCATGCAAAGTGTAATTATAGAATTCCTCAAATAAACTAGCCAAGTTGTCAACCTAGTCATGTTAATAGGGTGGTGTACACCTTGCACAAGAAATAATTATTTAATTAAGTAAAACAATTATTTACTTGTGGTGCATATTAGATGTGCTTAGCCACATTCAATATTTATTTGACTTCACTTGTCAAGTTGTATGTGACATTGGTTAGATGTTTCATGTGTGATTTGCACATTGGAGATATATTTATCATTTGACATACATTTAATAATGATTTGACATACATTTAATAATGAAGGATCTCTACAAATGTAATGAATCTCTGAAGGTGATAATCAATATAGAATGTTTATGAATTAATTCAATACAGAAAACTGTTTGCCAGGTCTGGATATATAATTTGATCACTGATTAGAAGTCCCAATCTGAAGAGATAGAATCATTTATAAATTCTGATGATCTATCTATTGTGATTGGGCATCTTATGTATTGCAATCAAGAGGCATATAAGGGGTGGTTGTGCTCTAGAGGATGCGGGAGTTAGGCCTCTTATGTGATCATCAGTCTCTCAACTTTCTCAAACTTATGGATAATGAACTAGTTGCAGAGGAAAATGAATTCAAGACTAAAGTAACATGTGAGTCTAATGATATTTCAGACTTAAATGGAGAAGAAATTTGTGGATAGTCTTGAGGAAGAATCCGATTATGATAATATTTATATGCCTTCAAATGTCAATGAATGTGAAAATGAGGAAGAGGATTCTCTAAGCGTGGAAGAAATTTCAGGCTTGTTAGATATGGAATATCAGAAAGATATTGAAAGAAATGGCTCAAAAAAATTTCTCAAATCACCATGGTGAGCAAGGTGATGGATCACTACTAGATTAAGAAGATGGTAATTCACAGGAATCATATGGTGAGGATGAAGTAGAACTGCATACAATGTATGAACATGGGGAAGTTTCAGAAGATAATGCTGATGAAGACATTAATCTTGTCGATGACACACTTGATGATCCAAATGAAAGCTCTCATGATAGTATGCCTCAATTTTCTATATTCTTGAACCCATTGTTCGAAGAAGAAGTGGTAGAAGATACATCTGAATTCACTATATTCTCAAATTCATTGTTTGAAGAGGATTTTCTTTGCAATCAAGTCCATCAGTGTCATGATGAAGATAGCAGGTCTGATTTTGAAATTGATGAAACTCATGAAGTGTATTCAGAAGGTGAGGTGTCTTTCAGTTCGTCCTATGAGCAGGAGTTGTGTAGTGAGATGAAATCAGCCAAGCAAAATGAGGATGCATCAAAGGGTAGTACTGAAAAATTTTCAAGTGTTCTATCTGATCAAACTTTTGATGAGGGAGAGGTAACATGTCCCGAATATGTACTGTCTTTGAAATCTTCTTGTGAAGATAAATAATGTCTTGAATACGTAGATAGGGCAGATTGTGTACATGAAGACATCCAAGCAAAAGAGCTTCATCTAGCCACTTGTAGGGCTGATCAAATGCAAAAGAATCTTCCATTCAGCAAAGACCACATTGCACCTCATGATCTCTCAAAGGGAAGTATGACAGATACCAAAGACTCCATTGATGAAATGGAGCCAATTAATATTCTTCATGAGGATGGCGCACCTATTACAAGTCTGATATTTGGGCAGCAGACTGAAATGATGAAGGGAAAGCATATCATGATCAGAAGAAAGGTGTTACATGATCAGAACTATGTGTTTGATAGAGGGAAGTAGTGTTCTTTTCTTTTCTTTTTTTTTGGGGGGAGGGTGGGGGGGGTGGCGCCACCCGATTTCACCTTGCATCATGTGAAGCATGGATGCTCAGTCTGCTCTTCCAAAGATAGCTAGAATCTCGCTATGCTCACAAGGAGCATACATTCTCATAAAGAGCCACTGATGGAACCTTAAAATTTGCAGAATTTTAAAGTTCTAGATACAATACTGAAAGGAGAATCTTTATGTATGTATGTGTAAATGCAAAATCATCACAAGTTGTGTAAATCTTGAAGAGTTAGCTGTTTGTGTTCAAGACCTACAGGGAGCACGTTAGAAGATTGTTGTTCATATTGCTGTGGGATAAATCAAAATCATCTCTTAAATACCCACTGTTTTATGGAGGTCTACAGATCTATACAGAATTAAGAAATTTGTGGATTTACACTTGTCTGGTATATCAGAAGCAAGCAATCCATTCCAATCGAAGTTCCTTGGGTTAAAGACATATTTGAAGACTGAAGCCAATCTATCACCGGAAGAAAAAGGTTTGTTAATGCCGTTTGAAGAATCATGACTGCATTTTGATATACAGAGGAACAGTGACAGTAAAGTGCATTATAATTTGCTATTACATGTAAAACAATATTTCCTATTTGCAAATATATTGGATGAATGGGTTTTTGGCTTCATGGAACTGTGATTGGGGATACCTCATTCACCATTTCTCCATCGATAGAAAAATCCACGTCAGAGAAGAAGAGGCATGTAGAAACACCCTAACATGGTCACGAAAGAAATGCCGAGTATCCAAGGATAAATCTTTAAATGGAGAATTTCCTAGATGCATTTAATCCTGTTGCATTTGCAGCTCCTAGAGGACCATTATGTTTCAGAAAGGGAAAGCTTAACCTATTTGCTATATGTTGTTCGATGACAGAGCTCCCTTTCCAGTATGGTTCAAATTTCTATCATGGAGCGTATGATCAAATTACTTTATTAAGAATGATTGGTATCCTCAAAACAATATTGTGATATCTTCATCGCCATAACCGGAGATGACATATTCCTTCCCTGAGATAAAAGCTTGATGTATTAAAGTTTCAAATATATATATATATATATATATATATATATATATATATACATTTGTTAAAGAATGCTTAAGTCAATGTCGACCTTGAGGCAGAGTGAATACAGATCGTGAGATCATATACAGTGAACATATGATGCGATTAAGTAGAATCATCAGCAATATACAAAGAAGTTTGGGCTAGCACTGCATATCGTGTGTGACCATGGAGAGATGTTCAAGCATGCGTAAGAGCGATCAGGTGATGGAAATATACATATGCATCGAATTCCCTTCAAATGCCTTGTTTGCATGAATAATACAGGTCACGTGATTATGGTTCAAAAGTGCCACTGGAAGTTTTGAAGACTGGTGTTTCATTAAATCTATTGGACGCCAAAGATAAAATCATATAATATCTATATTACATTAATACATGTGACGGATATTATGTAACAAAGGTTGCCAACGAGAAAGATTTTAAAGCCCATCCCATTGAAAATAAATTATCACTGCAAGACAACCAAATATACAACCCGCAAGCTTTATCTTTTGACAGACAGGAGAAACGAATGCTAATGTATCATGAAGTTCATCGCCAAAGAAATAAAACAATTAAGGAAGGAACATCATCGAAAGTAAAACTAATTAAAATTATATTAGCAAAAGGTGCGATTATAATCAAAGATAGGAGGTATAATTTATTTTAAAAGAGATGCATTTGAAAATTCACATCTTCCATAAGGTAGAATATAAATAAGAAATGCTTTATTTCTCAACAAGACAGATCCGAACATTCATATTCTCAAAGAAGAAGCATTTTATATTATTTTGTATGGAGGGATAAGGAGCCTAATATGGCTTTTCTAATGTAAATTCTATTATTTTATTTTAATAATAAAATAAAATGTTCTTTGTTTATTATTAAAGGCGTGGAGATTTAAATTGCAGATGAATCGTCCTTCATAATTATTTTTTGAAGTTTTGTATACAATTTAAATGTCAAATAAGTGGACACGGTCATGTGGCATCTTAAACTTGAACATCACAGATATAGTGAAATATCAAATTGTTTTCGTATTTGTGTCTAGTTTGTCTCCTTACCAGAGAAGTTAAAGTTCAACCTGGACTAATTTAAGATTGAATGAATATTTGATCCATCACATCTTGATTATTTAATTGGTGGCAGTATAAGTGCATAAGAACTTTATAAAGCTGTATGTGAAAATTCACTAAAGTTGACTATATTGCTCGGATGAGCAAAGGCACCGTCTTTTTATTCTTGAAGCCAGAAAATCTATATATTCCTTCCTACAAGCATCAAATTCATTATTAACAAATATTATACATTCAAACATTCAGCATTCAATCCTATTTTGATCAAGTTCAAGGACTTTGCCAGCCGAAGAACTCCAAAGTTTAAACACAATTTAGAAAAGCTCTAAACCAAGTAATCAGGTTCAAGGAGAAGGTCTACCCGCCTAGGTGTAGCGAAGCCTGAAGTGCAGGGGAATCGAGAAGTATACCTGTTCATTGGCCAAAACTGATTGCAAAATTCTATCGGACAAGTGGCAAGCTCTTGGATTTCCAATCTGCAGTTTTAGGAACCAACATGGCTCAATGCATAGGGTGAAAATAATGACTTTCCCCTCAAACTTCTCTCTCAAAAGAAATAATACACAAGGATACAAGGAATAGATCACTAATGCAGAAGCTCCTTTTCAGATAAGGCTTCACTCTCCAACATATCAAGCTTGTCCCAAATGTACACAAAACTTCTCTCTAGCATGAGCCTTGGTGAGAATGTCGGTCGTCTATTCTTGAGTGATAACGTACCTCAACTGAAAATTAGAAAAACAATCTCATCATGTTCTACTCCCTCTAAATCAATATCATGGATGCCAACAGATGTAGATCTCCCTCTATCACAAAGGCATGATTTGTTCATATACTCCAATCATGGGAGATATTTATTCCAAAAGACTCATCATTAGGCACATTTATTAGTTTTAATGAACACCACATTGTTCACAAGAGCAACTCTTCATACACAAATGTACTTGTTTGATTCTGTAGTAACATCAGTGAATGTAATTAACTATGGATTTATCCCTTGATTTGGCTACATCAAGCATTCATGCTAATTTGGCTTCCTTCTAAAGCTCCAGCTACATTCGTCAACCTCTTGGCCTCCTCGTCCAAGGTTGCTTCTAATGTAATGTTATTTTATTCTCCTTCGAAAATGTTTCAGCCATCAACTTAGTCATATGATTGTTAGCATTTAAGTATCCATCTATCCTCGAAGATCAATTTAATTAGATCCTCTACCTGCTCCCTCTTGTCATAGAAAGATATCCAATCATAGAAGAAAATTTTCTTTAATAGACTCACATCTAATGTAGCATTCTTCTTTTCCTGCAAGAACATCCTCACAGACAAAGGAAAATATCAAGGAAAAAATAACTCTTATATTACATCTAGAAAAAAATTTAGAGAGATACTACAATGAGTAGATAAATGTAATAATCAAGGATAATAAATAATTATCTGCACATCAACATCCTTGATACAAGTTGTTTCAATGAATGTCAAAAAGTGGCTCCATATTAGCATTTGTCAAACAATGGGAATGGAACATCAGTTATTATTTCCTCCCACAATGTAAAATTCTCACTCTTATATCGTCGAACAATTTTGCATCACATCATAATATGGAAAACTTCTTATATCCCTAAGATCAAGGAAAAGAATGAGCATTATAAAGCAAATAAATCTTATATCACATGCATGGATATAGTTAAGAGATTGACTACAATAGGCAAATAAAAGTAATAATCAAGGGACAATGAACTTATCTCATTATTCAGGAGCAATCAGGACAAGCTTTCAACTCTGGAAGAGATCGCATCATTATCGTAATCAAAGTCCCAAAGGCTTCCCATAGAACTCAGGAACTCATGTATTGCATAGTCAGTTGCTACAATACTCATCTTCCTGCAATAATTTATCTAGATATGTGTCAGCTTTCAGAACCAAACTGAAAATTTGTAAAATTGCCCAACTTAAATATATCAATCTCATTGAAGTATCTAGAGATAGAGGGTTGATTGAGGCTTTTCAAATTTCCATGAGTTTCTCTCCATTAAGGTTGCAGTAATCTTTTCTTTTGATCCTCCTCCAATTAATCCATTATATATAAAAAGCTCTCAAAAGATTATATATTCTTGCCCATTATCATAAATAAATTATAGGCTAATGCACCCGACAAACATCCTTGTTGTGCAATTTTACTCCAAACTTTCAAGCGTCTTGTCTAATCTCTTTTCATTTCAGAGATAATGATTAAATATATTATAGGTATACATATTCATTCCATTCCATTTCCTAGACATGTAGTCATAAAGCATTTGCTTCATAAAGCGCCCAAATAAAAACTGGAATAAGTAGAATGGATTAATAAATAATAATCATTTGCAAGTAAATCTTCCTTGCCAGCTTCATGCAACTGCTCCAGATGAGAAGGCAAATAAATGCCAAATTTCACACAATTTGAACTGAACATCCAAAAAAATTCTCAAAGGATTTTGTCGTGAACCTAAAGTCCCACACTATCCATCTCTTCCACAACCTAAGACAGTAAATCAAGGCGGTGCCCATGGACCAGGATTTCAACAAGGTAGTCATGGTACATTTCAACAAAAAATCTTATTGAGTGCAACATAAAATCAATTATATTTGCATCCCAAGTTCTGAGCAGCCCTATCTGACTTTTAAGGTAATAATCAACCCTCTTCAAAGCACTAGGTAAAGTATCAAGCTTATGTCATTATTCTCGTGCTATTCCTTCTCCATGTTTCTCTACAAAACTAATACCAAATATCAGCGAAGAAGCATCGTCCAAGCTTGTTCAAGACCCTCAACACATTAAACTTGGCATTACAATTCGACAAACTTAATCCGCAAATGATGATTGACCTTCTTAAAAATCCACGCCTTCCAATGAACTAAGCGGCACCGATGAATTCAAAATGTGAGCAGCTGTAGTCAAATGTATGTCTCCAGGAATTGTAAATTATGCCATGACCTCCTCTTTTAGCATACCCAAAAATATGATTCTCTTAAAGCTCCATGACAGCCCAAATTACACTCTATATTGTGAAGTTTGGCAATCAATCTTCTATCATATCCTAAACGGTTCCTGGAGAGTGATATATACTATTTAAAAATTATCTGCGATCAATATCAGGTCAACATCACTCAACGATGACAAGTGGATTTGTGACCTCTGTTCAAACCTGCAAGACTTCATTTTATTAGATCTGAATTTGGCCCTTACTATTGCAGGATCTTTGCATTTTATTTGCTTTTGATGCCCACGTGACTTTAACTAGTCCTCTACCACTAGACTATTAAGATAATATCTTATACTTTCTATAATAGTCAACTACTTGTCTGTAGTTCGTCTTTCAATCTAGATAGGAATGTTTCCTATCCCATCTCTTTTTTCTTCAGTCCAGATAGGAATGTTTCCTATCCTGTCTCTAGTTTTGTTTCTAATTCCGTCTTCAGTCTACGTTGTTTCTTTTAGAAACAACGTCCTTGTAATTCTTTATAAGGAACACATTTGTTCCTCTGTTAATCAGTCAATCATCCGGAAATCCGTTAATCCGCCAACTCTTCTTGAATCTTGTAACATGGTATCAGAGCAAGGTTGAATTTTTTTGAAAATAATAATTTCTTATTGAAATTATCTGAACCTTATTTTCGAAATTATTCGTTCTCTAAATTATTCAAGCTCGAATCTGCAAAAAAATGCGACTTCAGCTTGCTCGCATCTGTTATGTTTTGCTTGTTTTTGACTGGAAATCGCGAGCCGTGTTTTGCAATCCTTTTTTCCTGAATCTACAACAAAAAACGTGTCTGTAACACCATTTTTTGGTTCGAAATCCTCATCTCTACTGCTCTATCAGTCCATCAGTCCCTATTCTGAAACGAAATGTCTGATTTTTCACAGAAAATTGACATTTTTCTGCAAATCCGACCTTCAAGTCCGCCGACCAGGGCTTTGCTCGAAACCCTAATTTTTTGGGGTCGAAAAAATATTTTGTTTGCAGATTTTTGGTGGGTTTTTCGAGAGCTCAACTGGGTTGTCGTTTGTTTTTTCTGGGTGCCTCGATTTTTGTGCCTCGATTTTTGAGCCAGCGGATCCAAAAAATGACAGCAAATTCCTTCTGGGTTTTTCAAGCTCTCTTCTGGGTCATTCTCTGATTCTTCTGGGTCTTCCGTATTTTTGCCTCGAAGAACGTGCCTTCACAGATTTTCACAATTTTTTATTGAAAAACGTGCCATGGCATCTCTAACAAATATTCTGCTCGAACATAATTCCAGATTCAATGGTCGCAATTATGGAACCTGGAAGTAGCGCATCATCGCAATCTTCGAATATCGAAACACCGATCAACTTGTTCTGGGTGTTACGCAGCGTCCGACTTCTCCGGGTCCTGATCAAGATACATGGGATCTGAACAATCGAGAGGCAGTAATGCTTCTCAAACTATCTATAGCTGATGACCAGCTTTCTCAGATTCCATCCGGCAAGACAGCTACCGAAATCTGGACACATCTAAAAGGTCTTCATGAGACTTCCGACAAGAGCAGAGCGTTCTGAATTTGTTTATGTTTTTATGGATTTGTTGATTTTCTCCTCAAAAATCATTTCAAGTTGTCTGTAATATGCAAGGTTGCGTGAGATTCTAGGTTTTACCATTTTTCCCACAAAAACGAAGTTTTGTAAATGCAGCTTATTTTGAGTCATAGCACTCTTCTGGCAAAGCTTCTTGGTTTCAACATTCTGTAGATCTAGGGAGGGTCTCAATTATCACAGAATGTTCCGACATTCGTACGTTGACCATTAAGGGAGGGTATTAAGATAATATCTTATACTTTCTATAATAGTCAACTACTTGTCTGTAGTTCGTCTTTCAGTCTAGATAGGAATGTTTCCTATCCCGTCTCTTTTTTCTTCAGTCCAGATAGGAATGTTTCCTATCCTGTCTCTAGTTTTGTTTCTAATTCCGTCTTCAGTCTACCTTGTTTCTTTTAGAAACAACATCCTTGTAATTCTTTATAAGGAACACATTTGTTCCTCTATTAATCAATCAATCATCCGGAAATTCGTTAATCTGCCAACTCTTCTTGAATCTTGGAATCCGTTAATTTTTGGGGTCGAAAAAAAACGGCCCTGGCTGAAAAAAGCTTGACAAAACTTCAGATTTCTTGATAAAAATGGCAGATTTTTTCCAGGGAGAGCGCAAATGAAGAAGAATGCAAACAAAACGAACTAATCCTTGACCCTACAATGGCGATTTTGCTGTCAAATGAGCTGGAAAATATATGGACGCGAGTTGCTTCAAACGCGTGTGATTTGGACGCGATTTGCAAAAAAAAAAAGGATACCAGGCGCAGGCGAAAATACCAGTCATGAGCAAAATACCAGGCGCAAGTGGAAATGAAAACCAGGCGTGGGTGCGAACAGAATGCCAGGTGTGGGCAGGAGTTCCTTAGCCACAAACGCGAGTTTCAGAACACGGGAGCAGAAAAGAAAAATCGCAAGTTGTAGATAATCGTCCACGATTTCCACACATTTTGCAGATGATGGGAGTTGCAGAAAAACGTGTTTGGAAGTCACGATTTTTAGGGCAGACTGGTCAAAATCTCAGACACAAAAACCTCAGACAAAAAACCTCAAAAAAAAAACCCTAGTTGAAAGCTCAAGGTTTTTAGAAAGCAAGGATCACAAAATAATTTCGAAAATTGGCTCTAATACCATGTTACAAGATTCAAGAAGAGTTGGCAGATTAGCGGATTTCCGGATGATTGATTGATTAACAGAGGAACAAATGTGTTCCTTATAAAGAATTACAAGGACGTTGTTTCTAAAAGAAACAACGTAGACTGAAGACGGAATTAGAAACAAAACTAGAGACAAGATAGGAAACATTCCTATCTGGACTGAAGAAAAAAGAGACGGGATAGGAAACATTCCTATCTAGACTAAAAGACGAACTACAGACAAGTAGTTGACTATTATAGAAAGTATAAGATATTATCTTAATATAGACTTGCTCAAGTTTCATGTCCGATCTGACGCATACAAATGGCGGATCCAAATTTCAATTATTCCCAGTAGAAGACCTGCTCTGATACCATGTTATATAATGAAAGATCTCTACAAATGTAATGGATCTCTGAAGCTGATAATCAATATAGAATGGATATGAATTAACTCAATACTGAAAACTGTTTGCCAGGTCTGAATATATAATTTGATCACTGATTAGAAGTCCCAATCTGAAGAGATAGAATCATTTATGAATTTCAATGATCTATCTCTTGTGGTCGGTCATCTTATGTATTGCAATTAAAAGGCATATAAGGGGCAGTTGTGACTGTTCAACTACATGTCTCTTTCAAGAAACACGAAGGCATAAACTTAATTAGCCAACAAACCCAAAGGTTATCAGGTACGATTAGTCACCAAACAAATTATCAAGAGACCTTATGGTTATCGGACATGATTATTTGCTAAGCCAATTTTGACATTAAAGCCTCTGATCTGAATATGTAGGATCATAACTCGATCCCATATGATTGTCATTCAATTGATCATGATCAGGAATTTACTGCCTGATCCAAGAGATAGATATAATTTGATTGCTCAGACTTTCGTACTTAGTTTGATAATGATAATATCAGTTCAATACAAGGATGATCTTGGCAAGATAATTTTAATATCTATGCATATGTGTCTATGCATGTATATCAGTTCGCATGGTGAACCGGTATACATACATGCACACAAATGTGCATACAGTTGCCATGCTGGTATATCCTTGAATTCTGACCGACACTATCATATCTTAACAACATGGGCAACTTAGAACAAAAAGTGCATGTGGAGTCAATGAATTTATGTACTCATGGTTTTAAGGCACATGATTTTACCTTACCATCTAATTCTTTTTAGGGAGCTTGGTACTATTAAGCAAGCACATGTTTAGTGCTTGAAGCTGACATTTTGGCTTGTTGGTCGTTTGGGCTCTTCTTGTATTGAGCTCTCTTCTGAATAGTGCATATGTGAAGCATGACATAGGATGTGTGGATACATGTCTGACACATAGAAGATGCATTGGAATAGCTTGATCTTTTAAAAGTATCAACAGAAACTCTGTAATTTTATATATACCTCCATTACAAAATAATGTATCGAGTGTAGATACTCTTTTGGAGGCTGGCTTTTTAACTTTTGAAGATAAGTTGGCAATTTGGATTTCAGTACGGGTGCGGATTCAAGATTCGGGTTCAAAATTCATCCAAAAAAATTAGGTTTAGTTTGGATTCGTTTTCAGTTGTCTACAAAAGAATTTTTTTTTTAAAATATGCATACATGCATATAGCACCAAAGAAATTCATACACAAATGGAGGCAAGAAGCTTTTCTTTTCATTCACAAATGCAGAAAAGAATATAAAACAACCCTTTTGGTCTTTTTAATGATCACTTTTAGGGTTGGACAGACGAGTAGACCTAAGTTGGCCAAAAAATTTATGAAAATGACATTTTCAGTCAAATTCACCCCAAATTCGTTCAGGGTTCCACTGTCTAAATCAGAAGTCTTCCAAATTCATCCAAAATTCTCATCGGGTCCTTCTGACAGAATTATTTTGAGCAAATTTACTAGACTGTGGCAGAATTTTGAGCGAATCCAAAGCGAATCTGACTTTGAAGCAAACCAAGTTGCGAATCCGCCTTCCAGAAGTGAATGTGGTAACTTAGATTTGAGTGTTTCCCATGGGTATAGCTTGTAATATCTTAAGGTATGTCTTTGATCTTTTCATTAAGGTTAGTACAAAGTCTTCCATTTTATCTCATGGGATAAAGATTTGGTCAATCAGTAATATTTTTCTAATGAAGCTGAAGGGCAAGGAATGTATCTTGGAAAGTTAATATACTGGTGCGACTGGGAAATTGAAAGGTGCGGATGCTAATGCTTTTCGGTGCGCCAGTGCTTTTGGGTGCTGCATTCGCTACCTTTACCTGTCCTCTTTATCCTCTCCAATAGAATGGCAGCCAAAAATATTTTACCCAGAGGCAGTCAATAAAACCATATAATATGTTTCTTATATTTTGGGACTGTCAGCAGAGACAAACATAAGTGTCAAATCTAAAGTACTGGACTTCGGAAAAGATTCAAGCATGTCATTATGCATTAGAAAGGTGTGTACTTCTGGTAAAATAATAGTTATGAAGACTTTTATGTTATCACTGTAACATAGCAGTTCTCTTGAGTGTCGTCGGTTCTTGTAACTGTCATCTCTTCTCATTCCACAGCAAGTAGTTGCATAACTGTTAATATATATGCCCGTGGTGGGTCGTGGATATAGTGTGGCATCTGGTGGTGTTGTTTCTATCTTTGCTGATTGCCGTTATGTGTAATTCAGCTGACTCTTGGTATCCTCGTCCATGTTCCTTCAATTACCAGGAAATCTCTAGACATTTTCTCATGGCAAGTGTAAGACTCTTGAGAGGATACATGTCTTTATTCATTGTATTCTTTTCTGTGATATGCCTTATGTATTAAGAACAGGCATCAAATTGTACATATCGTGAAGTCTATCAGAATCTGCATTGCAAATGATGAGTCTGATTGCAGACCTGTGAATATCGCTATCTCAACTTTAGAATCCTGTTCGCGAATTCCTCCTATAGATAATCTTACTGACAGCTTGTATTTATCTTTCACAATTAACTTTTAAATTAATTCTGTTAATGACTTCCTCCTCATATCTTGATCTTCGTCATTCACAATATTTCTTATAGTGTTTTCTTTTGTCTTCGTTGTTATGTGTCTTTGGCCACGTATTTCTTCATTTCATTTCAATGCAGTATATTGAAACTCGTGTCATGGCGAGAGCACGACAAGATGAAGTTTCAGCTGCAATTTGTCAGTTTGTCACCTAGTAGGGGCTCATATTTACTCTTGTTTTTAATGAGCAGATTGTCGTGAAGCCTGTACAGAAGGTTCTGACCCTTCGTTTCAACTTTCATCATATCTTGATATCTGATGGAGTTGATAAATCCAATTTGGAGATGTTTAGCAAGCTAAGTATTTTCTTTCATCTTGAGCCTGCATGATTTATTTAGTTGGAACTCAATTGTTTTGTCTCTAATAGAAATCTTTTCAAATTGAGTGGAATTATTCCTGCTGGAATTATTTTGAGTTTTTTATCCAGTAATCATCGGCTAAAGCCTATCATCAGCTAGATAAGGGATTCAATCCATATCAAGAGGTTGCAAATGGCAATGAAGAAAACTATATGAATTCAGAGGAAATAAGTATTCCATGTTTATATCTTTGAGTATAGATCATGAATTCTTGTTCTATTACTGGGAATAGTTGATTTAATAAGAATATCTCTCATGGTTGCAAGGTGCAACAAGAAGCAATGAGATGAGTACGTTGCCCTGATGATACATATTCAAAGGGAGATGTTCAGCTTTAGAGCGAGGTTACATCAACTATCTTATTGTGGTGTAAAAGTTGTCCCTACTAAGAGGGAGTCTCTACTAAGATAAGATAAGATAAGATAATTTTATTAATGTCCAACAAGGGTCTAAGGGATTGGAAATAGGGCATCATGGCAAATGCCAGCAAGGGAAGCACCAAACGGTATCTGCGAAAATAATAATAAAGCAAAAGAACAAAGCAGATAAACAAGAAAGGGAAACTAAGACTCTTCACAAACGAGAAGTGGTCCAAAACTAAAGGGTACAGTCCAGGGCAAGAAGGTACCTTGCCTTGGACCAACATCTCTGAGATCTGCTAGAAGTGGGATGGTGTTGTTGAGTGTGTCCTCTGCGAGCCCTCACAGATCTAGTGCGACTCGACTCGAAGTAGGTCAGAGAGATTGCTTCGTTCCCTGTACAGGAGACACGGGTGTCAAGAAGAAGGTGATGAGTTGATCTGAAGTCTGTCTCGATGGGAACTGAAGATGTAGAGTGTGATCCCAAAGCCACAGAGTCTCTTGAAGATAAAGTACAAGACACCATTGGTCAGTGTATTTGAAAAATGATGAAAGGGACCCGCACTCCCTAAACAAGCAATGGAACCTCCCTTTGATCTTATAGTAGATGGGACAATGAAAAATGAAATGGGTCTCAGTCTCCACCTCTCCAAGGTGGCAGAGGCAGCAAATCTTGTCCTCCCTATTGAGCAAGTAGTCAATCTAAATACGAAGCCTATGAGAGTCCACCCTGAAAAATCCCAAGGAGATGAGTCCAGTGACGAGTGAGGTACCAAGGGCCCATAATGACCCTGTCCTTAATATCAATGAAGTGCTCGGCATAGGAGGACATCCTCGAGCAGAGCCCCCCAAAGGGTTACTCCAAGGCATGGTGATGTATTGTCTATAGATGTCCAGTCTAACGTGTGCGTTCAACTCCTATTGTGGCGGAAGCAAGTGAGTAGGGGTGTCCAACGAGAACTGGAAGGGGAGAAGGTGATCCATCGTAATACCAATTGAGCCAAGGAGGGCAGAGGCCTGGGCAAATCAACGACAAGCTCTAGAACCAAGATCAGAGTCGGCAAATGCCTCCGAGGAACAATATGCCAAAAAGGAATATCTGTGTCAACCTTTCGAAGAGCCAGCAACCTTCCGAAGAGTCAGCAACCTTCCGAAGCCGATGGAGAAACCAAATCAAATCAAAAAATGGTCCCTAATCAGAAAGGTGAGCACCAAACTCAGCTAGAATAGTACTATGGGGTGTAAATCAGTGGCACCTAATAATGCATCGAAGACAAAGGGTGTGAACTCTATCCAACAGAAGCCCAGTCTAACTTTAGGAGAAAGGGCCTCCATCCTAGGGCTTCCACACAATGGAGCCATAGAGGACAATCGACTTGACCAAAGAGTCCAAGAGGGACAACTTGGTCATGCTTTCCTGAAAGTGGCGGCTGAAATACTATCTCTCAATCATAGCAAGTTTATGAGGATGTGATCTTGATCTCCATGCCTTGGAAGTAAAAATGAAGATGTGAGGTCTTCAAGCAATTGAAGACCATAACTTGGGTCTTACCTAGGTTCACAACAAGTTGTCATGAGTCACATAAGGAGGTCAATCCTTCGAGAAGCCATCAAAGCCCCTCGGGGGAAGAGGCAAGGAGAACCACATCGTCAACAAATAATAGAATGGAGGTCAAAACCTAGTGCAACTAGCAATCATCCCCAAGGAGTGCGAGGTCTTGGAGGAAGGCCTCAAGCTTGTCATTATAGATACCAAAAAGGGTGGGTGAAAGAGGACAGCCCTGCTTCACCCCAATGGTGCTATGAATAGGATTTGAATATACTTAAGGAGTCATGAACCTGCCCACAACGGTCTCATACAAAATCATGATAGTCGTCAAGCGAGTCTCGGAAATCCCAATGTCTCTAAACCTCTGAAAGAGAGCCACCCAAGGAACAGAATCAAAGGCTTTGTGGAAGTCTATAAAGTAGTAGTAGACTTTTGTCGAGCAGTGTTGTGCCTCCTCAATGATAGCACGCAAAGTCAAAATGTGATCCGTAGTCTAAAAATCTATATGAAAACCTACTTAACCTCTAGCCCAACAGTGTCACCGATCAAGCTCTCTCGATAAGATAGTATTCAGAACAATGGCATACAATTTGGCGAATGTGTGCCAAATCATGATGGTCCTATAGTTTTCAGGGTCCAAGACCAACCTAGACTTGTGAATCGGATAGATAATATGCCATGACGAAGAGTGGGGAAAACCAGTGAAAACCACTATGTTAAAGAGCACTATGAGAAAGAAACCCAGAACTGTAACACCAAGCTTGAAGAGCTCTGCCTAGAACCCTTCCTCATCCGCTACCCTACGTAGTTCATGTATCTAACTACCTTGCTAATGGTGAAGAAAGAGAAGAGGCGCTAACAAGGCAGAGGGGTGAGGTGGAGAGGTGGTTGGTCGATAATATCATAGAGAGTGGAGGTATGAGAGGTAAGGGAGTTGTGGTCCAAGGTGGAGGGTGGGGGAAGGTGGCGAGGAAATGAAGTGTGCTAGAAAAGCTTTGAAGACTTATGATAGAGGCATAGAGCAATCTACACTGCATCAGATAGAACTTCCGCTTCTTGTGGTAGAGAAAGCAACAATACGCAAGTCTCAACAAGGAAGAGAAAGCTGAGCAAACCGAGCAGTGAAAGGACTTGCAGTCCTCGTCAAAGCACTAGTTCATGGGGCAAGTACTCATGCACTTGGGGCTATGAGCAAGGGAGGAGATGCAATGCGGAATGGAGAGAAGGGTGGATTCCCAAAGGGTGGACGTGAGCAAGTCAAACATGGAGGAAGCATCCCAAAGTCGGTGAAGGAATCTTGGGAGAGAAGTCGTCTGAGGTGGTGGATAAAGAGTTCGAGCTTGCCATCAGTTAAGTGAAAGGAGGTGTTGGTGGGGGATGGGGCATATCCACAAGTTGAGGTGGGAAAGGTGAAAGGGGGGCAAGGGGTGGCAGAGGGTGAGGCTAGGACGAGCGTGATTGGCAAGGGGGAGGTAAGAGATGGTGAAAGGACTGATGGAGGGGATTTTGGAAGCGCTAGCCAGAACATTGTTAAAAACACTCGCACCATCACAATGAAGCCAACGGGTAAAGAGACCAAAACAAGGGAAGCAAGAAAGTCCATTCAAGATCACCAAGTCTAAGGACTCACATAATTGTAGTAAATGATGGCCATAACGAGTGAGGGGTCCCTAAATGTCCTCAGGGACGCGCTATAACCCTAGGGTGTCCGAGTCAGATTCAGTCGTGCAAACCAGATCTGATCTACGATCGAAAAGAGGTGTTTGAAAATCTGGTCCACACATTAAAATCTTGCAAAATGATGTCATCCAAACTCAAAAATCTGATAATGTGTTCAAGGAGGTCCTCGTAAGGATCAACCCCTCCTCCATACTATGAACTACATAATACAAGGAAGCCGACAGGAAATAGCAAATTGTGGTGTAGATGTCCCTATAATGTGACATCAGTCGACCAATACGAATCCACAAAACTCTGGTACAGCTCTCAAAATGAACCACAGAAATAGTGTTGAGAAGGCAATCTCTAAACAAATAGGCAACCTAGTGCAGGGCACCTCCCTTTTTTTTGGTTTTGTGAGTTGTTAGGGTGTTAGCAAAAAGTCTTGTGGGAGTCTAATAAGATCCAATGATCCTCATATTCGACATTGTCCTATTTTGTTTGTGAAGAGCAAAAATTGCTCAGGAGATCCTAAAGTTGTCAAAAGTTGTCAAATGGGTAAAAAGTTGCTAAGGTGGAGCAACTAAGGTACTTGGTCCTTTTTAGGGTCCTAGGGGTCCTAGCTAAGGTCCTCGAATAGGTCTAGAGACACCCATTTGCTCAAAACTTGAAAAGAGCAAAAATTGCTAAAAAGTGGTAAAATTGTTCAACTTTTGCAATTTTTTGCAAGAAGTTGCAAATGAAGGTTTGGGCGATTGTAACCATCCATGCTCGTGTATTTGAGCATGGGATGAAGATTTTTGAAGGTTAGAATAAATTTCAATTGCACACCACACATGTGAGCAGGCTGTTTTAGATTGTATTTGTAGAGTTTTCATGCCCTAGTATGGCTGTGTACGGATTGGGATGCTTGATCTGACTTCATGAACTTGTAGATTGGTGTCTTAACTTTCTTTTTCATACTCAAGTTTAATCTCAAGTTGCTAGGTTGAAGAGTTATTAAAGTTTTTAAGTGACTGGTCTGTAATCTCCATTCACAGGGTTGCTGAAACAAAAATGGCTCTAACCTGATCATCCACGGTTGAAAATGCATGAAACCTTGTGGGATGATAGGTTAGACATTGTACATAATGTTTTTGCTTTCATTTGTATTTTTGTGACTAATCTTCTAGGTGTGGAGTGATGCCCTAGGCTGACTGCTGGGAGTAGGTGAGCCAGGACAGCAGGAAGATGTGTTTGCAAAGCACACCCATGGTCTAACATGGCTAATCTAATGGCATGGTTAGGAGCCCTAGGGTGTTCCCTTCATGAAACAAGTGGTTGGAGAAGTTGGTGTGAAGTTTGAAGGTTTCTTGAAGTCTTATTGTGAAAGTTGGTCCAAAGGCCTAAAAGATAGCCTAAAAACTACGGCTTGAGTGTGGACAGCGTTGTGGGTGATTTGGGACTTTGGAATTTGGGATTCTAGAAGTGCTAGGTGATAGCTTTCAGAATCATATGGTCTTCCATAGGGTTGTGTGGAAGAATTTGGAGAAATTGGCTAAAACAGTGAACCTAGACCTAATGCAATTAGGCCTAATTAGCCTTATTTGTGGATAGTGTCATTTTAGCGATTGTCAATGTGACCAGAAGTGTCAAATAGGTTCAAGGAGGATGTGGACGATATCTTCAACATCAGGAAGGGCCTAGGAATGGTGAGTGAAAGATCCAAAGCAGGGGTTTAGAGTTCTGAGGGAAGGAACAAGTTCTGAGGGAAGGAACAAGGCATGTAAGGGCTAGTAGGACTAGTTCCTAGACAAGAAGATCAAGTTCTAACATCAATTCAACTATACCTAGGAGGCAAGTTGGGGAAGGGGTCTTGGAGACCAAGATTGGTGGAAAGAACAAAAGAGGGAAGAACCATTGGATGGTTCAAGGATTAAATCTTAACTAGTATTAGTTAAGTGTTAGAACCCTAGACCCTCTGCATCAGAGTGGTATGTCTGATGAACTACAACCAATTTGGTGTATGTCTGACAAGGAGGAGAGCCTAGAGGTTGACAGTATGCCACCCAAGGCAATGAGCAAGGGTGCCATAGTGGATTTGGTCAAGGATCTATTGGCAAAGGTCAATCAAGCAGAAGCAAAAAGTATAAAGAAAGCCACAAAATGGGGAGAAGAGAATGAGGAAGAAGATGAAAGCCAGTTAGGGGAGACATCTGGTAGAGGCAAGTAAACAGAGATGGAAAAGGACCAAAAGGTGTTCTCGGATGCCTTCAAGTCTCTCAACAAGGACAACATGGAACATATTCCCTATTATAGTGGCAATTTGAATGGAGAAGAGTTGTTAGATTGGCTAGAGGCCATAGATAATCAGTTTGATTACAAAGAAGTACAAGAGAAGAAAGTCAGTTATGCCAAGGCTAGACTCAATGGTTCAACATTGGTATGGTGGAATAAGATGCAGGATGCCAAGGTAACAACAGGGAAGAAGAAGATAGTGCCTTGGGATAGGATGAAGATCAAGTTGAGGGCACAGTTCTTACCCATTGACTATGAGATCCAGATATATCAAAAATTGTAGAACCTAAGGCAAAGGGATCTAACAGTAAGTGCCTATACAAAGGAATTCAACAAACTAGGTCTAAGGGCAAGGAGACAGGAAGAAGAAATAGAAAGAGTGGTAAGGTACCTCAATGATTTGAGACAAGGGATTCAAGATGAGATCAGCATGATGGCCCCTGACAGTATGCACAAGTCCTTTCAGTTAGCCCTGAAAGCAGAGGAGAAGGCTAGAAGGAGAGATGATCTCAGCAAAGAGGAAGAGGCAATAGAGGATTCAGAGGCAAGGGTAACTTTGGAAGAAAACAAGGTCCAAGTATGCCAGAAAAAGCTCAATCTATTGATAACAATGGAGGTAAACAGAATAAGGACACATTTCAGAGGGGAGGATACAGAGGAAGAGGACCACCTAGAGGAAGGTTCACGTCCCAAGGTAGAGGCAATTCAGTCTTCACTGGCAGATGCTATAATTGCAACCAAGTGGGCCACACCATGGGCAGATGTCCTAAAAAAGGTTCTACCTCATCCTTGGGAGAGAGGAGAACTCAACTAGTGCAGGAAGACGACACTCAAAGTGTCACTTCACCAATCTCCAAGGCAGGACCAAAGTTAGATGGAGAGAACCTCATGTTGAGGAGGACATTGTTGAAGGTTCCTAATGTTGTAGAACCACCTCAAAGGAAGAGTTTGTTTAAAACCACTTGTAGGTCACATGGAAAGATCCGCAAGGTGATAATAGACTCTGGTTCCATAGAGAACATAGTGTCACCAGACTACACCATACAAGGTGTCATGGTTAAGCAAGGGGCAACAGATAGTGGTGGATGAACAAACTTTGATGGAGTTTGAAATAGGGGAATATAAAGATAAAGTACTATGTGATATAATAGCTATGGATGCCTGTCACCTCCTATTAGGACATCCACGGCAATATGATGTAAAGGTTATTCACGATGGGGAAAAGAACAATTACGTAATCACTATGCAAAGCAAGAAATATCAGATGGATCCTTTGGCAAAACCTAGTGAAGAGAAGCATATGGGATCTAGTGTGATGCTCTTGAGTGGAAAGGAGTTCCTTAAGGTCATGAAGAAGGAGAAAGGAGTCTATTGTGCAGTAATAGTAAAACCCAGAGAAGAGACTAAGGAGAAGATCAAGATGCCTCAAGAAATACAGAAATTGTTGGAAAAGTACCATGAGGTAGTAGATAATGGACTACCAAATGACTTACCACCTATGAGGGATGTGAGACATCAGATAGACCTAATACCAAGAGCCAATCTACCTAATAAGGCAGCATATAAGATGACTCCTAGTCAGAATGCTGGTATTGCTAAACAAATACAAGATTTGCTGGAGAAAGGCCTTATAAGGAAGAGCTTCAGCCCTTGTGTTGTGCCCATTGTACTTGCACCTAAAAAGGATGGCAAATGGAGAATGTGTATTGACTCCAGGGCTATCAAAAAGATAACAATTAGATATAGATTCCCTAAACCCTGGATTGAAGATTTAGTGGATAATTTGGGAGGTTCGTGCTACTTCTCTAAGGTGGATTTAAATCAGGTTATCATCAAATAAGAGTTAGGCCTGGTGATGAATGGAAGATAGCCTTCAAGACGAATGAAGGGCTATATGAGTGGCTTGTAATGCCCTTTGGCATGACAAAAGCCCCCAGCACATTCATGGGACTCATGAATGAAATGCTAGCAAATTTCATAGGTAAATTTGTAATTGTTTATCTAGATGACATTTTGATTTTTAGCAAGTCTAAGGAGGAGCACATGAAGCATTTGGAGATGGTCTTAAGGAGGCTACATCAAGAAAAGTTGATGATTAACCAATACAAATGTGAGTTTTTGAAAACTGAACTAGTCTAAAGGCTACATCAAGAAAAGTTGATGATTAACCAATACAAATGTGAGCTTTTGAAAACTGAACTAGTCTATCTTGGATTTGTTGTTTCTAATGGGTGTATAAAGATGGATCCTAATAAGGTCAAGACTATATTGGAATGGCCAACACCTAGATCCATAGGGGATGTAAGGAGTTTTCATGGACTAGCCTCTTACTATATGAAATTTGTGACGAATTTTAATCATGTGTGTGCACCAATCTTAAACACAATTAAAGGAGGAATTAAATGTCAGTTCAAGTGGACAGAGGCAGCAGGTAAGAGTTTTGACATGCTGAAGAAAAGGATAGCAAAGCTACCTATTCTTAGGTATCCTAATTTCAATCAATTATTTATGGTGGAGTGTGATGCTAGAAAACTAGCCATCGGGGCAGTATTGAGTCAAGAGGGACATCTTGTGGCATTCTCTTAGAAAAGTTAAATGATGCCAAGCAAAGGTATTCCACCTATGATTTGGAGTTATATGCAATGGTCCGAGCACTCAAAAAGTGGAGGCATTATCTCTTACCAAAGGAACTTGTAGTCTACACAGACAATCATGCTCTTAGCTTCTTGAATGGATAGGAAAAGTTGAACCAAAGGCACCTATGATGGGTAGAGTATCTGAAAACATATACCTTTGTCATAAAACACAAGAAAGGAGTTCGTAGCAAGGTAGCAGATGCACTAAGTAGGAGAGAGTTAGCTATTCAGGAAATACAGCTGCAAGTGTGGGAATCAATGAACTTAAAGGCCTCTACAAGGAAGACAAAGACTTCAAAGAGATATATGAAGCATGTGAGAAGTTCAAACAGGGCTTTAAGGTAGAGTTTACTGATTACATGTTGCAAGAAGGACTATTGTTCAAGGGACACTTGTAATGTATACCCCAAAGCTCCATGAGGGAGAATATAATTAAGGAGAAACACCAAGGCAGCTTGGGAGGCCACTTTGGAGTGGACAAGACACTTGAGCAGGTGAATAGGCACTATTATTGGCCTAAATTGCAGACAGATGTGAGGAAATTTGTGTAGCACTGTCAAGTATGCCAAAGAGCCAAGGGACATAGTTGCAATACTAGTTTGTATCAGCCCCTATCCATACCACAGAGATCTTGGGAGTGCCTAAGCATGGATTTTGTTTTGGGACTGCCTAAAACAGCAAGGGTACATGACAATGTGTTTGCAGTGGTTGACAGATTCAGAAAGATGACACACTTTATTCCTTGCAGGCAAACCAATGATGCCTCACACATTGCAGAACTTTTCTTTAGAGACATAATGAAACTTCATGGATTGCCACTCAACATAGCAAGTGATAGGGACAGTAAGTTTGTGGGCCACTTTTGGAGAACCCTTTGGAAAATGTTGGGGACAAACTTATCTTTCTCTTCAGCCCATCATCCTCAGTTAGATGGCCAAACTGAGGTGGTGAATAGGTCCCTAAGTAACCTATTAAGGTGCTTAACTAAGCAGCATGGACAGTCATGGGATCACATTATAGGACTAGCAGAATATGCCTACAATGACTCCATAAATAGGAGAACTGGAAAATGTGCATTTGAGATAGTTTATGGGGTTACTCCAAGGGAAGTCATGGAATTGAGAGACCTCAACTTGCAGGATAAAAGGAGTGCTCAAGGAGAATCCTTTGCAGAGCAGATGAAAGACCTTCATGAGCAGGTTAGGAAGACTTTGCATCATCAAATGGAGAAATAGAAAACCAGAGCAGACAAGACAAGGAGGGACTTGCAATTTAAGGTGGGGGATTTGGTACTTGCTTATCTTAGAAAGGAGAGATTGCCAAAAGGAAAGCCAACCAAACTCCTGATGAAGAAGACAGGACCACTCAAAACCTTGCATAAGTTTGGGAACAATTCCTATGAAGTAGAACTTCCTCCTAATTTGGATATCTCACCCATTTTCAATGTGTGTGGTATGTTTCCTTACAAAGGTCTTCCTTCAGATACTGGTCAGCACACCATTTCAGACTTGGGAGAAGATGATTGGGTCAAGGACTTACCCACTCCCCAACCTCTGCAATTGGACAATATCATGGACTCCAAAGTGATTAAGAAGACTAGGAAGGGCACCTACAAAACTTAATTGGTGAAATGGACGGGATTGCCCGATGCTGAAGCCACCTGGATGACTGAAACAGATATTCTGAAGCATGGAGTCATCATTGAAGACCTCCTAACTCAAGGGACTTGTGTTCTTTGTCCCAGGGGAGTATGGTGCAAGACACCTCCCTTTTTTTGGTTTTGTGAGTTGTTAGGGTGTTAGTAAAGAGTCTTGTGGGAGTCTAATAAGATCCGATTGTCCCTAGATTCAACATTGTCCCATTTTGTTTATGAAGAGAAAAAATTGCTCAAGAGGTCCTAAAGTTGTCAAATGGGTAAAAATGCTGCAAAGGTGGACCAACTAAGGTACTTGGTCCTTTTTAGGGTCCTAGGGGTCTTAGCTAAGGTCCTATAATAGGTTTAGAGACACTCATTTGCTCAAAACTTGAAAAGAGCAAAAATTGCTAAAAAATTGTAAAATTGCTCAAAAGTAGCTTGAGCAACTTTTGCAATTTTGAAGGTTTGAGCGGTTGTAACCACCCATGCTTGGGTATTTGAGCATGGGTAAAGATTTTTGAAGGTTAGAATGAATTTCAGTTGCGTACCACACGTGTGAGAAAACTGTACGGACTTATTCTGTGTTTTACATTGTATTTGCAGAGTTTTCATGCCCTAGTATGGTTGTGCACGGATTGGGATGCTTGATCTGACTTCATGAACTTGTAGATTAGTGTCTTGGCTTTCTTTTTCATACTCAAGTTTGATCTCAAGTTGCTTGGTTAAAGAGTTATTGAAGTTTTTAAGTGACTCGTCAGTGATCTCCATCCACAAGGTTGCTGAAACAGAAATGGTTCTAACCTGATCATCCACAGTTGAAAATGCATGAAACCATGTGGGATGATAGGTTAGACATTGTACATATTGTTTTTGCTTTCATTTGTATTTTTGTGCCTGATCTTCTAGGTGTGGAGTGATGCCCTAGGCTGACTGCTGGGAGTAGGTGAGCCAGGGCAGCAAGAAGATGCATTTGCAGAGCACACCCATGATCTGACATGACCAATCTAATGGCATGGTTAGGAGCCCTAGGGTGTTCCCTTCATGAAACAAGTGGTTGGAGAGGTTGGTGTGAAGTTTGAAGGTTTCTAGAAGTCTTATTGTGAAAGTTGGTCCAAAGGCCTAAAAAATAGCCTAAAAATTAGGGCTTGAGTGCGGACAGGGTCATGGGTGATTTAGGACTCTATAATTTGGGATTCTAGTAGTGTTAGGTGACAGCTTTCAAAATCATATGGTCTTCCATAAAGTCATGAGGAAGAATTTGGAGAAATTGGCTAAAACAGTGAATCTAGACCTAATGAAATTAGGCCCAAATAGCCTTATTTGTGGATAGTATCATTTTAGTGATTGTCAATGTGACCAAAAGTGTCAAGTAGGTTCAAGAAGGATGTGGAGGATATCTTCAACATCGGGAAGGGCCTAGGAATGGTGAGTGAAAGATTCTAAGCAGGGATTTAGAGTTATGAGGGAAGGAACAAGGCATATAAGGGCTAGTAGGACTAGTTCCTAGACAGGAAGATCAAGTTCTAACATCAATCCAACTATACCAAGGAGGCAAGTTGGGGAAGGGATCTTGGAGACCAAGATTGGTGGAAAGAACAAGGGAGGGAGGAACCATTGGATGGTTCAAGGATTAAACCTTAACTAGTATTAGTTAAGTGTTAAAACCCTAGACCCTCTACATCACAACCCCACCAAATCTCCTAACCCCACCAAAACACCAGATCTCATCCCTAAAAACAGACAACCACTAAAAGCCAGAGACACTCGGAAGAGGATGAACGGGGCTCTTGTGAGTTTCCATAACAAGGAGAATGTCAACAGAACCAAGAGCATCCTGGAGAAGACCCAGTAAGGACCATAAGGTATTGTTCCCGTTCCAGCAGTTGACTTGCAGGGAGCCATAGGGAGGCCTCATCATGTCCAATTGCCATCGCAGTCGTCATTTGACCTTGGTGGCCAACCGCTCTTCCCATTCAGCTAGAGGAGAAACTCGAATAATCACCCTAAGGTTCTTGATAATGGCCCACTTTCCGTTGCACCTAGCCTCAACAACTAGACCTCTCGAGTGTTTCAACTCAACCACTTGGGACATGGTGAGGTTCGTCAAGGTAGATCTTGGACAGGAGAGAAGAGTTCTCTCTTTGCTCAAAGAACATGGAGACGATCCCTAGACGAGAGAAACCTAAGATACAGATACTGTCATGACCAATCCAGGCCCGATCCAGTGAAATGTCTGTGATGTCAAGTTGCTCACTGAGGAAGGAAATACCAGCTGAAAGAGGATCAAGGATGGAAGGGGGGAGTCCCCGGACTTGCAGGTTGAGCTTTAAGGCCCATCCATCCCTTTCATCTGCAAGCTGGCATGAACAATCTCTTCGACACCCAAAAGAGGTGTCATACTACTGTCAAAGCCCGAGATTGGAGTTGCTGTATTGTTTCAGTTTTGTGAGATTTCTGCTTGCTGTCTAATTCAGTTTTCTTGTGAATAACATCTTTGATCTAAGAGATCTATTGAATATTGGAGTTTTCCAGCAGCTTGCGGTCTGTGGTATCTGAAATAGTAGTGGAGAGTTTGGCAGAGATATCTGCAATCTACAGAGCATTGGATTCAACAACTAGTTTGTATTCTGTTATCAGAGCAGTGAGTGAGTCTGCATTGTTTCTCAGTATGGCATTTTCAGTTTCTAGCTTGACCACTCTTTCGACGAGCCGCTGATAGGCGAGTGGAGTGGACAATGGAGTTGCTGGTTGAGCAGGAGTAGCAGAGGAAGAACCCATGGAAACCAATAGTCAGCCACCAGAGCAGGAGACAAGCACCAGCGAGCAGAAGACAAGCATCACTCCTCACACGCGTGTAGCAGACATGAACAGTAAAGCCAGCAACAAAAACACAGGCTGCAGCCGCAGAATGATTGAGGAGAGCACACAACAGTTAAACCTCCATCACGCAGCCACAGTGAATGCCAGAGGTAAATCCATTCCACAAAAAAAAAACACCAAGCAGAAGCTAAGAAGCCGACACAGTCACCAGCAAGCAACACATCGAGCCAACACAGTGAAGGTCACAAAAGCTGATAACATCAGACTACCACAAAAACACACGGCAAGGTAATGGAGGGTAACTAGAACAAAGAGGAGGCATGCTGGAAACAACAATAACCACCACTAGCAAACATGCACAAGCAACAAGCAACAAGAAATGGAATGTGAATGCCCAGCAACACCAACAATTTATGCAATGAAAGCAAAAAAAAGGCGACAAGAAAGGCCAGCAACCCCAGAGAAGACCACACACAGAAACGAACTAGGAAACCCACAAAAGCAAATGCAACAACTAGGAGATAGGAGAAAATCTCTGTTCTTAATGAGTTCTTCTTTGTGAGAGAAGTCTGAGGTGAAATCCCTTGTTAATGAGTTCTTCTCTGCGAGAGAAGTTCAAGGTGAAATCCCTTGTTCCACCCTCTGCAAGTAGGTACAGTGGATCCACCCTCTACACTAAGCCATGGTGGAAGTGAGAGAAGTTCAAGGTGAAATCCCTTGTTCCACCCTCACCAAGTAGGTACTGTGGATCCACCCTCTGCACTGAGCCCTTGGACCACCATCTGTGCTTAGGCATGGTCAAAATACATTCTTGTCTAGGAGAAGTTTGAGGTGAAAGCCCTTGGACCACCCTTTGCACTAAGGCATGGTGGAAATGCATTCTCCTCTAGGAGAAGTTTCAAGTGAAAACCCTTGGACCACCCTCTCTGAGTAGGCATGGTGGAAGTCACGTATGTGACTCTATGACTTAAACTTTATGTTCTTATGTTGAGATAACATGTGTTATGTAATGTTAATTTATCATTATCATCATCTTTGGTTGCAGCTATGTGTGCCTGTCTTACCAAAGATCTCTCTCGTGCTAAGAGGGAGTGTCAAAGATTGTAGCTGCAATAGAGATCTTTATCTCTGATTTAATGAAATAGCAATATGATTGTTATATCCATTATGGTCATCTTTAGCTGAAAGAGAAATTTGCAATAATATTTAAGATAATATTATATAAAGAGAAATGTCTCATGTGTCATGCGAAGAGGCATGTACATGGAAATATGAAGAGTTTTATATTTGGAAATTGAAGAGATCTTCATGTGTATAATGAAAAGTCTCTCTATTCTCTATATATGTAGTATCAAGTGAAAAACATTGTACTAAAACATTTCTATTATCAATAAAAGTGATTTTTTGTGGTGTGGCTGGGGTTTTCCCTTCAAGTGGAAGGGTTTTCCCAGTATAATTTCTTGTGTCATTTGTGCACTGTTTACTCTCTTCTTTATTGCTGTTTATCAATTATTTCTGGGCAGAAACATTAACACTTGATTGTATACAGTAAGCATTCACCCAATAAGGAGCATAGTAGCTCCACATAAAACCCAAATAGATCTCTTCAAAGAAGATTATTTCCTTATTGGAAATAAATCTAGTTTTTAATAAAGCTTCATTTACACTGCAGTACATATTGTATGTCCTTGTCAGATTCATTTTCTTAGTTTTGATTTCATTGCTTTTATAACACACTAAGTTTCTATAATTTAGGTTGTTAAGAACCAGATTGCATATCCCCAACTCAAGGAAAATCCACACCAAAACAAATGTTTACTTATTTGCTTTGCCCCTGCAACTCCCTTCCACTTTCCAGAAAATCTAAATGAATTAAATTTTAATTAATTAGTTGACCAGTTGGCTAACTCTAGAATGCCTAGAACGTTATCAAATTTGAGGAGATCTAAGGAAAATAATTTAGAGACACATTTTGCAATCACATGACAGGCTCACTCTCTAAACAGCACATAGGAGTGATTTCCTTTGTGAACAAAAGAAGAACTGTATAATTTTTCACTGTTTACATGTTTATATCCCTAATTATGTACTTTTTAACATGAAAGCTTAGAAGCATCCTTCAAAGACCAAACTCTGAAGCAAAAAATTTAATCACTTAAAAAAAGCATGCTTCTACAGTAAACTATTATGATTTGCATTGAATCGGCACATAGGCAAATTGTAAATCTAAGTTGAAAACTGTCTATTGAAATATCCATGTCAATAATAATTCTTGTAACATTGTAAAATTAAGTTAAAAATTGTCAATTGAAATATACACATCAATAATAATTCACATCCAAATGGACTCTGTGAATGGATAGGCCTAGAATTATCATAAATGAGCATGGTAATATGGTTTAGGTTTTTAACGTTGACAGTAACTGTGAATAAGAGAGTAGAGGAATGATCCAAGAAAACAGATAGCCATATAAAATGCTTTTCAAAACATATAACCAAAAGGGACTCACCTTTTCAATAAACGCCATAACCAGCAGATTCTCTCCAGATTGATAAGCATATGGGGTATCAGGAGAGGCCTGTATCCTTTCCTCAACAACTCTATGATTAATTTTCAAAATTATTTCTACAAGATCAATAAGATGGCAGACTTCATAGAAAATGAAGACATTTAGGATGCTGTGACTCCTCCATTGGGATGCTACTCCTCTTGTTCTAGACATGGTTATAGATACTTGGATATGTCTAGAAGAGCTATAGATCCGTGAAAGCTGTTGACAAGGCCCTGTCCTTTAATAAAGGATTCATACGTAATAATTGAAAAAGGTTTTGGAAGTTCACACCTACATTTAAATTTGAATTTAATTCCAAACAACGTTGTTAATTAGCAAGGTGAGGTGTGAATATGTTTAAAGCATAAGTATTTTGAGTCCCCAATTTGCCTTTTTCATCAAGAATAATGTGATGGATTTCCGCAGTGAGGATTACTTGTTCCCAGCACTCTCCTTACAGATCCAATGTTCATCTCTGTTTTCTAACAAAATATCAGCATCTTGTTTAGCACTCTATCTGATTCATTTGTCTCAAACAAGGTACAAAACTCTTGGGTCAAGAAAAAGTTGGGTGCAAGCCTACCAGACAAACTGCAAGGCGGTTATACAAAGATCACATCAGATAATCAATTACATAGATTTTTTGGAAGTGTCTTCTCCTTTTTGTTGTTGTAGATAATTTGTACTAAGAGTTGAGAATCTAAGTCCTGGTAGTTTGGCTGTTCCTATGGAAAAAAAACATTAGGAAGAAAATTTATTGAGATGCTAGCATGACCCGTGTCACATGAATAACCCCACGATTTAATCCATGAATCTCTGAATAAAAGGGAAAGGGTCATGAAAAAGCTAAGGTGTTTTCCATTGGATGAGTGGAATGACCCCTAATATCCATGTGCGCAACAACATCTCTGTTGTCTACTGCCACTCATAATGTTACTCAGAGCTCACCAAAAATAGTAGTAGGTAAAGGTAATGGTGTCATGCTTCAAAAGCCTCCCAACACGAAGGCCACAGAGATTAACACCTGCAGCAAGGTGAAGTATTCCAACAACCAAGGTGAAGATCAATGGGATGGTAGAAATAGGGACTCTAAAAAGGGAGCTTGTGAAGATGGCTCTGCTCGGGCATGTGTAGAAATATTTGAGCAGAACTTGAGAGATAAAGCATGGAACCATTGCAAAGTGATAGAGATGAAGAAATTGGGAATAGGCAGCTGATGGAATCCTGTAGTTATGGTAAACCCCTGAAATCCCTGCACAAATCATAAATATGCAAGTAAATTGTGCAGGACAGGTTGCAGGGGAGCGAGCCACTAAGCAAGTATGTTCCAAGTGAAGACGAAGCATTTGGACGATGAAGCATTTGGATGTTGCAAGAAACCTGAAGCCTGTTAGTAGTTATGGCAAGGACATGTTTCTCTTGTTCCTATGTCTCAGTCTTATCAATGCCTGCGCTTTGTAGCTATAATATTTAAAATAGGTAGTATTGTAAAAGAAAATAAATGTCAGTATGCAGTCATTTATGTAAGCACAAGACTGTGTTTTGATTAGCTGATTGTGATATTAGATTTTGTTTTAAATCTCTGATTGATTTTTGGCGAATTGAAGGACCTTGTAAAACACCTATTTGATTATCACGAAGAAGATCAAAATGTTACCGAAAAATTCGATAGCACTTCCAAAGAGTCCAAATTTAAAATTGTTAATCTTCAAAGACTAAGCAACAACATTAAGCTCACTTTTATATTAACCGAAATGACAGACTATTATTACAAAGTCGATAAGCAAGGAGATAAATCCTTACCCATATATCGATTCCCCGCCCCTTCCTGTGCCAGTTGGATCTCCGCCTTGCACCATGAAATCCTTTCACAAAACGAACAACCAACAAGATTAAGCAATTGGGAAGCAAAGAAAATATAAGTCTTGTACAGCAAATTTAAAATTATGACAAGGAAATGGCACCTTTATTATACGGTGAAATTTGACATTGTTGTAGTAACCTCTCCTTGAAAGCTCCACGAAATTCCTGCAGGTCTTGGGGGCGTGCTTGTTGTAAAGCTGTATGATTTTGAAAGAATTAGATAAAGTTTTCGAGGATTTAAAAGTAGCGAAAGAGATGAACAAAATAACCATACCTCAACCGTGATAGGGCCGATGGACGTCTCCAAGGTCACCTCGGGAGGACCTTCTACTACAGCTGTACCCACCATTCTTATTTTGCTGCGCAAATGTATTTTCAAAACCCCGATGTTCTTTTCTGCCTGTTTGCCCAACACGGATCAGGCCTCGCGCGTTTTTACTACCTGCCAGCACTTTAAGGTTCGAGCCATTTCTGTCTTCAATGCATGGTCTCCATTTCAAAGCACCTAAAAATATTGTCATTAGCATTCAAAGTTACGATTTTTATTTCTTTGAAATAAATAGAAAGATGCAAATTAAATATTTTTGGAGTGCAATTCTTTAGAGATAATAAGTATCTTAGATTGATTTTCACAATAAATTAAGTTACGAAATGTGTAGAGGAAAATAATGTAAGGAGGTTAGTAAGTGCTATATTCTTTATGAAAAAGATGCAATAATGTAGAGTTGCATGATTGGAAAATCAAGAAGATGTTTTTTTATTAGTTGGTTATCTCAGTGATCTTTTACGAGTGTGAGATTTGAGGCAGCAACATGTCAAATCAAAAAAGGAGGCAAATTAGAGAGAATCCAAAAATATCTAATTATCAACAACCTCAAATTAAAATTAATGTCCCTTGTGAGATCTTGTTGGTGAAAACATGCATATTTCGTTTAGAGACTTTGACATTGGCTCAATTGTTAAGCTATCTAAAGAAAACTGAAAGTATGGAAAAATATCGTTGGCCTAAATTGATCGTGGAAGAAAGATTGGATAGAAGAGAGAACACATGGATGAAGCAAAATGTCAAATGGGTGAAAAAATGGAATGTTAGTACGCACAAATATTTGGATAACAGCGAAGAGTCAAAAAGTTTTGTAAGCAAAAAAAATTAGGAGTATTATATAGTCAAAATAAAAAGGGCGCAAAAAAGTGTACTACATCAAAGAATTTAAAACCACAGAGGATCGTGAGGAGAAAGCATACATATAAGCAAATATTAAATGGAGATAAAAAAATGCTTATAGTGTTATTTAGGAATAGTTCTTTCCCTTTGAGGTGTGTAACAATCAAATGGATGATACCTTAGGAGAAATTTGAAGATAGAATATGTTTATTTTGCAACATGGGAGTGATGGAGACAAACCTACATTTTATCATGCAGTGCCTACCATAAATGATGTATGCTCCAGCTATAAGTACATTTTAGAAGTGGACAATTTAGGTACCTTATTTGAAGAAACATAAGTAGATGGGACAACAAACCTAGTGATCAAAATTTACTGTTGAAAAGTAAACTTAAAGCAGAAGTTTCAAATTGTTTAAGAGTTTGGCACCCAATTCTAAGGTGTGTGTTATTTTAAGGGGTCACACACATAGTTATCATATTTCATTCATTATAAGAGCTATTAAAAAATCATTTAATTGAAGTTTGAGCTTGTCTAATGTGATTTTTATAAATTAGTAAAATTATTATAAAAGATCTATTTTATATTTAATTTTTGTTGTTATTATCTTTCATATTATATATTGAGTGTTTTTAATAGGGATTCATTTACCGCTGTGGAGGCTAATTTTTGGGGCATCGGGAATTCATCTTTAGTTATGGAGGCTTGTTTTTTGTTGCAAGGAGGTGTTTATCTTAGTGGATGTTTCCAAATTAGCACAATATAGCGGGTTAGGTCATGTAGGTTGAGCAAGGGTTTTATTAGATTCTACCGGTTTCATGGGTCTAGATCAGTGATTTGCAGGAATAAACATGTCACACTTTCTTAATTGTCCACTTCCCTTTTGTCTTTTTGAGCTTTCTCTATTTCTGTGACTTTCAGGTTAATGGGTGAGCCCCACCCATTTATTGTTTTATGCATCCTTCCTTTATTTTAAATATTGAAAATAAGAAGAAGAAAAATGTAAAGCATATTTTAAATTGTTTGTGAGAAAAAATAGGGGGCATAAAAATGAAGTGTAGGGCCCATTTGTCGTTGCACCAAAAGCCATGACTGTTAGTGAACATGGAACACCACATAATTAACCACCTGTGGGCAAGGGAGCACGTTGCATCACCCAACAATCTCCCCCTCGACGCGCATACCAGGTGCTTACACGGATCAGGAAGGCACTGGGGAGATTTGAACCCATAACCAGGCCAAAACCAGGCTCTAATACCAATTGTAGGGCCCATTTGCCATTGCACCAAAAGCCATGACTGTTAGTGAACATGGAACACCACATAATTAACCACCTATGGGCAGGGGAGCGCGTCGCATCACCCAACATGAAGGACGATAAAAAGAAGTGACATATTTTTAAAATAGTAAAAAAATGATAGATAGTAACTCCAACACTTTAGGAGATTAGATTGAGATGACACGATCAGAGGGGAGCCTAAACAACACTTGGGTTCAAAAGTAAGTACAATGTTCCCACTATAATTTTAACCATGCAACAAAACCCTTCCACTCATATGACCATAATGTCATCCATCCTTATGTGATATTAATCTCACCTTGTAGGCAAGGTTACCCTTATATCAAAATCACCTCATAAGGTGAGCCACCCATATGTCCAACTTGTATGGTTAGATATAACCATACATGCCTTAGTCAAATGTATATGTATGCGCCTTGATCCTCCCTCATAAAAAAAATTATGTGCCTCATATAGTCAAAAGATTTAATGCACAAAAAAAAAACTTTTTCTCCTCTTTATGACAAAATGTGCCCATACAACAATCCTAAGTCACTCTAGTAAGATGACAACTATCTCTTAAAACCCTCATGTACGACAATGGGAGCTCCAACCGTATGACAATTCAACCCTGTCACACATATGACAATTGGACAAATGTTCAATTATTTATGACCATGAAATGTAGGTGCATGATGTATAGATGAACTCGAATAATATTATTTACTGTATATGCAAGATATTCAGGACAAAACCAATACAAGAATGAATAACATTCTATAATTTTAAACAACATACAATATCACAACTTATTACTTTTTTGTATTCAAGATAAGACTTCACAAAATTGCATAGATGAACATACTAGGGTGGTTGGTAATTGTAATCACATAAAAATGGTCACCTAGACTATTAGCCCCCTTCTCAACATTTTGGCTAAATTAATTTAATCATTTACCTAGACCAAATTGCTAATAATCAATTTATTTGATTATAACCTATAGTTTAACTATGCTATCCTAAGTTCATTATTTGATTAAAAGAACATGTCCCCTTTTAATTAAATAAAAGACCTCATTCTTCTAACCCACTTAAAGTGCACACATAAAATCCTTTTCTATTTTACAATTAAAAGAAAAGGCTTGTGAGACTTTTGTCTTATGTGACAAGTCAACTTATATTCTATTGGTTGACTTGTGTGAGCACATGGATCACTCCTCTTTTCGAATTCCACCATTGATCATCCACCATCTTCATCTTGATCTCTACCGTCTGTATGACTTTAAAAGGGGAGAGAGCTTTCCCCCTCAAAGGATCCATCTTTTGAGTATTGTTATGCTACAGGTTTTCTAAGAAGTTTCTTTGGAGCTTTGTGGAGAACTTTATTTCCTGTCTACATTCTCTCATAACATGGCATTCTAGCTTAGATTCATGTTGCATGTTAGTTTAACTTCTATTTTGCAATAATCTCTCACATAGCTTAATATTTGGATTGTAACACTCTCATGCATGTTTTAGCATAGCTACACTTTGCATCTCATTCTAGCTTAATCTTCATTTGCATTGCATTCTTGAAGAACTCTTTGGGACATTTGCATTCTTGCATCTTGTCTTTGGAACCTCCCATTGCATGGTTTACTAGCAAGAAAAGTATTTTGAAGGCTCAACTGAGAGCCCTTGAACTTGAAATACACTCTCTTGCACTCTGTGGATAGGGAGCTCTAAGCCAGCATCCAAGCATTCCAAACTCATGGAATCATTTGGATAGAAGGGTTTAGAGTGGGACACTTTTGAGTGTACAGTAACCTCCAAAACTATTATTACAAACTACGGAGGATCTTCTACCTCTACAACTGTACATGAGACTGAACTCCAACTAGAAGTGTAAATGTGTAAGATATATAGACTATATGATGAATTTGTATGATGCTAGCTACCTCATTATAAAGGCCTTCAAGAAGATTTTGGAGGGTTACCCTAAGGTGAAGTGACTTATTATTTACCATTATATTACTTTTTTATTTCATAACTAAATTAATGAATTAGTTGAAGTAAGTTTTTGTGATATTATTTAAATTTTGGACCACTTAACCAATTAATTTAAATTATTTAATAATGCTAAGAACATTACAATCACCTTGCCCCATAAATTGTTTTTCCTCAAGAAAATGCAAAATTGGATGCTCGCTCCATTATCTACTCTCTTATGTGGCATCTTCAATTAGTAAATCCGTCCATTGCACTAGACATTCATTGATGGTATGTGACATCAGCTTCCTTTTTCTTGATATCATTAATCTCTACAAACTCTAATGAAAGTTGACCATATTTGTTGATAGGTAGATGCTCCTCATAAACTTTGACGCATTGCACAATCACCTTCTTGAGATATGAAAGATGAAACACATTAGGAATCTAAGTCCCTTCAAGAAGCTCGAACTTGTAGGAAATTTCTCTCACTATTTGTACCACTTGTATGGTCCATAACAATGAGGCTTAACCTTCTCAAAACCACTCTTCTTCGAAGAAGACTATTTAGTTGGTTATTATCAAAGGTAGGATAGATATCCCACCTCAATACTACATTCAATCATGTTCTAATTGGGTTACATATTATGTCAATTTTAAGTCTGCTATTAATTATCCTTAAGAGCTCAAAGGATATCCAAGCTCTCATTCAACCACTACTTGTCCCTTAGTGCTCAACTACCTCAAAATGCCAAATCCAAAAAGGAGTAATCTCATATCCATAAATTTCCTTAAAAGGGTGTCATACTTATAGATATATGATAGGTAATGGTGTAGTAGTCCTCTCCAATTGAAGAAGAGGTATATGTGCCTTCTATTGTGTTGTTATGTAGTTCCTCAACTAGCCCTCCAACCACTTGTACAAAATATCAATACGGTCATCTATCCAAGGGTGGAAATTGTGTGTGGCGAAAACTTTGTGTCTTCCAATCAAAAAATTCCATCTAAAAGCTACTAAGGAAATAACTAGCTCTAGCATTGACTATATTTTGTGGAAGGCCATGCAGATGGAACAAATCTTGAAAGAATAATCTTTCCAATTGTACTTCTTGAAGCTCCACCAGAATGAAAAATAAATGAGCATACATTTTAAAACAATCTACCACAACATATATACAATCCTCACCTTGTACCCTAGGAAGTTTGGGGACGAAGTCTAATGAGACACTCTTATGTTTCTAATTGGGAATCAAAAAGGGCTTGAGTATATTAACTATGAAAGTTTGCTTGAATTTAATTTGTTGACAAGAGGCATGTTCCTTGACATGTTGAATTTCATCCTTGAGGCCTTTTCAAGAGAACCTTTAACAAAATTGTCAATAAGGCTTCAGGTGTCCTTGTGTCCTACTAAGGGTGAGTCATAAACATCCCTCAAGACCCCCCCCCCCCCCCCTCCTTTATATTTGATCCTAGTTTCGAATAGATGTTATCATTGTAGTGGAATACATCATCCACCACCTTATACCTATCATATTACATCTAACCATGCATCAAATGGAAAGCAAATTGGTTTTTGGAGTACTTAACCAATGAATGAACCTTTCACTTAACTAAAATCTATGATAGTAAATATATGGAAAGTCCCATAGACTATGCATTGACCACCACATTATTATTTATTTCACATACTCAATATCAAAATTATATCCTAGATTTTTCTCACCTATTTATGTTGTCTATTATTCAAATCCTTCTTCTCAAAGAAAAATTTCAAACTATTGTGGTTGATCCTCACCACAATATTTTCCCCAATCAGGTATTGTCAAGACTTGGACAATGTGTACATGATAGAGGCCATCTCCTTATCATATATTGAGTACAATAATTTGGATTCCAAGAGCTTTTGAATCTTAAAATAAAATCTTGAATCTAGATTCATATTCTACTCAAGGAAAAATGGTGTAGTGAAGTCTAATAGTGCTAGAACTAGACACATACTCATGAATCCCTTTGACCTATCAAAAAATCCTCATGTCTCCTCATAGAGATGAAATAAATACCTTACTTTTCACATTTTTAATAATGCCCCTAGTTGTGAGAACCTTTATAGAAACCTCCTTGAGTAATTGCATGACCCAAGGAATCGATGTAGCTCCATGAGTATCATCTGTGTGATCCAATCAATAATTATTTGAATATTTTATTGATGCACCTGAACCCCTAAGGAATTGAGGACATGTCCTGAGTATAAGATATTGGTCATCACAAAACCACACTATGGCCTCTTCACAAATGATAGCTATGACTCCATAATCCTTAATACCTTAGGTGATCCTCCCACATCTTGATGTAACTAAGTATGTCATCGAAAAACACCAAAAAGAACTTGGGAGTTTCTTGTTAAAGATGTGGTTCATGCAAGATTGGAAAGTGTTGAGAGCACTAGTCAATCTAAATGGCATGAGCAAGAGCTCATAGTGTCCCTAGTGGCAATGAAATGTTGTCTTCGGTACATCTTGATCTCTTGTGTATATTTGGTGATACATAATGTGGATCGATCTTGGAGAAATAAAATGCTCCATGCAACTCATCCAACATCTCATCAATCATCATAATGGGGTATTTGTTCTTGATTTTATTACTATTCATTGTTCAATAATCTATGTACATCCTAATAGTTCCATCCTCCTTATTAACTAAAACTATGAAAGATTCATAGGGATTAAAATTAGGCATGATCCACAATTTTTTGAGGAGGTCTCTGATTATATTATCTATCTCTTCCTTGAACTCTCTAGGATGGAAATAGGTATTAGTGATAATTGTTAGAAACTAGGGTTGTTATTGCACCAAAATATTGACTTGTCAATGTTTGATACAACCACTAGACATATAAAACACAAGAGGTGGTTAATCCATGTCATGAATCCCAAATGGGAACATCAATAGTTATTTTAACAATACCTTGTCAACATTACCCTAAGAGATTAACACCTATGACCAAGCTCTGATACTACTTATCAGAAGGTAGGACTGTCATTACACTAAAAGATCAACTTGTCAATGTCTGATACAACCACTAAACTTATAGAACATAGGAGGCTATCAAGCCATGTCATGAATCCTAAAGGGGAATTATGGTGATTAGTCTAACAATAATTTTCTTGACTACCTCCTCTAACTCAATTAAATGCTCAAACCTCTATGTGGGGGTATACCTTGTAGAATATTTGTGGAGACCAAATTGTGTTTGTCTAACATTTTGTGAAGATCATCATCATGATAGTATAATCATTATCCATACAAATATTTGGTTAAAACCACATTGACATCTCCCTTGGTCTCCCATTGAATGTTCATCTCAATACCATCTCCATGTAGCCATCCACTTCAAACAAGAACTCCATCCTCTTTAAACATTTTGTATATTTATCAAAATTATCCATCTATTAAATGTTATATGGTATTTATTGTATCACCTAATTTAGTAGTGCAACATGAAATA
Source organism: Cupressus sempervirens (assembly GCA_028749045.1). Lineage (NCBI taxonomy): Eukaryota > Viridiplantae > Streptophyta > Pinopsida > Cupressales > Cupressaceae > Cupressus > Cupressus sempervirens. Next base: position 541,997,482 of record CM053787.1, on the reverse strand, counting down.
CTAACTATTAAATGAAAGCATTAACAATACTAAACAAGCCAACACTTAAGATAGGACCAAAAGGTTATCACCACAAAAGGAAGCAAACCAAGAATGGTAGGCTCTTAATGGTATAAGACATGATGCAACCGATTTGTCCCTGATAAGAGGGGATGTATGCTCATGTTGTGCTCAAGCTTCCAAAGGATGGGGGGTTTTACCAAATGTGGTGTATGGATGAGGGTTTCAAACAATGGAGGTATGGAGGGATTTCAGCATTATGATGGTATTTTGGTAGTTTTCAAGCTCTCAAAATAGCATTATAACATTGCATGAATAGTGGATGATATTTGTGAAGGGAGAGGGTTCCATTTATAGGCCAAGGGGTAGAGAGATGGATGGTCAAGATGCAAGGATGATAAGATGGTGAGGGAGGGTCAAGATGCACTCAAAAGATAGCACATAGATTGTGTTTGTTTAGCATCAAAAGGGAGGTGACACTTGGGATGTAAGAGTCATCAAGTGAGGTGGAAGAGATATTTTGAGGATGTGAGAGGTGTGGTTGAGTTTGTTAACTTTGGCTTGGGTTAGCAAGTCTTAACCCTTGCTTAAAGTTGTGCACATGTTTAGGAGGAGGATTAGGATTAGCTTAGAAAGGGAGTTAGGGGGTAAGTGAGGTTAGTATGGGTGAATGGGTTGGATTAGGGGTTAGGATAGGATTAAGGAAGGCTTTAGGAGTTTAGATATTTTATTAAATGATGTATTTAATAAAATGGGGATATGGGATTAAATTAAATAGATTTGAGAATTCATTTAATTTAATAGAGGAATAGGGATTTAATTGATAAATTGATTATGGATGATCATTTGATTTTATCAATGGGACTATAGTTAATTAAATTAATTAATTAACTAAGGGATGATGATTAATTAATTAAATAGCAAGTATTTAATCAATAATGTCCTAGGAGAAGACTAAATATGACTACCCAGTGATGTAATCAGATTTAGGTGTCTACATTTATATCATCCAAATCTACCACAAAGAAGTTCTATGTCACCATGTAGTTCCTTATGGTAATGCTCAGTGTTGAGTAGTCATTTTGCATGATGTTGAACAATAGGGATCGTTTCAAACCCCTCTCTTGAAAAGTTGATCGAGGACCAACTCTAAGGTTTCAGGTGGGTTTTTCAACCGACTAGGTAACTCAATTGAAGATAAATGTGTATATTCACGAGGAGGCCTTTGCTAGTTCAAACCAATCTTACATAACCTATTGTTATAATGTAACCACAAAAGAGATACATATTTTTGTATTTTATGTTTTGTGATGAATGCAATATATTGATGCAACTATATGAATTCCTATTTTAACCAATTGTTTAAAAAGTAAATGCAAGGATAGAGTAATGAGAGATTTAAAGCAAATAACTAAAAGGGAAGTTCCTAACAGACATAAGCCAAAGTAACAACACATCTGTGAATTAAATTCTCAAAAGGATTGGGTAGGAAACCAATGAAATTAGGAGTAACTCTTCCTCAGTTCCACTGATGCAATCATTGATGGGAACTCAATAATAATTGAAAGATGTTTCATTTTTCATCAAATCGTGAGGCCACAGATAGTGCTCTCACGTGAAACAAGATGCTATGCAAGGAAAAAGATGATTCGATCTCCAATTCATCACAACAATGGAATTTGTTAACGCATGGCAAACACCAGAACTAAAAAATTGCACAATCATAAGAATGCAATAAAACCATTAGCTCCATTATTATTCATGAACATGCATTCACAAAAATAACACACTCTAACAAGAATAACTACACTAAGAATGAGAGCACCAATAGCATACATTATTGAATCAAAATAACAACTTGGAATACATATTACATCCATGTATTTATAAGAAATCATCTCCTCCATTTGTGTTAGGAGTGAGAGCTCTTTAAATGCAAACTTATGCTAAAAACTAATAAAACAAATCTAATTATATACAAACTAACTCTCTAAATGGTGCTAAGTAGGTCTCCACCCTTGTTTATATCCATTAATGGTTGCATGAGCCTTTACATGACACAAAAAGAATGAAAGAATAAGAAGATAAGAAGAAGGAAGTTGTGAGATGATATGGAAGTCTCTAGAAGCTCTAAAATGGAAGCTTGGCCTTCTTTAAACGTTTCTAGTAGTTGAACTATCATAAAAATATGTTTCTGGTGCATGGAATGCTCTAAATTAGCAACCTACAATTAATTATTGGTGCACTACTTCTTCAAAATTGTCAGTGCACCTCTATGAAAAGTGCACCTACGGACCTGCACACCTTGGTGACAGGTTCCAAAAAACCAAAAAATCTTCTAAGTGTCAAAATTTAATTTCCTGCATATGGGTTTTCTTCCCCTCTATACCAAAAGGATATCTTGTTGTTTATTCTTGAATTTCTCTATCATCTCTTCTACTTGACCTTCTTCCCATAAATTTGAAGCATCATACTTATTTTTTACTATCTATCAATAGTTACAAACTTCTATTCTTGTTTCCACAAAATCTTCAAGCTTGGTGTCTAGCTCCAACAATGTCTCTTCGATTTTGAATGCTTGTCTTATATAATCTTCTGACGAAGCTTCTTCAATGTTCCTTTGAAATGTTGGACTACTGATTGCACCACAAAAAACTTGGTCTTCAACTCATCCTACAAAATCTCAAGACTAACAACGTTGTAGTACCTTTTTACTTCCAAAAATAGCTCTTGAGCTTTATCTTTTATCCATTGGATTTCCTCATGTAATCCCTCCATTACTTTTTTACCTGACGATATTTTATGTACCCATTCATCAAGCTTATCCAGCTCCTCTGCAGTATATACTTCCATTAACATCCCATACCATTGGCCCTTTATTGACCTGAGTGCTTGTAAATCATGGGCCCAGGTATGTAATTCATCCATCAACCCAATATCTTGGTTTATAATGGAAACCAAATTGTTGGTATTTGACTGGATATTATGCAAAAATTTCAAATTTCCATGTATTTTTTGCACTCTTCTCTCCTCAAAATTGTCAAACCATTGTTGACATGCTTCCAAAAATGATTTGATACGTGGGCACGTATGTTTCGTTCCTAGTGTAGCTCCAAAAGCAATCTCTGGACTTTCTAGGTCAATAGTTCGCACTTTTTCAGGTAGCCTCTAAGTAGCTCATTTTGTTTTCGTAGTGTTATAAATTCTACTACATCCTAATCCATGTGTTGAAATACCTCCTTCATGCCCACAATAATCATCACTTCGGTCATATCTACCATGGGTTTTCCCAACATGACCTTCTTTATTTAGTAATCCTTAGGAGTCAATTCTTCAATGTCGGCATGAGGAGGAGGAATGTTGATATGAGCTAGAAGGTCTTGATCTCGATTCTTTATGATGAAGGAAAGTGTTCTAGAATCATCCTTAGGTGGCTCAACCTTCTTTATACCTTTAATCAATTCCTTCATTCCTTCCTCTTCTATCAACTCCAACTTCTTCTTTTGTCGAAACATGACTTCCCTCTTTAACCATGATGGTGTAGTCCCCGTAGGTGAATTATATTTGGATGAAGAAGTTGGTTCTATAGCATAATCCTTTCCCTCATTACTCCTCTCTGGAGTCTTCTCATGTCAAGGAGGATCTTTAGAAGGAGCTTCTATTCTTTTTTGGGCTAAGGATGCCTTTGTAATTGGGGGAGTTTGATGAATTTCTTCTATCTGCCCCTCTTCAAATACTTCATTAGCATGAAGTTGTTGATATTCTCCCTCCTCGATTTCTTGACTTTGTGGTTCTTCTTATATCACCAGAGAAGGTGGAGCTACTAACCCTTTATCCAAAATGGTGGTCATATCCTGTGGTGGTGGTGATGGAATGCCCAAAGGTCCTTGAGGCACAGGAGGCAATTCATTCCAATTGGCTCCTAATGACTCACTTGTGGGAGTATCTCTTATCTACTCACCCACCATCTTAGTACCCATTGGCATAAAATAAAAGTCTAAGAGGTTGAATAATTATGTCCCTTCACCCTCCATCTCTATTATCCACTTCTATTGTTCATCTTTTGAAGTTTCTACTTGGATAGGCTCTCTTGGAGCAGATAGAGGTGTCTAAGTAGAGCTCCTTCTTCTCTCTTCCTTTGTGGTTTTGACCAAGTGGGTTCTCTAGCTCAAGGGGAAAAATTCTATTTGTTCCCCTTCTTCCTCATCCTCTACTTTAGGGATGGTCTCTAGAACCTGTGGGGAAGGAGTATTCTTCTTCTTTATCTCCTCCTTTGAGTACCCACTACAGTTGTTTTTATTCTTGCTCTCTTTAGAGCCGAGGGGGAGGTTTCTTCCTCTGAAGTTCTAGGGAGTGGGACCCCTTGTTCCTTTAGTTGTTCCTCCTATTGTTGTTCTGGTTGTGCTTTCTCTGGAGGTTTCTCTTGCTTAGCTTGAGGCTGGTAAAATATCCCAAATGGATATTGACCCAATTTTTACCTCAAGACAATTCTCAGAACTTAAACTTATGAAGATGCATTATAAAACCAATAATATAAACCAGTAGATCCTCATAAAATACCTTAAAATATGTTGTTTCATTATACATTATCAATACAATAACCAACATTCAAAACCCCATCTTAAACATAGTTTTATAGTCACATTGGAATACTAAGAAAAGGACTTGTAAGCACAAGCAAGACACCTGATGTGACATCTCCACAGACAATGGGTTTGCATCCATTGTCTACTAGCATGACGTTTTAGGTCCTCATGCTAGATGAAAGTTGAAGCTTTCCAAATGACTCTCTCAAGAGAGAAACTAAAATTTTAATCATAAACCAAGTATATTTTGAATGTATGAGCCTCTCTCCTTTTAATCCTCAAAGTTGTGACTCTTCGACTCCCTTCCTGTCTTTTCATCTTATCTCTCCTTGTCACTTTTAGCCCACCTTATAATATTAAATTGACCTTTTATAATTCTCATAGTCAATTCTAATATGATATGCATATGTCTTTAAATCTTCTAATGTCTTGAAAATGGGACATTACAAATCTTCCATCCTTGAGATTGCTTGTCCTTAAGCAATCAGTACCAGGATCCCATATAAAACTACAAGTAGCTTATAGCCCAATGTGAAAACAAACCCTACCACACTAAAAAGTAAGGTGTTAAAATGCAACCCTTCCATCAACCAGATCCCTGGATCCCATGTTAATCTATGAAGTATCGTTGCATTTGTAAGCTATAGAACTTTGATCCTCATTGCATCCAGTCTCAAAGTGTGTAGAACTACAACAAAATCCTCAAAATGCCATAAATACATATGGTCAACAACTAGATCCCAAACCATCCCATGTGCATGTTCAACTAGAACAACCTAATGTGTGCTATCATCACATACAAGAAGATCTCCAATCCAAGTAAGAATCTTACTCTAATTGAGATCATATGCACCACTATGGCCAAATAATTGTGGGAACTCAATTGAGTGCCAACCAACTCTTGGAAATATTACGAACCATGGGTTTGTTCCTCTTGGATTCCACAAACAAAAAGGCCATCTATCTTCCCAACTATTTATACTATATTGATGCTTTGTTCCCATAGTGGGTGGAATCTCCAACTACTCACAATGTTGCCCTCTCATTGTTTGCACTCTAGCTATACTGCTTACTACATCATTGTCCTAGGCTGATTTGAAATCAGTGTTATATCCTTTTATCAAGGCAACAACCTCTTGGTTGAAATAATTGTCAATATGGAACTCCTGACCTAAATCAAAGAGTGTACCATCATTGGACTCAAATAGCAGGTTCTCAGTTATTTAATCAACATCTTCTTCAAAAAAAAAGGTTGTCTACAAGCTGAATGGGATCTAAAGTTTTGGTACTTGGTCTTTTGGGACAACTATCCAAATCATAAGTTTGTTGAATACTATCAAGTTCTTTAATTACTTCTTGGAAAAACTCATGTCTCTCTTTACTCTCATGCTCTTGAGAATGATTTATGACCCTAACCCGATTTTCTATTTTCTGAAAAGTAATTTGTGTATCATCCATTGCCTTATGAGAACACTTAGGCTCCTTATCAAGCTGAATAGTCTCATTATTTCCTTTACTCAATTGATCAACATATATTCTGGCAACCTTAAGAATATAATTCATGTTAGAAAGCAAGCATAAATAATATGATTTCATACATTCAATGGTTGTTTTGACTTCTTGCAAATCAACAACAACCTAATCTCCTTCCACTCCCTTTTGAACCTTCCTAAAGAGATCCTCAACCATCCTATGAGTGCTGTCATAATGTACCAAATATGCCACAACCATTTATTCACTAACCTTCAATTGGTTCTTTAAGGCATGCATCTCATTATTGTCATGTTGAAGTGGCTCATCGTCTTGCAGTATCCTCTTGGATTGTTCCTCTAAATTTATATCATGTGTATAAGAAACACATGGTTCATCACATAAAGACTTCAACAAGCTATTACTTTGAGTACAACCAGCCTCATCAACATGTTTGTTAAAGATAACCTCCGAATCACCAACGTAGAAACTTGTATGTTCCTTATCCACAGTTGAAATCATCTTATCTACATTTTTCCCTATGCTACTCTAAATTTCTTCTGCCTCCTCTTACTTATTACAATTCTCACAAATAGGATTGGGTGTACTAATGTCCTCTCATGTCAAGAAAATTTTTTCCTACCTCACAGGAATTTCTTTAGCTTGTAAACCCTTCAAGTTCTTCACTATTAGCTACAAAACTTTCTTCAACACCATATCATTGTAGGTTGTTGTAGGAGATATTATTTGCATCATCTCATTGAGACAAGAAGCAACTCAAGGCTAACCCATTTATTTGGATGCTCCATAAACTTGGGTTGGACCAAGGTCACATTGAAGGTTGTAATGCCCAATTTAAGAGCCTTCCCTCTATCAGCTTTATTCTAGTCAAATGTATTTCTATCTCTTTCAATTTGGAAAGAACATTATTTGAGGACCCCACATGTTCTAATTGTGATCCAAACACGTACAACCAATCAAAATCTTTCTCTTTCTACAAGTCTCTTAGTTGAGGGCCATTGAATGTGTTGTTAAATTCCTCTTAAAAGACATTATTTTTCAAATCTTCCATTGTGTTGTTTCCCAATCCGATACACACTTCCCCTATAGATTGCTACTGTAATAACATGTCTAAACTTAGTTTTCTTGCTGCCTTCAAATATTGTTAACCCATAAAATGTTAATCCTGTAATGAATTCTGGAAACTTAAACATCCATCTTTTAAGCAATTTGAATTTTTGATATCAAAGTTACTCTGCATTAATTCTAATACTTGATATTTGTTTCAATTTTTAATGAATGTCTTGTTGTAGTTGTGATTCTCATTAAAGTACAATGGTGAGCACTAATAAGTATGATCATTCATCAAGAACAACATACAATTCCATAAATATTCTCATCAGATTGTAACTATAGGGAATTAGATTCAACCGACCTATTGTTAGGAAGTACATTAATATCTTGAAGTGCATCCACCTAAGTTAGTGAGTTCATATGTACCACCCAAATGCCTCACAAATCTCCAAAATATTGTCAGCTTTTGTGTATCACCAAAACCTCTACATTCAGATTTCACCATAGTGTTATGAAAGTTGTTGCTTTGTAGATAAGTAGATCCGATTTGCCTTTAAGAACTTCTGACTAGTATGGGAGTGTCTTCTCATGCCCAACTTATACAGAAATACCACAACTACAGGTCCTAGTATAATTTAATTCATACACCTGTTCATATCTAGTTGTGACAAATCACTCCCTAAAATAATGTCACTTTCAACAGAAGATGCTATTTCGTCCACTGTGGATGCTAGCTAAACAATGTTTGAACTTTCAAACTTGGATATATATACACTCTAAAATACAATCAGTATATGTTTATTGCTACTCACAAATTACATCAATCTGAACTTTAGCATCCTTATACATTTTTTATGTTAGAATATATAGTCCACTAATATAACTAAGAGGCATGGGTGAATAAGTTATACAACTAATATCACAATTATTAACATTGTTAAACTTTAACCATACGAGCAATATAATCAAAAACCATAACAAGATATTCATGCACAATAACACTAGATATGTTAACTAGGGAAACCCTTGATCAGAGGGAAAACCCTAGTGGGGATGCTACCCACAAGATGATGTACTAATATAAATATTCCTTGTTAGATGATGAACCCTATTAGGAGTTTATAACAACATTTAGTATATATCAGTCCCTTTTAGGAGACTTTGAATCCCTGTTAGGAGATTTCAACCCTTTTAGGAGTTGTGCCAACCCTGTTAGGAGTTATGGAAGATAGTTGGACCCACTACCCAAACAACTTCAAGGGCAAGATCAATGAACCCACTATGTAAATGATCTTTGTATTATTCCCTGCAAAATAATATAATAGAATTGTACTTCATTTCTCTTTCACTGTCCTGCCAACCAAACATTTTCTCCTTTTGATCTTGTAACCAGACCACAAAAATTGCATCCAATAATCTCTTGGATCACTTACTCACATTTAGTAAACACTCTACTCCTGTTCACACTTTGCACTCAATATTGATAAACACATTACAAACAAGGAAAACATCTTTCCTTTATACCATATGTTCGAGTCGGCCTTGAGGCTTTCCCAATTAATTATAAAAAGATAATTAATTAATTTACAATTAAATAACATTGTTGGCTCATGGTATATACAAAACTTTACACATGCGACTTTAGGACCTGCACACTTTCTAATGTTACCGTCAAAACGTCCTCTATCACTAGCTAACCATACATCACTAGATTATATCATTGTCAAAGGATATAATGCAAACATCAAAAATGGCTTCTTAGGTACTTTGTCTCTGTACTACTCTTTGTAAATCAAGTACAACTTTTGTATGCCTTCAACTTAGACTTTGCACATGTAACCTCATCATCAGGACACTGTAGTGAACATGTCCATGAATGCACATCACCAGACAATCAAAACATTGTCCATACAACTAAGATCTATGTCTAATACTTTTTCATTCTTCACAGACTTACTACTATGTTGACATTAATGATAAACATAGTCATGAATGCAACATGTCAATACTCTCCAATGCTTAATATACTCCCACAATGTCGTATCATCAAAATTCATGCTAATAGTTTATCACCTCCAAAAATCCTTTGCCTTGTTGATACTATCTATCCCTTCCATAAGTTACTCATAACCCATTCCAAGAATCCCTCTAGAGAACTTGAGAACAAGTGTCGTCAAAATCTAAGAAAAGTCAAACTAAACAAAAGAAAGATGGACATGATTTTCTTTGCACAAGCTATATTCGTTGATACTGAAATGAAGAATAATGCATTGTTTTCTTAGTGTTGTAGAATAATATATTTTGTTTGTGTTTATTGCAACAAGAACTTTAATAGCATGGAAAGTATGCTAGTGAAGATGAAGACTAATTCTGGATAACAAACTCCTAGTTTAATTAACCTCCATATCGTGATACCTTGCTGGAAAGCACACTCCTTACATTAAGTGGCTTAATGCATGTTTAGAATGGCAATGAGCTCTATGTTCAAAGAATACAAATCCGCGAGTCCCTGAATACTAATGATGACATTCTTCCACACACAATAATAGTTACCAAATATTCTTACCATCTCCACACCTCCCTTCCATGTTTCTTATTATGGGAGATGTCCCTTAAGATTTCCATTCCCAAAATCCTAGCAATCAACACATCGAACCAACTAATGCAACTTCCCACAATAATATTAAGGTTTTTTTGTTGTTAAACTCCATCATGGAAGGAGATATGCTCAACATAGTCGGTCATAATTTCTTTGAGACATTCGATGATGGTATATGGTCTTGCATTCAAGACATTCTCTATTCCCACTAACTCCCTTCTCCTATTAAAATTAAATCATGAGACCATTTGACTTCCCTGTGATTCCTCTATCTATTCATAACTACAACCATAGATGTTATAATTTCTATGGCTACCTAACGGTTATTTTCATGTGATTATGTAACTTGTGTTTGAAAACCATTGCATCTGGTTATGTCAAAGCTAGACCTAACACCTTTGAATCAAAGAAAGGAAATTGACATTACCATGATAAGAATGTGTCACCATAATATTTTGGTAAGTTTATTCCTGCCTAGCCATTCCTAAAATTTCCTATCGATTGAGACTCCAGAATAAATTCCCTCGAGTCAAGGTAATATGTGAAAGAAAGAGTTTAGAATTTCAACCTTTGAATGGGTCTTACCCCACAAATTGAAAAGGAGTTGTTATTCTCACCAAGAATGGTAGCAATGTTCTCTGGCAAGGCTCGTCACAGAATATCCACTAAAAATGCTTAAACACTTCTGAATGTTCTTCGTTGGGTCGAAAATGGGAATATAACTACTCTAATATAGTCTATACAATTCATGATAGCTCCTCTATCCAATTTTATCCACACCAATGGATTAGGTAAAGCCCGATAATAGAGGTCATGCTAAATTGTAGTGGTCTCCAATGTCTCTTTCACGCTCACCTTTTCTCATAGCTTTCACTATTAGCAATCAATTTGGACCATTCAAAAGTATTATCAAAATACTAACCATTGACTATTAAAGATGCCCACCAAAATAAACTTGGCATATCCTTCATAAACCGATAGACTTCAAGCGAGGTGAAAGCTTTACATGAAAATATCCTTACAAAATTCACGTATTGCAGAGTACTATCTTGTTATAATATTTGGAACTGTGTGTAGGTCATTTAAAGAATAATATTTTTGGAACCCACTACTGAATAATCGATAGTGGGAATATATGTTTTCCTCGAAACTGGCTTCTACTTCACAAATCATGCCCCAAAACATACTCAAGGATCGACATTGCTCAACTTTATGCTAGAATATTCATAGTTTACACATACTTTTAGACTATCCAAATTTCTCCATTCAGAATAATGCTTATAGGGTGAAGACTTCAAAGCTAAACAACATGTTTTACTCTTCAAACCTAGATAAGACTAAGAGAATTGCAAAACCTTTGTGTTGTTACTTTGAAATACTCATAGGCAACCAAATTTGTTGCGATAATTCTTTCTAAAGGTTTGCCTCTGATAAAAACTCTTAGTATGAGAATATTTTTAATGCACAAGTTTGACCCTTTAGGATGGCAGGATACACTGCTCTGATACCATTGAAATATGTCGAATGGATATTGACCTAATTTTTACCTCAAGATAATTCTCAGAAGATAAACATATAAAGATGCATTATAAAACCAACAATATAAACTAGTAGATCCTCATAAAATACCTTAAAATATGTTATTATATTATACATCATCAATACAATAACCAACATTCAAAAACCCAATCTTAAACACAATTTTAGAGTTAGATTGGAATACTAAGAAAATAATGTGTAAGCACAAGTGAGACACTTGATGTGATGTCTCCACAGAAAATGGGTTTGTGTCCACTATCTACTAACACGAGGGTTTATATCCTCACACTGGATGAAAGTTGAAGCTTTCTAAATGACTCTCTCAAGAGAGAAACTGAAATTTGAATCATAAACCAAGAATATTCCAAATGAATGAGTCTCTCATTTTATTCCTCAAAGTTGTAACTCTACGACTCCCTTCTTCTCTTTTCGTCTTATCTTTCCTTGTCACTTTTAGCCCACTTTATAATATTACATTGACCTTTTATAAATTTAATTCATGCTCTCATAGTCAATTTTAATATTATATGAATATGCCTTTAAATCTTCTAATGTCCCAAAAAGGGGACATTACTGTTGGTCTACTGGTTTTGGCTCTTGCTGAGCTAGTGTTGTTTGGGCCTTAGCTTCTTGTTTCCTTTCCCTAGGGGCTACCCTTTTCCTCTTTTTTCCCTTATCTTCCTTGAAGCACTCAACCTCACACTCATGTTGATGTACCATTTTTGGCCTTACTGGGGTTTGAGCAGGGTAGGTTGGTATGGTGACCTTAGCACCCTTTCTTATATGAGGTCTGGTCGTGGCTCGTAGAGATATGCCCTGGGGAATTGGATCCATTCAAAATGTTTTTTGGATCCATTCCCTTGTTAGCTTGACCACATTTCTATCCTAATGATCTATGCCATCATTTTCCTCTTTCCGTATCTCTACATTCATGATTGACCTGTCATAGATTTTGTCCTTGTTATACAAAGGATCCATGACTTTTAGGGCATCCTTTTCTATTACCTTTAAAGGAATCTTCATTTTAAGCACATTCTCTTCTAGGTATAGGTTTATCTTACAATAGTCCCTTATGCAAACATCATATTCATCTATTGTGTTCATCCAATGATCTTCTAGGGCTTCTACATGGACAAATGCCTTTTTCCGCAAGATGTTGAACCATCCCAATGTTGTGAAAGTATGGGCAAGGAGAGTTGTATTCTTCCAAGGGATATTGATCTCATTATGAATCAAAGGTAGCAATTTCCTATTTTTTCTTTACCTCAAATTACCTAATGGTGATCAACCAAACCTAGGTCTTCTTGTGATGTTCCCTCACTCTGTCATAAGAAAAAGTGAGTTTGCAGGCTATCTCCAACAAGTATCAGCCTATTTGAAGGGTATCTTGGGAGCTTTTTGGGGCATAAAAGAGTACTAACTACCTAGAGATATATGAATATCTTGAATTGAATGTAGTAGGCTCCTATTTCAGTGATTCGTGTAGTTTCCTCTACTGACATTCTTTTTGCATAATCTCCTTCTATAAATCGGATGATGGAAAAAATGAATCCATCATTGACCACCCTATATTCCACACTTTGTAGTGGGAGATTCTTCTTAACCAGTTATGGATAAGTCACATGGGGCCAAGCATTTGCATCTTGCATGATTCCCTTCCTGTATAGCCTTGGATAATCATTGGTTTTGGCTATCAATAGGTACACCATGTATGATGTCATGTAAAAGTGAGGGTTTGTCTTGACTATGAATAGTTGCTCATCCAAGTTATCACTTAGGATGATAGCCCAATCAATGGGAATCTTTTCAGTCCTTATGGTTTTAGTAAAGTGAACCATCTATTTTTCTAAGTGACCTATTGCAAGGAGACCCATTACTCTATTGAGGAGGACAATCGAGTATTTGATGTCATCTTTCATATATCCTCAGGTCATATCCACCTTACCTACTCCTCAACCCAGAGGTGTTTTGTCAATCAAGAATGATGTTTGCACTAATTCTTTTGCCTCCTTCTCATTCTCTCTATACCACCTTTCTACTCCATTGTATGTTTCGAGGTTGGAGGTCTAGGACTATCTCTCCTATGACGCTCTTTACAACCTTCTCCTCTATTACATAATGTTCTGCCAATGTCATTATCAGTTCAAAATATTGAACTAATGTAGGATGTGATGTTGTGTTCACCAACCCACTTGGGATTAGTGTGGATATCATTGCTGACCTCTTCTTTAGTTTGTTGCAAATGGTCAAGAAAGTGTTCCAATCAATGTGACCTAGTTTAGTATCTCAGATTTCTGTGTGCCCATCTTGGAATCTTAATTTCTTTAGTGCTCCTTGGTACTTGAATGTAACGGGTTTTGGTGCCATTTTCTCAACCATTGAAGATGATGATGATGCCATTTTATCTACACAAAAGAAGAAAATACTAGCCACCTTTATGATGAAAGACCCAAAAGTGGACTCTATGGGACTCAGACTAATGACAAAATGGGTCAAAACCAGTTAGAGTAGAAAAAATAGTGGATTTTCCACTATAATGGCCAATTGTTCCTTTAGCACACCTAGCACACCCTTACAAGTGTGCTAGTGCACTTATTTAGCCTTCAAAATAGCTTTAGTGCATAGTTTCACACTAGCGCACCTGCACGCCTTGTTAAGGTGTGTGTGTGTGTGTGTGCAATTGCATACATGTGCATTCACTACTTTGTGTAGAGTGGGAAATTAATCTTTGTTTGTAGTTTTTATGTTTTTCCTTTGGTCAGAGGTGCACATGTGTGCACCTCTTGGGTTTTTTTAAACCTAATGTGTATAAGGGGGACCAGAGTGGCAGAGTAACACAAAGCTAGGAGGTGTGGTCCGAGGAGGAAGAGGATGCAAATAAGAAATGAAGAGGGGGTTTAAGGTCTTATATAGGCCCTAGGGTGTCCCTTTTGCACACCTCTAAGGGTGCACACATGCGCATGTGTGCATATGCACACTTAAAGCACAATTAAAGTTAAAAACTTTAATTTCTTTCTCTCTCTGATTGCTCGACCCTTCCTGGTCAAAGGCTGGGATTTGACCCAGACCCAGGGGAGGGTCAAAAATGACCAAGGCTCTAGACTAGAAGCCTTGTAGGGGAAATTGAAAATTACAAAGTGGGATGTGCATTGTGAAAATACAACACTTAGCTATAGAACAAGATGAGTATAGAGTAGTAAGTTTTCTCCCTCCAACATAACTTTGAATCCTTCATGATTCATTAGACTAACCCCTTTTGGAGACAAGTAATGAATTAATGAAATTAAGTGTAGCTTCACTATTTATCATGAATAAAACTCATTGCCTTTGGGCTATTCCTTGAACCTAAAATACACTATACCTTAGAGTCCCTAATAGTATGGAAATGGTGCCTTCCCTTATCACAAGTGTGGAAATAATTTTTGTGTTAATAGTTTCTTATTTAGTCTCTTCTTCATGTACCCCAAACACTTCATTTTCCTCATCAACATAATTGATCTTTTTGTTACCTATGCATGAGTGACATGGTCCCCAATATTCCTTGCATCTTAAATAAAGATTCATTTTCTCAAGCTCTTGTTTTATGGGCTCATCTAAAAATGACTTCTTTGGAAATGACTTGTTGTCCTGTGAGTGGTGGTTTGGCATATGTGTAACTCCTAGAAGAAGAAAACGAGGTAGCAATATTACATTCCTTCTTTATTTCTATCATGAGTTTGTTAGGGTTGAAACCTTTGACCCAACTCTTGAGGGGTTGTCTTCTATCAAAAATTCCAATAATCAACACTAAAAATATTTGAAACTCTAAGATATAATCATCCACTAGTCTAGTTTTTCTTAGTTGTGCCAACTCCTTGAAGTTAATCCATGATTTTTCATCAAATAATCAATGATTATCTTCATGAGATGAGTGTATGAGGTGACTTGATTGAGATTAAGGGTGACCATTCCATAGTGTCACCATTAAAGATTAATTCCCTCTAAGTATAGAGCTACAAATTTGATTGATTCATATTCAGGAACTAAATTAAGTCAGAAGTAGGTGTCCTCTCTTTGTACACATGGTCTTGTTGATATCTTTCTAAACTAATTAAAAGAATATAGGTTTATCTTATTGATATTATTCTTAATGTCATTATTGTAATGGTTATGGCTCTTATAATATCTCATCTATAGTTCCTATGTAATTTCCTACTTGAGAATCCTTGGAATTAAGGATATACCATATTCTAACATTTAAAAATAAAATTAAAGGATAATACATATATACATCAACCATAACGACAGTAAGAGAAAGACTTAACCAACTCACCAAAGATTCCCAAGTACTCAATTACTTACAAAATCCATACATTTTCATCTATTTGATTAATTATGTAAGTTACATTCCATTATACAAGTTATCATTAATTATGACATTCATTTTAAAGCCCAAATTCAAATTCCTAAATGATTAGGCATATATGTTTATTTCTAGCTAAAATGTAGAAATAATACAAGGACCTTGTTAACCCACTCAAAGTGTCTGATAATAAAAATATTCTAAATTGGGATAACAAAACATCCAAAAGGGCATCCAAAAATTTGATTCATGGATTCCAAAAAGGTTTGGAAGTGCTCACTATTTAAGGTACAATGATCTCCCTACAATATCATACATCGTACGATGCAATGCAATGAATTGGAAAGATACTTCACCAATTAATAGTGCAATGAAACACATCATACATCTTATTATGTGATACAATGGTACAATTTCATGTGATGAAATTCAAACCAACATTTCATCATGTGAAAGTTGTATCAAAGAGGTACAATGAAACACCCAAATCAACTTGAAAAAAATAAAGGAAGATAAAACACAAGGAAACTATTAGTATTAGTGGGATATTTTCAAGTGGTTGGCACTTGGATTGGAGGCTTATGTATTGTACTCGTGATAGGTTTTTCATTGATGTCAACATATATGTGTTTGAATTCATGTCAGAAAAAGTTTTTGTACACCCAATGGAAGATTTGATCAATGAGGTTTGGATATGAAAAGTTAATCCATGTTGGCTTAGATTAATATTTAGGGATATGTTTAGGTGCTACATCTATGTTTAAACATGTTAATATGTTTTTTTTTAAAGAGGGGTAAATGCTTTGACCTAGAGCTATGAACCAGTGAGGCCACAAATGAGGGACCTCATCCCCATGAGATTTGAACCTTGATGGCAAGGATGACAACACAACAACTTAACCATCACAACATGCCACTATTGGCTAAACATGTTAATATGAAGGATTGGATTAGTTACAATTAATTTAGTGAAGACTAGTTATAGACCAGTGTGTAGGGAATAGGCTACTAGTAAATTAGCAATATCCAATAAGAGAGAAGAAATCAAGGTAAGAAAGCTTAGATTATGGTTGAAGATATGTTTGTGATGTTATGCTCATGTTAGTAGATTCTATATATTATTCTATGGAGGTTGTTGAAGTGTAACATGTTATATGTACACTGGCAATCGACTCTTGTAATAAGATTTATTTTGAAAGATGTAAATTGTATTATAGGATGTAAAAATTTATTATAATATTTTATTAAGGTCCTATATAATTAAATTTACATTAGGGAATCTCAAAAGACTAACTTAATTAGTTGTTAGGGAAAGGTATAAAGGAAAGATTGTTTCCTTGGGTTGTCATGTGTGTTGTATGTATTACATTGTATTGTGTTGATGTATATGTGGTTAGAGGATGTGAATTTGATAAGAGAAAAGTTTGGGCCTATGTTGAGATTGATTTGAGAACTTCAAAGGAATTGTAATGGAAGAGAGGTTATTGTATTAGCCAGTTCACTACTTGGATAGTGGATTCAATTGTCTTCCTTGTGCTCCTAACATATATATTTTGTGTAACAATATTGAAGCAATTTGGATAGTGTGGGTTTAGTTGTCTTCCTTGTGCTCCTTATAGGGATAAAATCTCTTGATATGGATTCAAAGTCTCCTAATGTAGGGACTAAATGTATTGATTGTATTGAAATTGACTCCTAATGGGGTCACATCCTTTCACAAGGAACATTTATATTAGTACATCATATTGTGGGTTGCATCCCCATTGGGGCTTTCCCTCTAATCAAGGGTTTCTTTAGTTAAAAAATCATTGTATCATTGTGTATGTTCTATCTCTTGGCATTGTACAGATTATTGGTTATGAAAGTAAAATTTGATAAGTTAAGTTTAGTTTTGATTAAGCATACAACTGATTCACTCCCCCTTCTTATTTTATTGGTGGATTTTACTTTCTAACAAAAACCTCCACATCAAGGAGTATCAAATATGCACAAATCAAGGAGATAAGCACTCAATCATACCATAATGATCTATACATAAAATTAAAACAACTAAAGCATGTAACTATCAAATACAATGATATCAAATACAATAAGAAAAATATGCACTAACAATACAAGTACAAAAGGAGAATAAGAGGATAAGAGAAGAAGAGGCAAGCTAACAATATCCCATAATTATAAGATATAAATCCTTATTCTCTTACCCCCAATAATGGTATATGTAACAATGCCTCCCAACCACCTAGAACCCAACCCATCATACTCATGGAGATAATGACCTGACCATAGTCACAAAAGACAAAACATCCAAGGATAACACCCACACCAATCAGTGCACGATACAAGAACTCAAGATGAAATAGATGATAAAAAATACAATGTAGTACATTAGGTCACTAGCCAAACACACTATAGGATAACTACGTAGGGACTCTAGTGGAGTGTAATTGTTCATCTTGTACTAGCCCAAGTTGTACAAGGTATGGTAACTCAACTCCCTTGGGAGACCTCATACCATGTCTTGGCACAATTTCACAGAAGAATGGCTATCATACAAATACTATGCACTCAAACCAACTTGTAAATGAGAATGGCTATCGTACAAACACCACACCCTCACATTGAATCCCTTGGGATGCTTGAATACCATACAAGTGCTCTCTTAAATCTTGCAATAAGTTTTATTATCCTATTTGTTAAATTTGGTTATCACTTTTTAGAACTTCTATAGATTACCTTGTCAACCACTTCTTGGCTAGGGTACACAAGAGAAGCCACTCCATTCCTCTTCCCTATATATCCATTCTCAACACATGACAAGTTCCCAAAGGTAATTATATTTTCCAACCCAACCCCAAATGAACAAAAACTTAACTAATCTAAATATGAGAGTTTGAGCCTTGCAAGATCTTTCCACACACACACACACACACACACACACACACACACACACACACACACACACACACACACACACACACACACACACACACACACACACACTTGTAGATGGGAAAAACCGACTCCAAAAAAAAAACATTATAACACCTATGCAAGGGTTGGATTCAAGAAATAAAACAAAAGAAACAAGTAAAAACATTCACTCAACTAAGCATATTATCATGAGTATAGATTTGACAATGAATCCCAAATTCCACAAAGTAAAACCAAGGAATGAATGGAAACATGGAATACAATCTATTTTCATTAATTAAACATATGCTACCGAAATCCCAACAAAATATAGGTTGCATGCAAAATGAGGCAAAGATAAAAAAAGGCCCAAAATTCCAACTTAGATTTTAGAGTGAAAAACCACTTCCAAAATGTGGTCAAACTACCAAGGTTCCAATAAAATTCTTAATCCAAGTTCAAAAGTGAAATATGACAAGAACCAAAAGTGCACATTTACAACTAAAATCACACTCTTAGATGATGATATACAATACTTTGGAATGTCCTTTAATCGTCCTAGCTCCATGATGCTACTCTTTGTAGTAGAGGTTATTAACACAAAATCCAAGTTAAACTAAACATGGTGAGAAATGGATATTGGATGACACACAAAATGATGTGATTTGAAGGCCATCCAATATTCAAAATGATAAATATTTGATGAAACTGAAAGTCCACTTCTATATTGTGCCAAAAATCCCAAAAATAAAATAAAATTTAATTTTGTGGCATACATGTAAAATTTGATGGCATAACAATACCAAAAGTTTTATTTTCACAAACATGATAGAAATAATTCCTCATTCCCATCCAACTGAATGATAAAATTCAATGAAAACAAATGGGAACAATAGTGCTCAACCCCAAGCATTTAAAAATTGGAAGAAAGACATTAAATAGTTAAAACCAAAAAAAGAAGGCGGCCATGCCTCATAGAAATGGTAAAAACCAAGAAGAGAAGAAAAGAAATAAAGATTTCACTGAGTTAGATGAAACTTCTAGTAAAGTAGAGCAATCCCAACATGAATCCAATGATTCACTCCATACACAAATCTGGAAAATGGATCAAGCACAACAAGAAATTGAAGGATTTTCTCCAAGAGGGTTTGGAGGAAAATCCTCCAATTGTCAAAACATGAAAATAAGAATTGAGGATAAAACTCACTTTCTAGCATAATATAAGCACTTTTAGAAAGTGACTTATAAAATAGATTATTCACCCACTTAACAATCCATTTGCCCATTTTTCCAAATTAAATCAAACAATTCCAGATGTTTGGAATTTAACTATGACAAATTTTCTTGTAAATAAATTAAATTAATCAAGTAAATAGAATCCCCCAAATTAATTAAATCAACATTTCAAGTAACATTTTATGCGATAACTACAAAACCTTAAATGCATAAACACACTTACAAGTCTAATCACATAATGCATTATGAATTCTGATTTACCAATTACCGAAGGGTTAATGATAATAAATGTATAGACATGTCACCCATATACGAATGACATTAGCTCAACATGAATGGTTAAGGTCACTATCACCTGATGCCCATTACTAGGATATAGGTATACACTTAGATCCTTAATTCAAGGTGAATATATTGGGTACCTATTCAATAAACATACAAACATCAAGTATAGATTCTCAATATATAATTTCCAAAGCACAAATAGACACATAGTCATCTGAAGGAGAACACGACACTATGTATATCTCCTAAGAAAGTGACTACGACTTTGTTCGCACTTCATACTACCACCAACAAACAACCCACACATAGCATTGGTGCAATATAGTATAACGACATATAATTACAAGATATTGCATTTAAATTAAAACCCATAAATAATCATTTTTAGTCCTTTGAGATTATACACTAATTGAAATTAAAGGATAGATATCCAAAGCATAGAGACATAATAATCATGAATCCAAATGAGATATTCCATATAAAAATGCATTCCATAATCCCAAACCTAAATATCATGAATAGCTTATATCAATGGAAATAATAACTAAATTACTAAACAACGTTAATGACCTAGTACTTTACCAATCCTAGACAATCATCCTGATGAAACATCAATAACCTCTAATGTAAAATGCATTAGATAACACCATAAGACACCATTGACATGAAATTTTGCACACTTGCCTAAAGTTTGCACCTAAAGGAAACCTCGTGTAACATGGAAACAATCTCCAAAGTGTGGGACTTTGTGATTAGAGATTGAGTCTCTAGAGAAGGTCGACCTCCTTACCATCAGGGTGCATCTAACTATTTATTGAAAGGAAAAGGGAGAAAGAATGCATAAAAGAAAACTACCTATTCTAATCTAGAGGGGATTGATACACCAAATAGTATGTTCAGTCTTATCCCTTCCCAGAGATGCACCATTCATCAATATAATCTCAAAATACATAGATTCAACCCTTGCTTAACTCAACAATTACATGCAGATCAGAGACCAATGAAATGCTATAAGGAAGGAACTTCACTCTATATCATTCGAGGCCAAATAGATATAGTCATACGATTGAAGAATGTAGGCAATATATTAACAAAAGGCAAGAAGATTTTTTTACATGTATCAATGGAAGAATGAGGCACAACAGAGAAATTACATTCATTCAAAGGCAAAAGGAAGTTACAGTAATAGAGCATATAATACAACTACTATAGAATCAGAGAAAGACTGACCCCTAGAAGGGTTACAAAATTTGCTTTTATAGCTCAAGCATAACTAGGAAAACTTCTACTGAAAGCCAAAATTCAACCACCTCCTACTGCTGCAGAGAATAATCATTGTAGATCTAGGAAGATTGGATCAAGTGCACATCCATATGCAGGAAATTTGATCCTTGTGTGCATATTTAACCTTGAAAAGATAGAAATTGTGGCTATGACTGCCTTGATTGTGTAGATAGATAAGCCAAAGTGGTGGAAAGACAAAACCACATTCATCAAGCATGGAGAACACTCAAAAAGTGGTTGTAGACAATCAAGGACCTATTTTCCATTAAAGAGTTGCGTAATAGCATGTTCACAACCATGCCAAGTTAGCTGTGTCATCATTTGAATGGTCAACCTCACCACTTGACCTCATATCATTGAAGCTTATGGCCAAGTCATCTTGTCTTCAAGTAGTATGTTGACCTGAGCCTTTGCATCTATTCACAACTTCACAACCTATTTTCTTATTTAGCTATTTAGTCCTACAAAATTGCAACTGCCACAACTCATGCCTAATCTCTACTTCGCAACTTGAAAACACTTTAACCCCTTGACTATTGTGACCCTACAACAAAACTGCCTTCTTTGCATCCTTGCAACTGTCAAAGATCTAACATTTATTTTTCTTGCGATGTTGTGATGCCTAAATTTTTACCTTTGTTGCTCTTTTGCAGCTACCAAATATGAATATTGTTTTAACTGTGCGACATTGTGACTGAGGGTCTCATGAGGATTGGGCCCACCCAGACACATGTCCACCTCTTATATTCCCACTTTATCTAAACATCACACATCTTCAGAAAGCATGAATATGCCAGCCATCGATCTAACAAGATCTGATGGTCGTGAAAAATTATGGGTCCTCTGAGGTTCTCTTAAGGAAAAACTTAACCTGCGACTAACTACTTCTACACCTTTGCAACATCAAAAAGGATACTAGTGTTAACAACCACGAAATTACACTGTTTAATTGTATCACACCTTCATGACCCATCTGACAGTTAAGACACAAACTGGAGTGACTAAATGATGAAAGGCAATTGCATGATCATGACTTGAAATATTCATAAGGATATACCATGCATTATGAGGAAAATGGTTAAGACTTAGGGATATAAGAGAAAGTCAAAGTTTTACGTATCCCTAATGGGTTTGCATGGCAATCCACAAACAAGTCAAATAACGTAGACATGGCTACCATCTTGGATATTCAAATTTTGGGATGGGAGGAGGGCAAAATGGCTAACATGCACCATCATATATATCCTGATGATGGATCATGTAGTATGATCTAAAATGTTAATGTAAAAAAACTATACACAATCAAATCCATATATTTGAAAGCATTAGCATGGATTGTGGAAATCTAATAGATATCATCATATATATAGTCAAAATACCACTAACAGCGTGATCCAACATATAAGTCAACAGTACTGTAAGAACTAGAATCATGTGTAATAGTCCAATAAACCACATGGTATAAGCATTGTTCATATCTCAAGGGCACTCACATACTAACATTGTGATACCATATGATTCTAGGTAACCACTGGCACAAACCTTAGTAAAACCATTAAATACATCATACGTCTCACAAGTTAGCCATAAAGCATTATCATTCTATTGAATTCTATTCATACAACAATGTAAATCAAATGACCCCACAGGTGTATAACACTCATTGGTCCCAAAATGATCATTCAAAAAGAAACATCATCAAGGTCGCATCCATTAGGATGACATCCATAAACCAAATGGGATAAACACTACATCACCCCTCTCATCCCAACCCCAAAATTTTAGGCTTACTTCTAGAAGCGTACGAGTCAACAAGGAAATAAAGCATACCAAGTGTGGAACCAAAATCAATCAAACTCAAGAATAGTTTACTAACTTTTGTAAAAGCAAACCAAATCACTCCAATACTCGCAAATTATCTCATCAACCATTAAAAGGGTCAACCACAAAAAGAAAGACTATCATATTGTCATAGAGTCCTTTAATAAGGAACTTAATGTGTACTATAAAAACTCATTTAGCCAAAATCTCTACACTAAGAGGCATAGAACAAGCCACTCTACCTCATTACGAGGTTCCAAACTACAAATAGCACCTACCAAATGACTAGTATTCAAAGTCAAAATACCATGTGATTCCAAAACAAATTGACATCATGGGGAAGAACTAGACAAAAATACTAAGTAACATTATCATTCAAATCAAGAGAATTCTTATATTCAACTAGAATCTCACTACTCACCCTCACATCTCAAAGGATGAAGATTCTCTATCAAAGTTGCACCTTAGAAGAGATGCTACATCCAACTCAAAATATAAAGAGATACAAGCAAGTTGCATAATCAAGTACGAAGAGAAATCTCATTAATTAAGCTCAATAGTGCACTTATTCTTTGTGAAAGGACACTCACAACATAACTTACCATCGAGATTATGAGCAACATGGTCTCTAAGATATAAAGAGCTCAACTATCATTGAGAACTAAGGTTGCTTAACTTGACTAGACATGGAATTAACTTGAACAAGGTTGTAATGAATTTAAGTAGAGTTCATCATCTTAAATTCAACTTCATACCAACTCACATGATGATAATTTATACCCAAATATACCATGTCCTAACCAAATGCTAGGGATACTACTCTCAACCTTCCACTAAATCCAATCTCAAACTTTGAGTATAACCATGAAGAGAAAACTTAGCCAAGATAATATCATTAAGATATAAGCATAAGGAGATATGGCTACAAATTTTTAGGACTAGAAGGGAGTCACTCTTGACCTCCACTCTATGTCATCCCAAGACAAGTTGGGGAAAAATCACAATACCACCAACCATCTGGACACTCCCCAACACTATCTATATTAGTAGTGTATCTACACCAACCCAATCACCCCAAAAGAGGAAATAAAAGAATAATGCATGGTCATCAAGGTCCACACAAAGGATCAAAACTCATAGCTAGAATAAGTCACACCCAACTATCCAAGGACAACATTTTCCCCAAGAGAGGAAATGCTCACAATTTGTACTTTACATCACAAAAGGGGATATGCATCACAATAAAATTGCATGAAAAAACATGGATCTCAACTAGCAAACTGATTAGGTCATGGAGAAATAAGGATCCATCCTTTAAGTTACATAGAAATTAAACTTATCCAATGACCATGAATCTAATATGTGATGATTTAATTGGCCTCTACTCAAAAAAGGGTATCTGAAACACCAATTTTTACCTTCCATGCATGTGCATAAGTTTCTACTATTTCCCAAATGACATTTTTCATTAGCAGGGTCTCTTTTGAGGATTTTTAACCACCCATATGATAATATACTTGTCTAATACAAAAAATTGCTAAATAATGCAATTTGTCATATGAGATTTCTTAATCAGCTAAAAATTGCTTTTATTTCATATCAGCTAGAAATGTCTTGATAGGATCTATGACATGATGGAACTAAAACAATCCTAGACCATCAACATTTTTAACATCACACAAATGAATAAAACATAGCTAAAAGAAGATAGTCTCAGTTGCTCAAACATGCAATAGACAAAATGTTTTAAACCCTAAAAGAGAAGAAATGTTGACACCAATATACAAAATAAAAGGAAAGATAATTACACATTCTAAAATAATATAATCTTATCTAACATTAATTTTTACATAGGTGCCAACACTTAGAACACCTAAACAAGGAATTTACCAAGCAATGTATTTTGATTAAATCAACATTTAAGTATATGTCTTATTGTCAAGTTTCATTTTCATTCATATACAACATAAATTTCATCAACAATTAAGTAAAAGATATTACCATTAAAACCTTTTCATCTACTAACAAACATACCAGTATGTTCTCTATGATGTTCTCCCTTGTACATACAATTGGAGGTCTGAATTGAATGCGATAGAGTCACAACAACACAAAATTGGGTAGTAATGGAAAATATTTGGAATAGTCACCATGAAAAAATTAAAAGGAAGTGTCAATTCGACCAATAAATCCCAAAAATGCACATATTTTAACAATAAATCAAGGTGACAATTGTCAAAAAGAGAAGTATGGGAAAATTTTGGTGACTAGACCTATCAACAAGAATACCAAAACAATGCTAACCTAAACAACACACGGAAAGATACACCAAGATAAGAAAAAATGTAAGGTGTCTAATTACATTTATATGTGGTGACTGAGAAGGGCAAGTTCAAGAAGTTGGGTCTCACTGTTGGGAAAAAATTGGAAGTTTTTCTCAATTTTTAGAATTTCTTGTCAACTAATGTCAAAATTCAAGGCACTTAGATGATGAGTATCAGAAAAATTTAGTAATAGAAATTGTAGTACTCAGAGTCTACTCTTTGAATATGTATTTTTATTGAATACCCATATGACAATTTTTTTTTGGTATGTATATTTCAAAACCACTTTTTCAAAATGCATGTTTTAGGACTATACTACACTCATGTACAAACACCAGAATTTGACACAAATAAATGAATTTTTGTGAATCCTTTTAAAGGAGAATACCCAACACACCAAAGATGGATAATAATATTTTTCCTTAACTTTTTATTTAATAAATTTTTAATTATCTATTAAGCTAATCTTTGAAATCCCTCGTGTATGAATACCATAGTTTAATTAAAATTTCATATTTTAAAAAGATTTTTTTTTTTTTTTTTTTTAACTTCAAAATAATTGTATGTAGATTGATGACGTATAAATTAATTTAAGAAAAATCTAAAATTATAGCAAGACTTGATTTCATCAATTATTTACCTTAGCCAAATCTTGAGAGGTCAAGGCATAGGCTTGGTCTCATGAAGCCTATGCCAACCCTTCCCCAAGCCAAAATCTGTGTTTTAGTGCTAGTTCTTGCCCATGTCTATAGGATCATGTGCGTAATGTTTGAAATTCAAAAAATGAGTACTCGATTCATATTTTCCTATTGAGTACAAATCAAGCACCTAATTCATATATATTCATTGGGCCCCAAAAACTATC
This sequence comes from Cupressus sempervirens, assembly GCA_028749045.1. NCBI lineage: Eukaryota > Viridiplantae > Streptophyta > Pinopsida > Cupressales > Cupressaceae > Cupressus > Cupressus sempervirens. Next base: position 541,971,144 of record CM053787.1, on the reverse strand, counting down.
CCACAAGGGAAAACATAATATTTTCAATCATTAAGTAACAATCCCAACCTACAAACAAAGAATATTGTCATATTATTCTTTTGTCTTGTCCTCTTTTGCATTTGAGAAGTTTAGATTAATTTGAATTCAAATTTGGTGCAAAAATGGGATTAAAGAAATGAAGAAAGAAGTAAATGAAGGTTTTGATAGATGAGGAGGTTGTGGAAAATAGAGGGAAGGAAGCACACCATCAACAAGAAATAAAATGAAGTATTAGAGAGTTGAACAATGTTGGGGCTTCAAATTCAACAATCATTTCAAAAGAGAAGAACATTGTGAATACCATAATAGATGTAGAGGTTGAAGAAGAGTATCCAATACAAGGAGATTTAGGTGCACATTTTAATGAAGTATTCAATATAGGTGTGTTTCTACAACCTTTTATTTATACTCATAATGAAGTTGGTGATTTTGTAAAAGCAGGTTACTCCTCAAATGATATAGATTTTCTTCATGACAATAGGGTGACGAATGATCAAGAATATCAAACTCCAATTGAAACTCCAACCACAAATGAAAGTTAGTTGTCAAATGAAAATGAAATACATGTTCCAATTAACATTGAATATAAAACTTAAATTGGAACTCAACCTACAAATGAAAGTTAAACAACAAATGAAAATGAGATTCAAGTTCCAATTGACATTGAAAATTAAACTCCAATTGAAATCAACAATATGATTGAGGACATGGAAATACCGATTGGTGAAATTTATTGTTTGAATAATAATGAAGTGCATGGACATTTTCAAATTAGCAATGATGTAATAGATAATATTCATACATTGATATCATGGAGACAAATTAGAACATGTGCTAGTAGATTGTTCAGAGAATTTTTTTATAATAAAAAAATTGGGTTTCAATGTCAATTAATGTTGCAACTAATTAAAATGTCTAAAATACAAAAAGTAATGAAAAGGTTAGAAATTTATGTCAAACCAAATAATAAAAATGAGTCTTTAAATTTTTTAATCTAGTGTTGCTAGCACCTTTGATGTTATTGGAAAGAAACGTAACTCTAAAGATAGGAATATAGCAAGATGACTGATAACAACAACTTTAGTTAACAAAACAACTTCTAACAAAAGAATGAAGAGTAACATAAGTGTATATATTAATGTGAGTTATAAAACTTTAGAAAGATTTGTAAAGAGAAGAGTTAACTTTGAAAGTGATCCAACAAACAATTTGTGAACTTCTAGTGGTAGACTCACGAGATCTGGTACTAGTGAAGTCAAAATTTTGATTGATTTTTTTTCAGCATGATAATACAAGAGCATCACTAACATTTCGACATTCATTTTTTATGTTAGAGGACCCCATTTAAACAAGCATGTTCATCCAAATTATTTATTTGAATCCAACATTATTTTAAACATTTAAATATGAGTTCACTAGTATTTGAATCCAATATTATATTAAATATATGAGTTCACTTCTATTTGAATATAAATATCACTCTTATAATTAACGATATGAAAGTTATTGATGTGCACAACATTGTTCTTTCTAAATTTAATGATCATATTATTTTTTAGCTAATTTAACATGAGCATGTATATTATTGTTCATATGCTCAATTAAATATACCATTCATAATCCTATGTTCAATCAAATATATTTTTGATATTCCTAAGTGAACACTAAATATGCTTGTCCAAATATTTTCATTTTTTTATACTTGTCCAAATAACATAAATATGATAATATAACATGAAATTTAAAAGTCTAATTAACTTGATCTAACGTGACATATAACACGTTCTAACATGATAACATCCAGTCTAACATGATATAACATGATCTAACATGATAACACAACAATATATATAATATGTACTAACATGATAACCAGTCATAAAAATATATTAGAGATAAGTGACATCATACAAAGTCCATCATAATAAATAAAATGTGTTGTAAAAACATAATATAAGTATCCTCATAAGAATTCCTATCATGAAAATCTTAGATAAAAATATGTCATGAAAATATAATCTAGTTATCATGTAGTTGATGTGTAGTCCTCTTCACATGGAGTGAAGAGGACTTAGATGGATCATCATGATTTCCATACTCCTAAGATGCATCCTCATGATGCATCTTCTCATTATAACTAGGGTCTCCACCCTCTTATACATACATTATTAAAAAGTAACACGAGAAGACAACATGTGTGTTTAATTGAAATGATTTGCATAATCTAGTTCTCAAAGAAACTAATAAATGAACATGTTTAAAAATTTTCATGTGAGTGTACTCACCCTTATGATAGGAGGAGGTGGACTCTCATAGCCATCAAATGTAGCAACCATCAAGTCTTGTACAAATACATAAATTATAGAATACTGATAAGATCCCTATAAAAGAAATGTACATGTAAATGACACAATTTTTGACAACAAACTTATTTACTAATTAGGACATCAAAGGATGATGTGGGTAGCTGTATTTGGCTCAATATTATAGTCTTGCAAAGACACATGGTGGTATCCACATAAAAACCATGAATATATGTAGACCATGAGTCAAAATTGTATATGCATAGATTATAAAGTACATAAAGACTACAAAATTATGAAATAAAAGCATACATATCGTACCTAAGTAGTCTCCAAAATCATAGATGAATTCGTACACATGCATGATGCATCATCACATACTCGAGTGACCTACAATTGCAATAAATAGAGATGAATAAGAGTTGTAGATAAATTAGTAAGCATGTACATATAAACACTAAAAATTATTTTTCATGAAAAACAAACAATAGGTATTTGAGGCTGAGCCTCTGTGCTGGATGAACAGATGTGTAAAGAAATACCCAATTCTATAATAGATGATAAACCCTTTAAAATTAGATATTAAAAAAAATCACATGTTATTTTATTCAAGTTCCAATGTACATTATTTTAAGTGTAACTCAATGTATCTAAATCAAATTTCATACCGTATAAGGAATGCTAACACCTCTAGGACTCAACAAAATATAATGTCGGTCCATAGAAGGAACAATATTGTCCATATTTTGTTCATAAGATCAACATCTTATGGTTTGTGTGTGTGTGTGTGTGTGTGTGTATAATTATGCTCTTTAAATTTTAATTAAATTTGCACTTGCTCCTGATTATCATCCTTGACAAAGAGAAGGTCAACATATGAGGTCATATCAAAATCATCATCACCACTATGAGTAGTAAAAGAATCATCATCATCACCACCTTGTGAAGGATAAGAAACATCTGGATCACTTTGGGGACCCCTTGCATTTATCCCCACAACTCATGCAAATGTTCCTGGTGATAGGAATTGCCCTCACCTTAGTCCACTGCTCTAATAAATTGCATGAAAGGAAACTCAACAAACCAAGAGAAAATTCCACTGCTCGATGGTGGACATGTGCAAGAAAAACTAGTGCAGGAAGAGAAACAAGAGGCTATGGGCATTGATGATTTCTAGCATTATTACTAAAATTTTCTCCAGGCCTATCCTAAGGCATACCTCTACTGACCCCCTAAAATGCTCTGATGTCAAAATAATTGTGGTTCAAACCCAATTCAAATTCTTCCCATAATTTCTTAAGAAATTACATGGGAACCTCATGGTTAGCATGTGGTGTATGATCAAATACTATCCACCACCACTCGTAAAAATTCTCAGATATTCATGGTTGTTGAGATCATCTAATCGATATGCAAAATTTATTTTCATTAATAGTTTCACCCAAATTTTGGTTCAAAAAATACATTTTAAAATTAGATTTTGATATTTTCAAGTCATTGACCTCTTTATAAGAGAGGTCATCTAAATAATATGCATGCATGGAATCCCTCCATGCATGACATCCATCAAGCTCATTATCTAGGGTTAGAAAAAAGTCTACAATGCCTTTCATACTATTTGCAAGATAAAGTGGCTGAGGAGGGTAAGGTGGATCATGTCTAATATTGCTAATGTCCTCCATGAGAGAATTTATATTATGCCCCCCCCCCCCCCCCTCTCTCTCTCTCTCTCTCTCTCTCTCTCTCTCTCTCTCTCTCTCGCTCGCTCTCTCTCTCTCTCTCTCTCACACACACACACACACACACACACACACACACACACACACACACACACACACACACACACACACACACACACACACACACACACACACACACACACACACACACACACACACACACACACAGAGCTCCTCAAGTGTAGGTGGTAGAGGGGTAGGTTTTCATGGAGTTGGGAGTGGGGATGAAGGGTGTGGAGGTGGAGGTGGGGTTGGAGATGGAGGGATAAGGTTGGGTCTTGACCAAATATATCATTTACATGTAAATCATCCATTAATATAATCTGCATATACATGTACAACATAAAAATTCACAATTACTATATAATTAGAATAAATCTATAAGGTAAATATAATTACATCTTTAAACCATCTAAACATCTGATACATCTTCAATACATCTTAGAATCATTTGTCATCCTTAACTATAGATATATCAAACAAGGGAGGAGAAAGATAAAAGTTAGGAATGACTTATTTTTAAGGTTATGGTTTAGATTAGGAGAATTGTGGTTATTGTTAAATTATGGTTAGACTTAGGATTAGGGTTAGGGTCTGGATTGTGATTCAAATATATTTAGATTAGGGTTAGGAGTAAGCTACGGATTAGAAATATGGTTAAAAAGGGTCTAGGATAATTTATTATCTGAATTATGATAAGGGTTATGGATAGGATTATGGTTTAGGAATATAGGGTTAGGTTTTAGGTTGAGGTTTGAAAAATAATTTTAGGGTTTAAGCTTTAAGGAATAGGAATAGGATTATGGTTGAGATTTAAAAAATACAATTTTAGGATATAGACATAAAACTTGGTTAGGATTAGTTTTTTAGGGTCTAGATATGGGTTTACATCATGGTTAGGGTTTTTATTAGGTTTAGGATTTAGAGTTTAGGTTAGAATTATGGATTAACATTCACATTTAGTATATATTATTTAAGATAGGGTTAAGAATAAGGATTGGAATTTAACTTATTATAGTTATAAATAAGGTTTTGGGTTAGTTTTAAGATTAGGGTAAGGGTTTGAGTTTATATCATAGTTATGAATAGGGTTAGGGATATCATTACCATAAATTATTGCTAGATTAAAAAATATGATTAAGCTTAAGAGTAAGGTTAGGGTTCTAATTATGCATTGGTTAGGTTTCAATTGGGGTGTATATTAGGGTTAGTGTTAGTATGGCTCTAGTTAGGATTGGATTATGCCCAGGGTTCAAATCATGGTAGAGTTATATAGTTCAATTGTTCTTAAGCATAATTTGTGTTAAACCTAAGGATAGAATGGGCCAAGGTTCAAGTAGAGGGATACATTTTAGTTAGAGTTAGGATCAAGAAGTATATTATAGTTATGATTAGAGTTGGATTATTAAATTCAAGGGTTAATTTATACCTAGGATTTAGATTAGAGTTTAATTAAGTATAGAATTGGGGTAATGATTTAACATATTAGGGTTAGAGTTACATTTCATAAACATACAAAAGTGTGTCTGTGTGCGTGTATCTCTTTTATGTAGTAATATAATTTAGGATTAAAGGGTTATGGAACTTATATATGTATTTATAAGTATAGATTAAACTTAATAAAATAATTTAGGAAGAGCGTTAGCTTGGTTATATTTTATATATGATAGGGTGAATTAGGCTCAAAATTAGGGTTGGAATTATATTTGGTGTAAAGTGTAAAGTGGAGGCTCAAGCTTAGGGTTTAAAAAATTCCTAACCCTAAACTTTGGTTAATGTTTAATATAAAGGTTTTTTGTAAGTTGTATTTCTTGGTTAAAGTTAAAGTTTAATTTACCCTTATGTATTAGATTAGGATTAGGTTAAGGGTTATAATCAAATTTATTTTTAGGATTAGGATTCAATTTGGTTTAATAAGTCTGTATATACAATTAGTATAATATGCATACATGTTGAACATAAAAATTTGCAATTACTATTTAAGTAAAATAAATCTCAATCACCAATATAAATACATCTTTAAACAATATAAACATATAATGCATATAATCATCCATCACTTTAACTCAAATTATGTGACATATAAATTAAATACATCCAAACATATAAAATGATATTTAAAAGGAAAAATTTAAATGAACATCTAAATATTGAAAAAGGGAGGAGAGAGAAAGGGAGAAAAGAGAAAGAGAGAAAAAAAAGGAGAGAGAATGAGGAAATGATGAGAGAGTTAAAATGAGGAGAGAGAAAGAGAGGAAGAAAGGAGAGAAAGAGAGGAGAGAGAAAGAGGAAGGGAGGAAAGAGAAAGAAAGAAGATAAATAGAGAGGAGAGAGAAAGAGGAAGGAGGAGGGAGAAAGAGAGGAGAGAGAAAGAGAAAGTGATGAGAGAGGAAGAGAGGAGAGAGAAAGAGAGGAGAAAGAAAAAGGAAGGTGAGAGATAGAAAGAGAGGAGAGAAGATGAGAGGAGACGAATGATAATTTTTAGGTTTTGTAATCAAGACCTACAATTTTTTTTTTAGGATGACATTTTTATTTATTTTAGCTAATGTTAATGATTTTGTTTTCTACCTACAATTTATGTTTTTGTATTCGATATGTACAATTTACATTTTTGTATTGTACCTATAGTTTAAGTTTTCAAGTATTGAACCTAAAATTTACAATTTTTATTAATAGTTTTTCTACTTTGTGTTTTATATACTATAAAATAATGATTTCTAAAAAAAAAATTTCAAACTAAATGAAAAGAGATTATATATACTCCTAATAGAAGTAATTAAAGATAGATAAAAATAATTAAATAAATATTATTTTATAGCCAAAAATTAAAAAATGGAAATGAAATAATAAAAAAATGATTAAAAAGGAGATTATATATACTCCTAATACAAGTAATTAATGACAAACAAAAATAATTAAATATATTTTATTTTTTAGCCAAAAATAAAAATAAAAATAAAAATAAATGATTAAATGTACCTGGTGTGAATAAATATAAGGGTTATGGGGGTTGGTAGAGTTGTGGATATTGGGCATGCATTGTCTAGTAACTGTGAACCCATTTTTTCTTGGGTTGAAAATGAGCCAAAATGGATTAAAAAATACAATATGATTTCAAATTGGGTGCCCAATTTTAACAAATCAAGCACCCAATTTGTAAAAAAATTGGTAATCGATTCATTAGAATCCCAAACTAATTTAAATCACGTGCACAATTTATGAAAAGGGATCAGGCTACTGAACCTAATCGGGTGCTTGATTTTTAAAAAATTGGGTGCCTATTTATGGAAGGGTCTCTTTCCAATCCATAGATTTTTGTGGATTTGAGACCCAAGTTTGTGATTCCATCCTTAAACAATGATGTGAATTCTTTCTTTCTTCTTCTTATAGGGATTGAGCTAAGTGTATGATATGTGGATTCTATTCAGTTCCTAGATTGATTGACTATGTTGCTTTTATCAAAATTGATGACCATTTTGGAAGTGACTCAGGAGGACATAAAAAATTCTATCTTTGGGTGCTTCTATGAGGTTTCCACCCTTAGATATATCCTTTTTTATTATTACTATTTTGGTTCTGACACTTCCACAATATGGTTTTTCCATCAGAACATTTATTCTTTTCCCTTTTTCTTTAAAGACTGAGATATTTGATGTTTGCCTCTATCATATTTATGCTTGAGTCACTCATGGAATGTGTTATGGGTGCTACAACATTAAGGTAATAAGGTAGAGAATAGTCATTTTGGAACATAGAGACTTCAATAAATCTTTTGTTAGAGTTCCAATCAATTAGCTTAGGATGCATGAGGGGAAGTGAATTGGTTGGTTTAAGTGCATTCATGGTAATATCATCAAAAGATCATACTAATAAGTTGACATCTAGATCAATCTCATCCAAAGGTGTGTATAAATTACTATTTTTAGTGTAAATAATTATTATTTATACTTTGCTTAAGTTTATTTAGGATAAATGCATTATTTTATTATTACTAGGTTAGACACCTAGGAGTTTGCATACTCATATGAGTTGTCATGTTGACAACACAAGAGTAAGCAACTCTAATTTAGCACATGGTATCTAAAACACTAGAGTTTGCATAATCAACTGAGTTGTCACATTGACAATGCAGTTGTTCACACTCTTAATTAAGCGCATGGTGTCTACAACATGATTTTACGTGACACACCTTTATAGGCTTATCCTCTCATCATCTCACTAACTCCTATGCTTAATGGAGGATAACCCACTCTTGGTGGACATGTGCTTAGTTGTGAGGCTTATCATATTGCTAACTCCTAGTCATTCTAGAAGCATTCTAGAGGCCTTTATATACAGGCACTCCTAGTGTACTGGTACATCAACAACATCAATATATCAATTACATTAATTGAATATCATATTGTTATTCTGATCATACTCCGTTGGTCTATTTTGTGCTAGTTATAAAGCTTCTTGGTCTTGGGTGATTTTTCCTTAAGGAAAATTCTTACATGGTATCAAAGCCATAGAGGTGTCATTTCATAGCCATTGGAGACCATTCTTGCTTCACCTCTCTAAGGACACCTCGATTCAGATTTGGAGTATCCGCAGCTATTGGGAGTGTGCAGACCTCACATTGTGTCTGAAGTGTCAATTCAGTAAAAATTGACTATAATTTTGCCTATGTTGGGCCATAGTCAAATTTGAGGCAAAATTTTCTGTGAACTAGCACGTGAAGGCTTGATTTGAAAATCTGGTATGATCATTTTAAGATCTACTTAATTTAATTTTAGATCTATATTCTCTATGATTTTTGGATTTTTTTGAATTTGTATTTTCAAACTTTTTTTGGCATATCAGGCTTGCAGAGAAATGTTTTTTGCAAGAACTGGGTGGTCAAATCATGGTCTTTGTAGGTGGAATATTCTATCACAAAGAGACATATTACTTTCTCAAATTCTGGCCTCACCACACTGCAAACCAGTGGCAAAAAGCAGAGGTCACATTCTGGCATTCACCATCTAGCGGATTTCACACTATACCCGAATTACAACCGAACTCAGGTGCATCGTGGCTTTCAAGCCTTTGTGGGCTTTATTTTTTAAATACATATTTGTTTGCACATAGGGTGAATGTGGGACTAAAGTCTCACATCCCCCCGTTGGTCTTCCAACTCTGACACAAACACACATCGTCGGGAACTGCAACTTCATCGACACGAACACACTTCTTAGTGCCATTTTTAAAACCCTTTGCCAGTGACAATAAACTTCTAGCATGATGTTGACTATCTAGACCTCTGATGCCAGTGTCATTCAGAACCCTAGTGCACTCTGCCCATGCCATGCAACATTTTGTGCTCTTGCCACACATCAATGAAATAGGCCTACCCACTACTAACTCGGTGCAGTGAGACATGTCAGCCTGCAACCCCATCAACACATCGCCACTCACCACATGTACTTGACACATAGGTGCAAGCTCCATGTTAGATCCGTACACTACCATGTAGAACTGAGTCAGATCGTACTGCCGATGTTAGTAGTGACATCACTTGCCACATCACCTAGGGACTATTTTTTGTTAACGTCAACCAGTCACGTGATTAAAATTAATATTTGTTTGACCATCATCCATAGGTCAAATTAAACTACTACAATGACCATTTAGATGTCAAATTTAACCTCGTAGTTTGCTGATCACACCCCTCTCCAGATTCATTATTGATTTGACAATCTAACTTTGGGAGGCCATATCTTAGTCATCCAGACTCCAAGTTAGGAGCAATTTTTTTTGATTTTGGCTAGAATTTACTAAAATTTTTAGTGGTACTATTATTTTTTAGTTTTGGTGCATGGATTTGTTAGAAATTGTAGTTTTTGTGATTGTACCTATCCAATCCTACATTTTTCAACTTCAGTTGCTTCATACAGGCTCATCTAGACTCCAAATCAAGTTCTATTTTTTTTAAAGTGAATAATTTTTTGTCTACTTTCTAGATCTACAATTAGATTATAGGATTATGTGGAAAAAATACCACTTTTAGAATTAGGTCCTTTCTTTGCATTGTATTGCTTCAAAATTGTTGTACATTGCTTAGTTCCAGATTTGGACTTCAAAAAGAGGTTGTACACAAAAAATTAGAAGTCCACTAAGGCCAAAATTAGCAAGTGGCTATTGTAATCGCACTACGTATAAAGTGCCAAAATCTTTCATTTGAGGATTTTTTGATTGAGTGAATAGGGGGGTGTCTCTTGGTGTTGTGTTCCTCTTTTGCTACTGTTATTTTTCATTTTTTGCATCATGGGAAATCTTAAGATTCTAAAATTAACACCACATAACTATGCCACATGGTCTATTAAAACATGGTGTAAATTGATGCATGATGAAGTTTCTCAATATGTAGATGGTTCCCTTCCTGAACCAACAAGTGATAAAGCGTCTCAAAGTGATATTGAAACTTGGATAAAGGTAGATAGGAAAGCCCTAAGTGATATTAGGATGGGGGTTGAAGACAAGATCCTCTATCATACCATGAAGTATGATACATCCAAGGAAGCTTGGGATGCCCTAAAAAAATTGTATGGTAAAGTGATTGAAGAGAATGTTTACAAAACTGAAGATGAGCTTGTCTCCCTAGATCCTAAGACCTTTGATTCAATACAAGATTTTATCACTAAGGTGAATGAATTAAGAATAAAGCTTGATGATTGTGGTAGTCCTATTAAAGATGATAGGTTGATCTATCTCATTCATAATAAGCTGACATCTGAGTTCTCCACATTTGTCTCTTCTTTCAACAACACAAAGACTACCTTAGGAGCTTCCTATAAGAAAATCACTTTTGATGATTATGCTCAGCTATTAGAGGATGAACAAACTAAGTTGCAAACAATGGGGATTCTCAAGTCTTCAAAGTCTAAGGAATTGGTGGCTAATAATGAGGGTTCTCAAAATTTAGCCGGTCAAAGTTCAAACAAAGGAAAGGGAAAAAAGAAGAAGTGGCAGAATAAAAAACTAGAGGATACAAAAAAGACAACACCAACATCAAATCAACAAGGCAAGTCTTCCTCAAATACCAACAAAAAGGGGGAAACTAGTCAGGAGAAGAAAATGTGTGCCTATTGTAAGAGGATGGGTTATGATGAACATCAGTATTATCACAAGTAGATTGATGAGTTGAAGAACATCATGAAGAAACACAATGTTCCACTGCCTAATTCTTATAAAGAGAAAGGATCTTCATCCTTAGATTCTATGGGTAAAGGGCATGCTTTACTCACAAACACTGTTAGTCAGGGAGAATGTATTATTGATTCATGTGCCACACATCATATGGGTGCATATGTAAGAATTTGGCTTAGGGAAGAATTCACCCAAGACCAAGGAACTCAAACACAAGCATAATAGTAGACCAAAGAGAGTGTGTGATTAGAATGATGATATATTCATTCAATATGCCATATGAAAGTACACTAAGAGTGCCTATATATAAAGGCCTCTGGAGAGCTTCTAGAATGCATAGAAGTTAGCAACATGATAAGTCATACAATCAAGCACATGTCCACTAGATATGGGTTATCCTCCATTCAGCATAGAAGTAAGTGCGATGATGTGAGGATAAGCCTACAATGGTGTAGCACACAAATTAGTGGTGTAGACAACATGTGCTAAATTAGGAGTGTGAATAATTGTGTTGTCTACATGACAACTCAGTGAATGATGCAAACTCTAGTGTTGTAGACACCATGTGCTAAAATAGAGTTGCATACTTCTGTGTTATCAACATGACAACTCATGAGAGTACACAAACTCCTAAGTGTCTCACAAAAAAAAATAAAAAAATAATGAAAAATAATGCATTAACTAAGTAAACTTAAGTAAAGTGTAAATAGTAAACACTTATTTACACCAACACCCCCTCTTAAGTGCAACTTAGGGGAATGCCCTTAAGCTTATGAAATCTAGGATGCAATGCATGATGGGTCCCAGCTACTAGGTCATGTTAGGTACCCATGTACATAATGAAATGCAATCTCTCATAAAGCAGAGAAAGAGGGAAAACCTCGTGGGAAAAACCCTCCCCCAAAAAGAGAGATGAAAAAAACATACCATGTATGGATAGATGGAGTAATCAATACCCCCCCATTATGACATACATCTAGTATATACATAAGAGAAAAATGAGAAGAGGAAGAGAGATAGGATAGGCTTCCCCCCCAAAGAAGAATGCCTGGTAGTGACTACTTCGATGAAGAAGCTGATCCAAGACTATAGAATGGTGTTCCTCCTCTTAGGAAGAAACAATGCCAAGGGTACAAATGAGATGCTTCCATTGTGCATGGAAAGAATCCCATAGGTAAGTGATGTCTCTAAAACTTGCTCAACTAGCTAAAGAACTTGTCTAAAAGAACTGTCTATCTCCTTTGCTGATGAAGAAGCCCTTTGCAACTGCTGATCATAAGTATCCACAATCACTTCAACCTGTGATGATCGATCATGTAGAGAATGAACAAGAGGGCCAGATAGAGCCCTTGTGACAATTGAAGAAGGTGCTACTACATCAAGAAGAAGAGGCAGATCATCAATACTATTGCCCAAATCTATCATTAAAGATGAACCTAGAAGACTAGATGTACCCTGCTATGCTGGACCTATCACTATGGCTATGTATGCATGTGGACTATACTGATATAGTGACCTCTCATTGTAACTGTCGATAAAACCCCATGTGTCTGAATCTATTGAAGCACTATTGCTGGTGTCACTATCAGTTTCCACATGATATGATGTGTAGAGAGGATTAGAGGACAAGCTGGGTGACCTTTCCTCAAAGTGCACATCCTTCACCACAAAATCCTAATGTGCCTTTGGATCCAATAGCCTATATGTCTTCAGACCGTCTTCATAACCAATGAAAGTACAAGGTCGAGGTGACTGTGCCTTGCATCCCATGGAAGATATCTTTGCCCATGTAGGACAACCAAAAACTCTGAAGTGTGTCACAATAGGTTTTTTGCCACACCATGCCTCAAAAAGAGTCTTTCCATCTAAGGCTGGATGAGGAGACCTGTGAAGAATGTGAGTGGCACTACTAATTGCTTTGACTTCAAGTGATGGATCTAGAGACTTGGCTTGTATCATGCAATTTGCCATGGACTTAAGAGTGTGGATCCTCAATGCTGCAACATCTGTCTTATGCAGACTAAATGCTAGTAGATTTTGAAGATCAATTTCCTCAAGTCTACAATAGTCTTTTAGTCTTTTGTTCACATACATGCTTCCATTATCCATTCTTAGAACTTTGATGGCTTCTCTTGATTTCTATTCAACACAAGTCTTGAAGGCTAGAAAATTGTCCAACACTTCATTCTTATGACAAAGAAAATAGACCCAAGTGTATCTTGAAAAGTCATCAACAAAAGTTAGTATGTAGCGACCCTGGCTTACTGCAAAAGGACATACTAATACCATGTGAACCCTGTAGAACAATTGGTGCTCTTGAAGAATTCCCTTTCTGTAATTTCCCATCTAGATGCATATCCACTGAATTTGTTGAACATTCACCGTGGGAAAAGTTAATTTGAGGTAGACCTTTGACCATTCTATATGTGCAAAGTTGTTGAAGGTAGCAGAGTGCAAGATGATCATACCACTAATGCCATAATTTCATTGTTGATTTTGATTGAGATAACAAGGCCTTTAAAGGAGACTTGGGCACAAAATGAGAAAAAGAATACAACCTTTTTTCATGATTCACTTTCCCCACTACAACCAATGAGTCATCTTTTAGACTATGCACCTGTACTGAGTCAGGAAGGAACTCAATTCTATGTCCATCTCCAAGGTGAGTGATTTGGTAGATTGATAGGAGATTTGAACTTAGGTTTGGAACATAAAGAACATCTTGAAACTCTCCATTTTTCATTTTCACATTTCCTTTCCCTTCAACTTCCATTTTAGTATCATCTCCCACAAAGATGTGTGGTACCTTTGACTGCTTCATGGAAGAAAAATCCTCCTTTGAAGAACCCATGTGATAGGAGGCACCAGAGTCAAGGATCCATTCCTTTGTAGAGTTTAAATTTTCCATGAGTGCTTGCCCTTTGCCCTTTGAATATAAAGAAGACCCTTTATCCTTATAAGCATTAGGCAATGGAACATTATATTTCTTCATGATGTTGGTCAACTCATCAATCTTTTTATGATAACACTCATGTTCTTCATGACTCAATTTCTTGCAATAGGCACACTTTTTCTTGCCCTTATTGTTGTCCCCCTTCTTGTTTGAATTTGAGGATGACTTGCCTTGTTGATTGGATTGTGGTGTTGTCTTTTCTACATCCTCTGAGTTGTTCTTCTTCCACTTCTTATTCTTACCCTTTCCTTTATTTGAAGATTTTCTAGCTGAATTTTGAGAACCCTCATTCTTGGCCACCAATGCTTTAGACTTAGGTGATTTGAGAATCCCCATTAATTTCAACTTCTTTTCTTCTGTATCCAATAGATCAACATATTCACCAAAAGAGACTTTCTTATAGGCAGACCCTAATGTAGTCTTTGAGGTGTTAAAAGAAGAAACAAGTGTGGAATACTTTGATGGCAGCTTGTTATGAATAAGATAGATCAATCTGTCATCTTTGATAGAACTCCCATAATTAGTAAGCTTTGTCCTTAGTTCATTCACCTTGATGATGAAATCTTGTATAGAATCAAATGACTTAGGATCTAAGGAGACAAGCTCATCTTCAATTTTGAAAACATCCTCTTCAGACACTTTACCATATAGGTTTTTGAGGGTATCCCGAGCTTCCTTGGATGTAGAAGACTTCTTAATTTGATACATGATCTTGTCATCAACACCCAAACATATATCACCTAGGGCTTTCCTATCCATTGCTACCCAAGCTAAAATATCAGTTGCTAGTTTAGGAAGAGTACCATCTACATATTGAGAAACTCCATTGTGCATTAAATGATACCACATTTTGATGGACCATATAGCATAGTTATGAGGAGTTAATTTTGGAAACTTAAAATTTCCCATAATGCAGAAAATGAAAGGAAATTGTAGAAAAGAAGGAACACAACACCAAGAACACCCCAACCCACCCCCCCTCCCCCCCCTTTCAATAAATCAAGAAATCCCCCAAAAGAGATGCTTTTGGCACTTTATAAGTAGTGTGATTACAATGGCCACTTTCTAATTTTGGGCTTTGTGGACTTTTAATTTTTCTTGTTACAACCTCTTAATGAATTACAAATTTGGAGCTTTACAATGTACAACAATTTTATGCAATACAAAGCAAAGAAAGGCCCTATTTCTGAAAGTGACACTTTTGTCTACACAACCCTACAATATGATTGTAGATCTAGAAAGTAGACAAAAAATAATGCACTTTAAAAAAAATGGAACCTATTTTCGAGTCCAGATGTGCCCGTACAGAGTGTTTGAAGTTACAAAATGTAGGACTATACAGGTACAATCACCAAAAAATGCTTTTTTTGACAAATATGTGCACCAAAAATAGAAAAGAGCTACACCACTAATTTTTTTAGGAAATTCTACTCAATTTCAAAAAAAATTGCACTTGATTTGGAGTCCAAATGACTAAGATATGGCCTCCCAAAGTCAGACTGCAAAATAAAAAATCAATCTAGAGAGGGGTTGCATCAGCAAAAGATGGGGTTAAATTTGATGGTCATACGATGGTCATAGTAGTTCAAATTTTCCCAAAAATGATGGTCATACGACCATCAAATTTGAGCTCATAAAATGATGACATCAACGTCCTTCAAGCCTGTGATGAGGTCAACATGATGGTACGACATTGTACAGACCATACAAAAAAAATTGATGGGGTAGGGTACGATAGATGAATTGGTGACCTATGTAGGAGATGATGTGTACCTGTTGATTGTACAAGTTGACTGTTCGATGAGTGGATGCCACGTGTTTGTTGCATAGATTACTGACTCTATGTATAGTCACAAGTGATAGCTAGTTTGACTGGGTAGGCAATGTACAGTTGGTTGTGTAGAATTGGTCTATGTTGCACTCATTGGATTGTGCAGATAGTGTGGCATGGGAGGATAGATTAATAGCCACATGTTTGCTAAATGACTGGTCATAGGGTTCCCAGAATATTCACTACCATTCGCCGTTGGATGCCAAAAAATGAACTTTGCATGTGAGAAAGTCTTACCATTGCCAAAAATTTGAAATAGGCTGAAAAACCTTCATAGTTGCTAGACTTCATAAAAAATCCCACATTTGTGGGTAGTGCACAATATGCACAGTTTTAAAAAAGAAGTCGCAAAACTTTGAAATAAAAGGCTGTCGATGTTGATAATAAAAGGCTATCAGATTTGTGGTGGATTTAATCATTCAAAAATTGATATGATGTTCATGGATTAAATAATTGAATATACCTTGCAAAATAAAGAATATTCTACCAAATTTGTAAGGCTGGGATCTGACAGCCCGGTTCTACAATTTTTTTCTCTGACAGCCTGACTGGGAAGAATAATTGTCCAAAAATAAATTTTGAAAAATAAATTGCAGAGAATAAATAAAATGCAAATCCAAAAAACAAAAATTAGATCGATTAAATGATCATAGCCGATTTTCAAATCAGTGCCTTCAGGTGCCGATTTGTAAAAAAAAATTGCCTCATGATCAACTTTAGCCCAACATAGGCAAATTTATAGTTGATCTTTATTGAATCGATGTTTTGGATGCAATGGTGAGGTCAGATCTGACTCTAGATGCTCCCAATTTCTGTAGATTCTCTGAATTCAAGTCGAGATGTTGAAGCATGAATGGTCTCGAATGACTATGTGTAGAGAATCTCCCCGAGCTCTGATACCATGTAAGAATTTGACTTAGGGAAAAATTCACCCAAGACCAAGGAACTCAAACACAAGGTCAATAGTAGACCAAAGAGAGAGTGTGATCAGAATGACGATATATTCATTCAATATGCCTTATAAAAGTACACTAGGAGTGCCTGTATATAAAGGTCTCTGGAGAGCTTCTAGAATGCATAGAAGTCAGCAACATGATAAGTCATACAACCAAGCACATGTCCACCAGATATGGGTTATCCTCCATTAAGCATAGAAGTAAGTGCAATGATGTGAGGATAAGCCTACAATGGTGTAGTACCCAAATCAGTGGTGTAGACAACATGTGCTAAATTAAGAGTGTGAATAACTATGTTGTCTACACGACAACTCAGTGAATGATGCAAATTTCAATGTTGTAGACACCATGTGCTGAAATAGAGTTGCGTACTTCTATGTTGTCAACATGACAACTCATGAGAGTACACAAACTCCTAAGTGTCTCACAAAATAAAAATAATAAAATAATAAAAAATAATGCATTAACCTAAGTAAACTTAAGTAAAGTGTAAATAGTAAATACTTATTTACACCAAAAACATCAAAGAAAGATTTTTCTTCCATGACACATTCAGAAGTCAGAGGTACCACACATCTTTGTAGGAGATGATACTAAGGTGGAAGTTGAAGGTAAAGGTGAAGCTGAGATGAACAATGGAGTGTTCAAGGATGTTTTTTATGTTTCTAATCTTACCTCCAACCTCCTTTTAGTCTACCAAATGACTCACTATGGAGGTGGAAATAAAGTTGAATTTCTTCCAGATTCAGTGATAGTGAAAAGCATCAAGGATGACTCTATGATAGCGATAGGTGAAGCCAATCATGATTCAAGGCTTTACACTTTCTCCACCTTTGTGCCAAAATAAAATGCACAAGACTTTTTATTACATTAAAATGTAGAAAGCAAACTGTGGCATGAGAGATTTGGACATCTCAACTACAAATATCTTCAACAGCTTAGCAACAAGAAACTGGTTAATGGTCTACCTCAAGTCCAATTTTTAGAAGGTGTTTGTTCAAGTTGCTCACTTGGAAAACATTCAAAAAAATTTTATGAAAAGGGGAAGTCTTGGAGAGCACAATGTGTTCTTGAATTGGTTCATAGTGATGTGGCAGGACCATTTCTAGTGCCATCATTTGGCAAGTCTAGCTATGCATTGACCTTCATAAATGACTACTCTCACTTTACTTGGGTTTTCTTCATGGCTCATAAGAGTGAAGTGTTTGAAAAATTTCTCAGCTTCAAGGATCAAGTGGAAAAGTAGTCAGGGAAGACCATCAAAGTTCTTCGAATAGATAATAGGGGGGGTCTTGATTACTCCATCCATACATGCATCTTTCTATATTGTACATATCTCTCTTTTTGGGGGAGAGTTTATCCCATGAGGTTTTCCCTCTTTCTCTATTTGCAGAGAGATTTCATTGCATTTGTACTTGGGTACCTAACATGGCTTAGTAGCTAGGACCCATTATGCATTTCATCATAGCTCTTATGAGCTTAAGTGTATTCCCCTAAGTTTCACTTGGGGGGGGGGAGGGGTGTTAGTGTAAATAATTATTATTTACACTTTACTTAAGTTTACTTAGGGTAAATGCATTATTTTATTATTTATTAGGTTAGACACCTAGGAGTTTGCATACTCATATGAGTTGTGATGTTGACAACACAGGAGTAAGCAACTCTAATTTAGCAAATGGTGTCTACAACACTAGAGTTTGCATAATCAACTGCGTTGTCATGTTGACAATGCAATTGTTTGCACTCTTAATTAAGCACATGGTGTCTACAACATAATTTTACATGACACACCTTTATAGGCTTATCCTCTCATCATCACACTAACTCTTGTGCTTAATGGAGGATAACCCACTCTTGGTGGACATGTGCTTAGTTGTGAGGCTTATCATATTGCTAACTCCTAGTCATTTTAGAAGCATTCTAGAGGCCTTTATATATAGGCACTCCTAGTGTAGTTGTACATCAACAACATCAATATATCAATTACATCAATTTTTAATATCATATTGTTATTCTGATCATACTCTGTTGGTCTATTTTTTGCTAGTTATAGAGATTTTTGGTCTTGGGTGATTTTTCCCTAAGGCAAATTCTTACAAATATAATGCATAACATCATCAAATATGGATATGTTAAGTTGAATCAAACTTATTTGACCTAACACTAGACCCTTCTCCTACCTTGAGTTAGTTTTCATAGCTATGAACCATATCTATATCCTCATTTGTAGTAGGCTCAAATAGTGAATCAAACTCATATTCGTGGGAATCTGTTTGAATTTCAGGAGGTAGGTTGAAATACTCTCCTACAGTCATGAGTATCTATTCTCCACTCTCATTATCTTCTTGGTCTTGTTTAATTCCCTCCCTTGGTTGGGCTCAACTAGATTCACCTTTTTGAAACTATGGAGGCATATAGAGTTCAACATGATGGTTTGATTAGCTATTTTTATGGAATATAGTTGCTTATAGGTCATTTGAGTGACCAAAGTTGTCTCATCAAAATCACCATCCCCTTCAGATGTATTTATTTGTGGAACTTGCTCCTCATGATCATGAATTAATTCAAAGATGCTAATAGGAATAGAATAAGAAAATTGATCTTCCCCATCTGAGCTCTCTTTATAATTTCAAGGCACTAGTACATTTATATTCCTCCCTAAATAAAATGTTATTTTTTTGATAAACGTATTCTATCTTTAGGCTTCCTGAGTTTGGCTTCAAATGGGTCAAGTAAGCCTTTGCTATTCTTTCTAATAGGACCTTTCCCTTTGTATCCCTCTCTCTTCATCAATTTATACCCTCTTCTATATTTTTCAAGTGATATTTCATAGTGTTCCATCTATTTTTCTTAATCTTCTTCCTTGTACAACCAAGCCAAAACAACTTTGTGTTCATCTTCATCCTCAATATGGTCAATTGTCTATATAAAGGTACCATCATGTCTAACACTTTATTAACGTTTAGATGGTATGATATCCTCATAAGGTTCACCATATTAACAAGATGTCAAGAGGGATTTCAATGAAAAAATAGGTTCCAGTTTGTACTCCCCAATTCTCATATCTTTCAGCTTCAACAACTTCTCAATATCTTTTAGTTTAGCAACATGATTTTTAGTAGATTCTCTATTGTGAGGAATAAACATGTCAAGAGATTGTTTTAGTGCATTGCAAACATAACTAGAGGCAACAATTATAGACACCTCTACTTTTTTATAGGGATCATTTATGCATTGATGATATATATAAGGTAGAAGTTGCATTTCATGTATGTAGGTCCTTCCTAGTAGGATATAATACGCTAGTGGTAGATCTAGCACTTGGAAAATTGAATCTCTCTCCCCAAGTCTAACTCTGATAGGTAGTAAAACAAGTCCTTTTGATTACCTCTCTTCCTTGTCATAAGATTTGATAATAATTTTCTCGTGAGGGTTAATACATGTTTAGAAAAATTGTGTTACTAGATTATAAGTACAAATATTAAGTCCAACTCCTCCATCTATTAATACATGTTTGACAGATGAATTATGGATTAGGAATTCAATATGTAATGATTTTTTATTTTAGTATCTCAAAGAGTTATCATCTTCTTCAGAAAAAGGATAGGTAATGCAGTGAGATCAAATGACCTGCCATAGATTGAAACTGATCCAAGTATAAGTCTTTAAGTACCTTTGCCTCAGTGAGGAATTTGTCCAAGATTTCTATGCATTTAGGTGAGATTTTTAGCATTTTACAAATTGTCAAATGATCATTGGTATATTGTAGCTATTCAAGAATATATTAACTAGTTGAATTAGATAAAGATGCTTATTTTGAGGTTTTATTGGCAGTCATAGCCATTTTCTTGTTCGATTGTTGTTAGTGTGAGGAAGAAGTTCCAAATCCTTTAAGAATGATCTTAGCTTGTGATATGGTAAAAATTCTTGATGATTTAGAGTCTTTGTCTTTATTCTTCACATGATTCTATTGCAATATTATGTTTCAATTAGTTCCATCATGTTAATCATATTATCATCATTGGAGTGCATATAGTTTACCTTAGTGTTGTTCTTGGATTGGATCCTTCCCCTCTTTCATACTTAAAAAATTGGTTCTTTGAAAGCTTGTTAATCAACATTTATGTTATGTCCTTCTAAACAACATCTCTAGAATCTATGAGATCTTGGACCGTGTATTTAATTTTTATAGAATTACTCATTTTATGACCTTTTTTTCAATGAAAATCATAGTATTCATTACCATTCCATCATTTCTTGACTTATCTAACAAGGTGATGATATCATTTTGTAAGAGAATCTTAAAAACTATTTTGAGACATTCTCCCAGGGGTGTAAATTTAATTTTGGTTTTGTTACTTAGTATCTATCTTTGAATATGTTTCTAGATTTTTATGTATTTATGCATTCTTCTTACAATTCTTGCTTTCTTACATGGTACTTGTTAGATTGACTTTTTGGGTAGCTTTAGGAGCTAACACATCTACGACTCCATCATTCAAATCATCACAATTTTTGTTCCAATATTAGTTTGTGGCTTTGTTTGAGTTAAATTCCTATTTAATCTCTTTCTAAAAGTATATTTTTTCTTTCTTTATCATGACATCCTCTATCCATATAGCACTTTTGACCATGTCATCATTTGAAGATATTAATTCTTTAATTTTTGGAGATATGTTAGGAGTATCTAGGATATAACCTCATCCATCTCTGAAGGAAGGTCAAGAAATGTTCTCCCATTCTTTGTTTGGTATTAGAAAAATCCATCATAGTTACCATATTGTATGTTATAGGAGTATTATTGTAGGAATAGTTTTGCAAGTTTGTCAAAAGTTTTAATTCTTATAGGTAATATGGGAAACCATTCCATAGCTTGTCCACCCAAAATTAATAGAAACAAATGCATAATATATGATTTATCATGCATGAAATCCATGGATAAAGCATAAAACTCTCTAATGTGATCTTGGGGGTTTGAGGTACCCAAGTACTTTTTCATATTTTGACATTTCCACTCCTTTAGTAAAATGAGGCATGAACATTTTCTTTTCAAAAGGGAAGGGATGAATGACATCCAATGAATACTTCATTGTTGGTTTACCTTTCTCATTGATCATTTGTTGCATTTATTTTTTCATGGCTTGTATATTTTTTTGTGAGAAAAGACATAGGAGTTTCCTCCTCTTTGATAAGAATTTCTTCCACATAAAACCGGGGTGGTATTTTATCTCCTTCAAGAGTGAGTTAAAGGAAGTAATTTTACTTCTTTTATTTTATCAACAAATCCATCATTTTCTAGAAATCCTTCTGATGCTGACGAATTTTAATTTTAGCAAGGCCAATCTTAGAATCACTTGATGAACCTCTAGATATAGTGTTATCATTTTGGTTTCTAGATGCTCTTCAAATGTTTTCATTATCTTGATTATGTTTTTGACATTTTACTATAGATTGATTTACCAGTATATTAGTGTTTGTTCTTATTAGTGTAGGTGTTTTCTTGTGGCGATAAATTTAGGTTTAGGAGATTAGTTGTCAAAGATTTTGTCTATATATTATTGTTAGAACAATGTGTTAAAACCTTTCTTATAGTTTCTACATAAAATTCATTTTGCACAATGACATTTCTCTAGTGACGAAGATCATGATGACTCATCACTAGATGAGGAGAATGTGAAACTATGGATAGGACTCTTACCCTTTCTAGATATCTTAGTAGATAGTTTTCTTGTACTTCTAGTCTTAACAAGCATTAATATGTATAGAAGTATTTGGATAAAATGAAGATAGCATTTAAATTTCATCTCAATTTGGATGATGATGATAACAATAGGGTGAAGCATAAAAAGATACAAGTCATCAAAGTAATTACTAAATAACTTAGATAGTGATTCTCGTATTAAGAAGTGTGACATAGTAAATAATAGTATATGGATTGAAGATACAAGACTAGTTTTCATGCAAATCAAGATTATAATGAGGTTTCATTTGATAGTTTTGATTTTAGATTTAATTTTTTAGGATGTCAGATAGTATAAATAGTACTCAAAAAGTGATCTAACTAGGTAGAGGACCAAATTGGACAAATTTCACTCTTTATTTGGTAATTTTTATGTAGTCTTGTATGAGTAAATGCTCTCCTAGATGACAAAATGATAGGCTCGTATGACAAAATGCAAGCTTGAATGATAAAATGTGGGTCTCAGATGATAGAATGTAGATTTTGATATTTTTAAGGTAGTAATTCAACATATACTCATATGATAATTTAGGGGTCATTAGACAATATTACAAGGTCACAAGGTAACAAAACAAAGACAAAAAGTTCTAAAATCCTAACTTGTATAGGTTTTCTTAGTAGACTAGATGACAATTTACTAGAATTTCTAGATTTCTCAATTTTCAAGGCAAACATTGATAGTAGTATTTTTCAAATTAGATTTTGAGACTATCTAGGATAAATTTTTAGCAACAAATTGGTAAAAATAGTAGTTAGAATTAATTCCACAATAGATAAAGAAACCTTGTGGAATGAAAATATAGAGAAACATGAGTCAAGGACAACAATAAATCACTATTTATGTTCTTGATTATTTCCATAAGTATACAACAATGAAGACACTTCAAGCACAAATCTACCTAATGAAAAATTGGCATTTTCTTAAAACTTTTTCTCATTCGAAGTATCTCATGAATACTGACATGTGGGGATGGGTGAACTTCACATTCAAAGAAACGCCATGCATGTTTGTTTACCATGGAGTATAGATGATGAGTGTAAACATTCTTTGGAGAATGCGGGTAATCCATTGGATCCTTCCTGCATGCAAATTATGATACTTCTAGAGGTGTTCTAGGTATCTTCTATCTTAGAGTTCTTAATAAGTGTTCCATGTTTAATAATCTTCTGTGGTCCCATAGGTAGGATGAAGGCCTTTCACAACCCCACAAGCACTCAAATATAAGGTGGTCTCATAAACAAGATTAAGAGTACTAGCCACCACATACATACCAATGTATCCCACCATATTTCCCTAAAGTGTCCTATGAGTACAAGGTTGAAGGTGGTTCCATAAAAAATACAACAACTTGAAGGCCCCAAAAATTCATTAGAGTAAAATAGAATAAAACAAATATGCTACCCAAGGCTTTAGTCTTAAAGGGTGATTCTTTTTTATAGTGTATCAGATTATTTAGGTTCACATGTTTCCACTTATATCATTCATGTGACACATTTCTACTCAATGACAATATCACTACTAGAGACTTACAAGACTTAGAAAATATTTTAGGGCTCTAGATTTATGATTGGACCAAAAGGCCAAGAGTGTAGTCTCCTATCCTTAGACTCTCCTACAACATGCTAAAAAAATCTAGTAATTTATAAATTTCCCCTTTTTTCACACACTCAATCGAAAATTTCTAGGTTTATAATTGGACCAAGAAGGCCAAGAAAATAAACCCCTCATAAATAAACCAAGTATGATGAACAAGTTTTAAAGGTTGCTAGATATGAAAGTGAGAAATAACAAACAATTTTTTCTCTCAAAATATCCAAGCAACTTGCAAATAATACGTTAGGAGTCTTTGTATATGGTCTTCAACAATCATCCTACAAACATGTGTTAAGATACTCAAAATTAAGACATAATAGAAAACCACACTAGCGTTAGCATTAGTAATAATCCAAAATCAAATAAAAAAGCCTTATTTTTTATTCTCTATTTGTGAAATGTCAAAACATAATTGATGCTAAATTTTGTATGACAAAGTAATTTTACCAGATGGCAATCCCAATCCTTGTATGACTTAGAACCAATCCCTCTATGATAAACAAAAAAAGTTATCAACTACTCATATAATGGGAAATCAATGACAATAAGACAAATCATGACTTATAGTTACTTATATGAGAAAATACTTAAAATTAGACGACAAGCTAAGGGAGTGTAGATAAATTTAATTAAAAATCCAAAATTTAATGTATATAAATCTAGAAATTAATTTCTCGAGCCACACAATGGGAGAAAAAAATGTGTGTGAAATATGGTACTTTTCACTATGACACAACACTTCAATAAGTCATTAAATAATGTTATAAATGAGGAATATTTGGAGGGGGGGGGGGGGTGGTGAATTAGTGTTCTGCAAACTTTAGCACCACTACGGATATTATTAACAATCTTTAAGCATACATAAGTGATCAAATTGAAAAGTAAACATAACCATAATACAATGCAACTCATAACACCATTATTTGTTAACTAGGGAAACCCTGGCCAAGGAAAAACCTTGGTGGGAATGGTACCCACTTCAATCACCTAAAAATGGTCACTAAGACTATTAGCCCTTTTCTCAACATTTTGGCTAAATTATTAATCATTCGGCCAAATTGCTAAAAATAAATTTATTTGATTTTAAACTATAGTTTGACTATAATATCCTAATTTCATATTTGATTAAAATAACATGTCCCCTTTAACTAAATAAAAGACCCCATTCTTCCAACCCACTCTAATGTGCACACATAAAAGTCTTTTTCCTATTTTTAAAAGAAAATACTTTGTGTCACATGAAAAGTCAACTCTTTCTCATTAGCCAAATTGGTCTTGCACATGGATCATGCTAAAATTCAACCTCTACCCTTGATCACTCATTTCTTGATCTTCATCTCAACTGTCTGTACACCTTTAAAAGAGAGAGCTCTCTCCTTCTCTAAAGGATCTCAATTTTGAGCTATTTTTATGTTGTAGGTTTACTTATAGGTTTTTTGGAGAATTTGTGGAGAAATTCCATCTTCTTGTCTCATTCTTTGCATACTCACAATTGCATAGTTCATTTTCAATAGATTAGCTTCCCTTTGCAATAACATAGATCACTTAGCTTAATTAACATGGTTGTAATACTCTCATTTTCTTAGTTTAGTTTCATTGTGCATCTCATCTTAGCATAGTTTCATTCTTGCAATGCATATTTTGAGAGTTCTTTGACACCAACATTCTTGCTCTTGTCTAAAGAATCTCCCATTTCATGGTTTAATAACAAGGGCTGCATTCCTAAGGCTCAATTGAGAGCTAGTTCTATATCCTTGCACTCCATGACTAGGGAGTTTTAAGTAGCCATTCAAGCTTTCCAATCTATGGAATGCCTTGGATAGAATGGTTTAGAGAAGTGCACAATTCTAGTGTACATTTTTGGCACCCACAATGGGGCAGAATACTTCTGTTTTGCCTCTCTAGCTGCATTTAGTCGTACATTTTTATGTCTTGTTTCTATACCTTTTTTTTTTTCTCTCTCTATAGTCATAATTATTGTGTAATACTTTATCAATATTGTAAGATATTTCTTAGCACTGTAGTGTGATACTTTACCAGTTAAAGTATTGCACGACTATTCAAGGAAATGTGGCACCAATATTGTGAGTTCTATCACATGGGCATACTAAGAAACATCACATAGAGGAAAAATATCACCTATGTATATTGAAAAGTATTGTACAATATTCAGTTAGCAAAAAAACTATTGCCCTATCTAGAAGTGACTATTATTTGAGTTGTTTGATCAGTTTTGAATCCTTGACATTCTATTTTAGGTTTCTCAAGTTTATTCACTATCTAGCAAAGGTATATTGTAGGTTTTTTTAAATCTCATTTTGGACCAACCCTTTGTTGGACTAACACATTATTTTCTAGGGTTTCTCCAAAATTGCTTGAAAATTGCTATAAAAGAATGCACACCAAAGACTTTATGCTAAAAAGGCTACTAACTCGTGTTTGCAGGGGTGCCTAAAAGAAAAAAACAAGTGTTCTTGTATTTCTTTCATTTTATATGTAGCAATATAATAGCTATTCATTTTTCATAGGATCATAATCACTTGCTCCACTAAAAGCTGGTCACTTGGTAGGAAAGTATGCTCTTCACCTTTTGGTGAATCAAAAATCTTGACCGATTTGATATGCAAAGGTGAAGTAAGGAGTAAACTAAAAAGGTGAATTAAGGAGTAAACTAACTTGCTTGGTGTGTTTGGGGGAAGTGATTGGAATAAGAGAGTATGCTCTTCACCCTTGAGGTGAATTAGATCAAATCTTGACCTCCAAAAGTGGATCTATTTTGTTGCTAGGGAGATATTAGCTTTAGCAGGCCTATTCTTGAGAGATCAAGTGGAATGACCCAAGTGGGGACAATTGAACCCAACTATTCCACTCACTATAAACTCAACGCTATAAAGGACACAAAACCTTGGTAGATGTAATATTTGTCTCCACCTAGTGAAGGTTCTTGTGGGATTGTGACCATGAGGAAATTATTAGGTGGGACTGCTTAAGGTACTCTTGTGGCCGCGAGGTCTGTTACTTGCTGCAAGATAAGTTATCCCATATTGGGAGCAAGGGGAGTGCTACAAATAGAAGCCCTTTCTAAAAACCATAGGATAGAAGCTAGCTTATTTATCCACTCAAGATCTTGGTACAAGGACTGATCCTAGTGGACTACCTAGATTACCCCAAGATTTTACTCATCATTTGTGTCCCCTTGGTTGTACCAATTACACCTACATGACAAAGCCAATATCTCTTGTGGGAAACCACTTGATGTGAGGTGAAGGGGCATCAAGTATTGGCCAAGGTGTTGTGTAGTGAACCGTGACTTTAGGTAGTATTGCTTGGAATATGTCTTCAAATGTGAAAATACCTATGTAAATGTTCTCAAACATGAAACATCTTGTTAACATTCAGAGGATATTTTTTTTTTGATATACCAATTGCTTGTGTTGGCAAGGTTTCTTTTAAAGGATTTGAGCAATACAAATCCACAAAATTGAAAGAATATCTACATGCAATAACTTGTTACAAAGAAGAGGTAAGGGTTTTGTTATGAAAATATGGAAATTATATTATCAGATTGAAAAGAATGAGATATTTACAAAAGATCAATCCTTATAGAAGGAGATAAAAAAACCTAAAAGGGAAACCCTAAGAGATAAATGACATATAATAATTACTAATTAATCATTAAATGGAAATGTAAGGTGCATAAAGTGAAATATTAAGAAGGGAGTAAAGGTAATTTAAGAAATGAAATGAAATTAATGCTTTGCTCTAACACCACCCCTTAAGATAAGCAACAAAAAATGTAGCTACAAACAATGAAAAAAAAGAAAGAAAACTACAATGTAGAAAGAAAACTTGGGTTTCGATAATAAGGCCTAATGAGGTACCCAATCACAACCAAATCTCTATGAAACTAAGAAATAGGGAAAACCTAGTGGGAAAAACCCTACACCAAAAAGAGATAGAAAAGGATGCACAAATATAATATCTAAAGAGACTCTCTCAAGACCATAAGTACAATGAAACCCTCCATGATAGAATCTTGAGTCTCCATAGCCCCCCATAATGGTAGAACTCCCATTTCGATGAACATACCAATGCGGCTCCAATATGAAAGAAACAAAGAAAGTGGACAAGGAGGATGAAACCCTTGAATGTAAGGTGAACTTGGAAGTCATAGATAATGCTCAAAGGAGAATGCATGAGAATTCTAAAATAGAATCTCCAATGGAGGTGGGATAACAGGTGTGCTGAATCTGTCATTTGAGAGGAGATGTGTATCCTTTGATATATCCTCAACAAGTACAATAGGTGGCTCAATGCCTAGAGCTACAATGATAGGCAATGTTGAAGAGTAATCACGTGTAATGGATGAAATCTGAACATGAGGTGGAGGTCTAGAAGTTACAATACTAGTCTCAAGAATAACACATAAATTCAAGTGACCTGACTTCACTTCAATAGTCTCTCATGAAGAAGGAAAGTGAGTATTTGACAGTGGATATGGTGGACCAAAATGAGAGAAAGAGTATAGTCAGGAAGAGTGATAAATAGTCCCTATGACAATAATATTTCCTATCTCACTATCTCTGACATGCACTGAATCTTAAGCAAACTCAACTATCTTCTCTATCCCATTGTATGCATTCTAATAGATAGAGATAGGGTTAGAGGACAAAGATGGAACAAAAAGTACATCATGAAATGTAGCATCATCAATGCTAATATAACCTCCCATATATAATCATAACAATATTGTTCCCCATCAAAATGTGTGGAGTAGGAGAAGCATCAAAAGATGAGAACAAATCTTGAAAAGATGCCATATGGTGTGAAGCACCTAAATCCAGTAACCATCTAGAAGAATGTGGATTAGTAGTTGCACATAGTGCATGGCCCTTTCCTATATCTTTACCATCTGATTGAAATGATGATGATGAAGAAGATCTATGAGAAGTAGAAGGAATATCAATGTTGCTCTTCTAAAGGAGAGCTCTTAAATTTAAAACTTGTTTGGCATAGGCATCTAACTTCTTCTCATAGCAATGTGACTCATCAAGATTGGGCTTATTACAACAAGAAAACTTTAGTTTTTTTGGCTTTGGTTTATCTCCCTTAGGAGAAGGTGGGCTTGATGTGATGTGAGGGCTAGAATCAATTTGAGACTCTACAAGATTTGAATTTTGTTTCTTCTCCTTCATCTAGATGATGGCCAAGATACCAATGCATAAGTCTATGAGCCTATGAGAGAATCCAACTAGGAGAGCTTAGCTTTCTCTCAAGTCAAATTTTCACAAAAAATCTCAAAGGATGGCATGGTAAATCTATTACCTAAAGAATTTTGGTGGAATAGAAGGTAGAAACAAAAATCTGAAAGTTTTCGTGAAGGTTAGAAAAAATTAGGTAAATGCACTCAGTGTCAGTCTTGGTTTGCCCACAACCTTGCAATAAAGATATCTATTGTTTGAACTTCATCAAGAAGTCCACAATGGAAGAAAAAGAATCTAGTACAAAAGAGGTAAGCTCTACCTCAATCTAAAGTTCCTTAAACTCATTCACTATACCAAACAAACCTTCAAGCTTGGTCCACATAGCTAGAGCAGTATTGCACCCATCAAGATGAAATTGTAGACTATTAGATACTTGTAAAGAAATCAACCTCATTTCCTCATCAATCTTGTTCCTGTTAGAATATATAGTCCACCAATATAACTAAGAGGCGGGGGGGGGGGGGGGGGTGAATTAGTTAATCAACTAATACCACAATTACCAAACTTATTAAACTTTAACCATATGAGAAATATAATTAGAAACCACAACAAGGTACTCATGCATAATAACACCAGATATGTTAACTAGGGAAACCCTTAATCAGAGGGAAAAACCTGGTGGGGATGGTACCCACAAGATGATGTACTAATATAAATACTCCTTGTTAGAGGATGAACCCTATTAGGAGTCTATAATAACATTTAGTACAAACTAGTCCCTGTTAGGAGACTTTGAATCCTTGTTAGGAGATTCCAACCGTGTTAGGAGTTGTAGAATACAACTAGATCCATTGCCAAAACAACTTCAAGGGCAAGATCAATGAACCCACTATCCAAATGATCTTTGTATTATTTCTTGTAGAATAATAGAAATGAATAGCACTACTCCTTCCTCTTTTTGTCTTGTCAACTGGACTTTTGCTCCTTCTGATCTTGTGACGAGATCACAAATATCAGATCCAATAATCCCTTGGATTGCTTACTCACATTTAGTAAACATTTTTCTCCTTTTTGCACTTTGTACTCAATGCAATGATCACTCCATGCCTTACAAATAAGAAAAACATCTTTCCTTTCTACCACATCTTCAAAATAATTCCTTGAGTCAGCCTTGAGGCTTTCCCAATTAATTATAATAAGATAATTAATTAATTTATAATTATACTAGCAACATCAACTCTCTGTCTATGAAACTTCTCACATGTGTGACACTACAACTTGCACATTCATTGAGATCATCATCAGACTCTTTTATGTCACTAGCTAACTACACATCTCTAGATTATATCTCTGTTAGACGATATAACACAAACATTAGAAACTACTTCTTAGGTACTCTATCTTTGTACTACTCTTTGTAAATCAGGCCTATCCTTACTCACATTTAATAAACATTTTTCTCCTTTTTGCACTTTGTACTCAACACAATGATCACTCCATACCTTACAAACAAGCAAAACATCTTTCCTTTATACCACATCTTCAAAATAATTCCTTGAGTCAGCCTTGAGGCTTTCCCAATTAATTATAATAAGATAATTAATTAATTTATAATTATACTAGCAACGTCGGCTCTTAGTCTATGCAACTTCTCACATGTGTGACACTACAACTTGCACATTCGTTGATGTCATCATCAAACTCTTTTATGTCACTAGTTGACTGCACATCTCCAGATTATATCTCTGTTAGATGATATAACAAAAACATTAGAAACTACTTCTTAGGTACTCTATCTCTGTACCACTCTTTGTAAATCAGGCCTATCTTCTGTATGTGTTCGACTCAAGTACTACACGTTGAACCTTCTAATGCAAGGAGAACATTACAATCCACAAATTTGCATATTACATCTATCAATCTTTTCTAACTTTTTTAGAGGCTTAAAACACTCTCATTTCTTCCAAGTACAATACCACCAATTATAATATCTTAACTTCATATACTAATATCCACATTGATATAAGTCTCACCAAATCTATTCTATCTTCCACATGCATATACAAATGACCTAAGGAACACCTTCAATATAAATCTAATGCATGAACTTCAATTTTTATTCTAATAAGCTACCATGATATATGTTAAATCTATGTGTTATAGTCTCCACCTCGAATCTCAATTCCTCCCCTTCTTGTGAATTCTTTCTATTTTCATACTCTTGTGACAATCACTCCTTTCTTCCATGGCTCACAGTCTCCACCCACACCATTATCTCTCCTTGTCATGCTCAAGTTTCCTACAACTTAGGAACCTGAATCCTCTTCTTTCATACCCTACTTGTTGCATATTGGGTTCTTCAAAATTACACACCTCGTGCTACTCTTATGTTGCTATCCTCCTTCTACACTGCCCACAACTTCTTCTTTGCTTCTACTCATAGCTACTTCTTCTCCACTACTCGTGGGTTCTTTCATCCAATGGATACCACCACCTTTTTTTTTTCACTGCCTCCTCTTACCAATGACGCTATCACCTTATATCTCTCATGACATCTTCTTGAGTTGACACTCCCTTCTTCCTTCTCCATCCACATTGATCTCCTCTCCACCACCTTTCTTCAACTCACCTTCGCAGATGATTGTAATCACCAAAGGAAAGAATTAACTCCTTCTCATATTATCGGTTTTAAAATGGACTTTTGATTTCCATAACCGATTCTTCTTTCACAAACCCGATGGCTATGAGGAATATGAAGAGACATCATCATCCATGTATGTTCCCAACATTATTCAAATTTGGAATTGTTTTAAAGACACCTAATACGTAGCACTGTAACAATCTTCCATAAAGAAACAAAAAACCTAAACCATGAACATATAAGAACTCCAATAGAAACCAACTTTCAATATTGGATGCATAAGAACATAAACCAAAATTGATAGGGGTGTGACTTAGTAAAAACTAAAACAAATACTCCCATTTAAATATCATCTTCATATTACAAATTATTGGCTCTTTGGCTACTACCAGAGAGAAATATGGAGAATCTCCCTATTCACTCCCTTCTCCACTATGCTATCCCTATTGACTACTTTATCTCCTATTACACTCATGTCTATTTGATAGACCATGTTTGGTGGTTACAAACCTTTTGAATACTCTATGACCATTCGTATTCCTATGTTTGGAATCTTGATTAGAAATATTATGAAATATCTTTCTAAATATAATAATGTAGATTAATGATCCCACAATATTTTAAAATAACATAATGAATTACTCATGACTTAATCCAAATTTAATGGTGGAGATGGTACCTCTGCACCATATTGCCAAACTTGAAAGGTTTCCATGTCGCATGGAAACATGTTGGTGAGAATCTATACACAAGTCTTTTCCTCTACTAGATCGATGCCCCCATTGCTTCATCTTCTTCACTGTCAACTGACTCCCATCCATGGAGTTATGTCGATGCCTTGAATGGGTTTTTTTCCCATTCAAAGTTCACTCTTCCATTATTGCTTCCAAATTGACTTCTATCCCTCACTTGGCAGTCCCTTGTTGCCTCTCTCCCCAAGACTATTGGTGACATTCAAGACCATCTCCTATGGCCTTTGGTAGACCTTCTTGTCCACCCACTTGCAATAGAGCGAACTGCACCAAATCTGCAATCACAAACTACATAACAAGAACTAAAACCATAATACCATCTGGTGTAGATCCCATCTACATGCTTAGAATCTTCTGAGCTCTAATACCACTCATGATGGAAGGAAAATATTACAATCCACAAATTTACATATACATCCATCATTCTTTTCTAACTTTGTTTAGATGCTTAAAACACTCTCATTTCTTCCAAGTACAATACCACCAATTATAATATCTTAACTTGTTATATTAATATTCAAATTGATATAAGTCTCACAAAATCTATTCTATCTTCCATGAGCATATACATATTACCTAAGGAACACCTTCAATATGAATGCAATGCATGAACTTCAATTTTCATTCTAATAAGTTGCCATGATATATGTTAAATCTATGTGTTATAGTTTCTACCCTAAATCTCAATTTCCCCCCCTTGTTGCGAATTCTTTCTATCTACATACTTGTCAGACAATCACTCCTTTCTTCCATGGCTCATAGTCTCCACCCACACCATTATCTCTCCTTGTCATGCTTGGGTTTCCTCCAACTTAAGAACCCGACTCCTCTTCTTTCATACCCGACTTGTTGCATATCAAGTTCTTCAAAAACTGCACACCCTGTGCTACTCTTATGCCATTGGCCTCATTCTACACTACCCGTAACTTCTTCTTTCCTTCTGCTTGTAGCTACTTCTTCTTCACTACTTGTGGGTTCTTCCTTCCAATGGGTGCCGCCACCTTTTTTTTCTTTTCACTGCCTCCTCTTACAATGATGCCGCCACCTTATATCTCCCACAACATCTTCTTGAGTTGATGCTTCCTTCTTCCTTCTTCATCCACATTGATCTCCTCTCCCCCACCTTTATTCCAAATCTCCTTTGTAAATGATTGTAATTGCAAAAGGAAAGAATTAACTCCTCATATTATCAGTTTTAAAATGGACTTTCAATTTCCATAACCAATTCTTCTCTCACAAACCCAATGGCTATGAGGAATATGAAGAGACATTGCCATCCATGTATGTTCTAATTATTATTCTAATTTGGAATTGTTTTAAAGACAACCTGATATGTAGCACTATAACAATCTTCCATAAATAAAACTAAAAAATTGAACCATGAACATATAAAAAATCCAATAGAAACCAACTTTCAATATCAAATGCATAAGAACATAAACCAAAAACAATAGGGATGTGACTTAGTAAAAACTGAAACAAATACTCCCATTTAAATATCATCTACATTTTACAAATTGATGGCTCTCTAGCTGCCACTAGAGAGCAATATGGAAAATCTCCTTATTCACTCCCTTATCTACTATGTTATCCCCACAATACAAAAAATTGAACCCCAACTGCTATAAGGAATGCCTAAATAAGAAGAAAGAAACAAAAGGTTTAGTTTGAAAATCAAATGTACTTTTAAGAAATACTGATGAAAATGATAGAGAATCTAGATAGGGCTCAAGAAGAGCTTTTCAACACTTCTTTTAGAAAAAAAAATAGAGCTGAAATGAGCAAGTTATGCCCCCTAGAAGATAGAAGGCATCATCTGACTTTGATAAAAAAAGAGAGTACTAAAATGGGAAAGAATAAAAAAAATACCATCACCACCATCTTTTTTGCTAAATCATCTATCCAACACTTCTTTCAAATTAGAAAAACCCCTCTATATGCTCTAGAAAGAAAGACTACCAAGGCTTCCATAGCAAAGAAAAAAAGTGCAAACACTTTCAAAAAATTAAAAAGGGGCTAAGAATTTAGCCTCAAACCCCCTATATAACCATACGCTAGGTGGAGGAGGTAGAGGTGGCCTGGTGGTGGTGCATAGGTGGAGCTTGAGTGACATCAACCAGTGGAGGAGAGGTGACAACCAAGTGGTGGTAGTGGCCGATGGGTAGCCATGGCTAGTGGTTTAAACACCGCAGGTAGTCACCGCAGACCACTGGTGGTCTATAAATTGCTACATGTTTTTAATAATCATTGTCGTTAGAATACCACATTTTAAAAAAAATCACAATTTTTTTATTTATGCGTGCCTCAAAGTGTGTACTAGAGGCTGTATGACCCTGGTATGTAATTTAGTTTGCCTGCCCAATCAACATTGTCCAAAATCAATAAATTTTATATGAAAATAGGGGTTTTGATGCCTTCTAAATCCTAACGTGAGGTTGGTTTGGTCTCAAAGAGCCCCAAAAATTAGAGAATCCCCTATTTTAATTGAAAATTCATAGAAAATACTTGAAAAAAGCTAGATCAATTTTGTTAACCCCTTGTTCTTCATTTTTCTCCAAATAAGAACAAGCTATAGTAGGCTAGGCTCTGATACCATGAAGAATTTGAGAAATACAAATCAACAAAACCCAAAGAACACATCCATGCAAGAACCTATTATAGAGAGGAAAAGATAAAGAAGAGTAAAGGGTTTTGGTATGAAAATATACAAATTATATTATTAGACTGAAAAGAATCAGAGATATTTACAAAAGATCAATCCTTATAAAAGGAGATCAAAAAACCTAAAAGGGAAACCCTAAGAGGTAAATGAAATTTAATAATTACTAATTAATTATTCAATGGAAATGCAACATGCATAAAGTGAAATCTTAAGAAGGGAGTAAAGTTAATTTAATAAATAAAATAAAATTAATTCTTTACTCTAACAACTTTGTCCCTTGTCTAACTGTTTGAGACATGATCATATTTTTTGCTACAAACTAAAGTCCTATACCATCAACACTACATTCTAGTTTGAAATGTTCAAGAAATCAAACTGAAACATAGGTTTTTCAAGCCTTAATTTGCATTTTTCATAGTTCACTAACCCTTTATCATACAACATTCTAAGAAATATTGTGCGATATTTTGCACTTGCTAAAGTATCACATGATTGTTAGAAACTCTATTGCACTCTGCTTATCAAGTCTATTGCACTGCTTAAGGAAATCTATCACACAACCCAATAGTGTTGCTCAGCCATGGTCTATCGTATGACAATTATTTCTGATCTTGTATTGCTTGGTTGTCTAAGAAGTATTGCCCATCTTCTGTTTCTTCCAAAACTGAGTCAAAATTTTGTAGTAGCTAATTTAGGGGTGTTGTTACTTCATCCTACCCAAGTCTGGTTTAAAATATTTTTTGTGGTTTCATAATGCACACCCTATTTTCTCCTAGAAATGGGGATCCCCTAGTAGATTTTTTAGCTTTCCATATCCCTAGTTTGGGATTTGAGTCTTTTTTAGGGTTTTACCTGGTGTTTTTGTTTAGTCTGGCTCTCTACCTGAAAAACCATTTTGCTGGGAACTAGAGATTTTAAAGAGAAAGAATTAACTTTGAATTAGAAGGGTGCACTAGCACACTTAGCACACTAGTGTGGGAGCACTTCCCTTTGGGAGTGCACACCTGTGCAGGTGAGCACCTCCAAAGGTGCACTCCATCCTAGGCCTATAAAAGCCTAGGACCCCTCCCTCCTATCTCATTGTTTCTTTCTTGGTCTATGATGAGCACACCTCCACACATTGTGAGGTGTGCTTCATCTCCTGCACACACTAAGAAAAATACATTAGAGAATAACCTAGGAAAAGTTGCACACCTTGCGCATCCTCCAAGGTGCACACCTTTTTTTGCACAAACTTAACAAACAAAAAACTTAATAAAACCAATAGCTAAAATAAGCTAAACTCCACCTAGTGGAAGGTGCACACATGCACACCTTTCAATGGAAAGACATCCCCACAAAGCAAAGTAAGGTGCACACCCTTTTTCTATACTTGATATAAATAC
The DNA here is from genome assembly GCA_028749045.1 of Cupressus sempervirens. NCBI lineage: Eukaryota > Viridiplantae > Streptophyta > Pinopsida > Cupressales > Cupressaceae > Cupressus > Cupressus sempervirens. The sequence goes on along the minus strand of CM053787.1, from coordinate 541,934,196 downwards.
TACATTATTAGGGTGCACACCTAGCGCACCCCATAAGGTGCACTAAGTGCGTGTCCTTAAGTATTGAGGGTTTTTCTTAGCAATGGTGCACCTTGCACACCTTGAGGGTGTCCAAGGTGCACCAATTTTTGTCCATCAGAGTTGTTTTATAGGTTTTTTAGGTGTTTTAAAACTATTTTTTTATAGGATTTAAGGTTTCTGGGTATTTTTTGTTTTAATTAGGGCTTGTTTAAATTAAATTTTTCCACCTTCTAGACTAATGGATATTTGTTTTGGGTAGATTAAATGGCTTCCTCCTCATCCTCCCTCATTGCAAAGATGGCTCCAAAACTAGTGGTCTTCAAATTTCAAGGTGTTCCATTGAAGTCACACTTCCAAGATTAATATTCAAAAATCTGAGATATTAATCTACGCCATATTGACTGGAACACATTCATGATGCTATGCAACAAACCATATGAAAGGCCCCGTATGGTATCTATACTTATTAGATCAGGATTAGTAAACACAACATTAGACTTGGTTTTAGTACAATCTTTTAAGTTGATTATGGCATTGGTAGAAAACTATGTTTCTGAGGAGAGAGTTGTAAAAAACATAACTGGAGAGATTGTCCTAGATTTGAGGCCTAAGAATATAGAGAAAGTATTCCATCTTTTGAGAGCATATTATTACATTAGGTTAACATATCATCAAGCAAAAAGGTGGTAGAGAGAGCATGGAGATGAAACATCTTTAATTATCCAATCCTCATGTCTCATCGATAAGACTCCTCTTGGGAAAGAGGTAGGCAAAGTAGATATGACAAGGGGCTATATGAAAGATGATATAGGAAATTCTATAGTGCTCTTGAGTAGAGTCATGGGATTACCAGTAGTAGGACACTTGAATATATGGATGGTACACTTCATTGATACCATCAAAACAACAAAGATGCAATTGACTGGACCTCAATTCTTAGTGATAATTTAAATGAACAACTACTAGTGGTCAAGAACAACCAAAGGTTCTATATGACATCCTATTTGGTATATCTATTAGTTGTAGGAGCAAAAAATTATCTAGGGTTTTTCAAAAAGGGCAACTTGGAAGATGCTAACACATGACCTTATGTGGTATATCCCCAGTTGGTGAGTAAAAAGCTTTTAGATCATAGAAATGAGTACATAATAGTGAATGATGCCTTTATTTTTGTAATCATCTAGTTCATTGAGGGAGATTATGTGAAAAGGATTTTAGAAGAGGTAGTGGAAAAGATTATAGAAATAGGTTCCTATTACATCCAATTCAAGACATTCACCTATTTAAGGATAGCAGATATGATTGTGAATCCAAAGAATCTCCCTAGGTACTCGTGTGACAGACTCATATTGTTGGAGATTACATGACAACTCTCATCTTCATATGAGAGAGTAAGAAAACAACATAAGAAAACCTGGGTATGGACCATCACTATAGTTTCGTTTGGTGTTAAACAGAAGCAAGATATCAAAACCTTTGAGTCTGAATGGGATCAATATCCCTTGGAGGATTATAACTTTCCTCATCCCTATTTTGATAACATTGGCAGAGTTCAGTACTTAGCAGGGAAACAATTCCTACATGAAGATTCCATAGAGGATCATTGGATGAATGTAGTGGATGACTGCAAAATCTAAATAAGGGATTATTGCAAGATGACTCTCTATTTGGCAGGTAATGTCTTGAAAATGAAGATCCCATTAAAGATAGTGTAGCAAGATACTAAAAAAGTCTTATATCTCTTGTATAACAGAGATAAGATAAACGATTGGCCGACCATGAATGTAGAGATTGATAGAGAAGAAAAAATAGATATCAATCATAGGGAGAGACATGTCATCCAGTTAACCAAGGATTGGATCAAGAGACCATTCAAGCTGGATCTAATTCCACAAACTATAGTTTTCCAAGCTACAACCCACCCAGTGAAAGATATAGGAGTGAAGGTGACAGTGCCAAAATTTACAACTCAGTCTCTAGTAAGGCCAAAAATAGTGCATTAGCTTGATAGAGAAGTTGGATACTTTAGAGCATAGAAGGGTAAAAACAAAAGGAAAAGAACTTCCCCTCAACAAGTTGAGCCTAAAGAAGAGGCAACTCAAGCACGAATGACAAGAGGCAGAGAATGTAGAAGGGAAAAAAAATGTAGAAGTCATGCAGACTCAGGATAATCTACTAGTGTCACCTCTAGAACAAGGGCAAGGAGTTGAAGTAGAAGCATAGGAAGTGTCTCTACCTGTGCAATAGGAAGAAGCCTCCACCAAGAAAAAAAAGATAAAAACTATGATTAAAAGGACAAGGAGATGAAAAGTGATAAGAAAGGTTATTCCTTTTCCATTAGTCCTAGAGGTTATTTCGGAAGAGGAAGAAGAGGGTGATGAAGATGAAGAGAATAATATTACGTTGAGTCAAAGGACTCCTCTTGCTAGGGCTACAAAGGTCGAGTAGAGAAGAAGCTCCACTATAGCACCACCATCGATTCCTACATAGCCTATTTAGGCTAAAACTTTGGAGGATGAGTTATAGTAATGGATTGATGAGCAAGAAGACCAAGGGGCTGATGTCTTTAAGATGTTAGATTTTGATTTCATGCCTGTACGCACTAAGCTGGTAAGTGACAAGATAAGGGATACTGTGAAAAATCAACCTCCATAAGAGGATTGGAGTCAATTGCCACCTTAGTCACAAGGACCTTTAATTTCTCCACCATCATTAAGTCAAGAGTTATCTTACTTGGATAAAGGTTCAATTACTCCTCTCCCTCTAGGTAATGAAGAATAGGTACAAGATGAACAAGAAGAAGAGACACAAAAAATAGCTACCAATGAAGTATCAAAAGAGAGACAAATATATGAGGAACCTCAACAGACTTCCCAAGATATAGAGATGAGGACTGTAGAATCAACAGACACAAAGATAATTGATGTGGATCTCTCATAGAAGGAGAAGACTCTGGAGAGGAGTGATAAGGGAAAAGGCCTAGCGATACAAGCTCCTTCTTCATCCAATGATAAATCTCTGATGGAAGATACTCCAAGATGGTTGAGAAAAGAGGTGATGGTTAAAAATAAAAGGTAGTTGTATTGTACTAAGGAAGATGGAGTGATAGAATTAATTGAAGCTCTTAAGAAACTTGAGCCACGCGTAGGTGATGCACAAACATTGGCCTTTGTTATGAGAGAGAAAAATTAGGACTTGTTCAACCATGTTTCTATTCATCCTCTACATGTAGATATTTAGGATTTGACTCCAAAAGATTATCAAATCAAGGAGGTCTTTCTTGGAAAACCCATCGTGGATACTGCCAAATTGATGGTCACTATGAGAATCAAAGAAGTGTTTAGGCACTTAGAAGATGATGAATCTAAATTGTTATACCTAAAAAAGTAGAATGAAATCCTAAGAGGTTATTTAAACTAAGTAGTTGATCTATTGGATCTTGAAAATCCTGAGGAGACTCTAAATGTGGCTCTTGATAAGAGGGATAAGGAGATTGTACAATTAGATCCATTTTTGAAGGCTTGTTAGCAATGACAAGAAAGTTTTGAGGAGAAAGGTGTGTTGATCATATAAGGAAATCTTAAACTAGTACACCACATGCAGAATAATGTAGATAAGTTGGTTCCTATATTGAACTAGGATTTTGGGTTAATGGACGAAGTACTTACTTGGGGTAAAGACCTGCAAGCATTATAGTCAATAAAGGGTCAGAGGTATTAGATGTTGATGGATGTATATATAATAGACGAGTTAGATAAGATAGATAATTGGATAGAGAAGATTGTGCATGGTAATAAAGTAATGGAAATATTACATGTAGATATTTATAAGTTGAAGGATTAAACCCAAGTGTAGATTTTGGAGGCAGAGAGACATTACAGTGATGCTTGCTTGGACATTTTTGAGGATGATTCAAGGGATAAACTCATGACTGCACAAGCAATTGTTGATAAATTTCAGAAGACTTTTGAAGAAGCTTTCACTGATGTGGATATCAGACAAGCATTTAAGACTGAAGAGGCATTGCTAGAATTAGATGGGAAATTGGGAGATTTTGTAGAGACTCGCATAGAGGTGGGAAACTATCGCAAAAAGGTAAAGGATAAATATGATACTTTAAATTTTCTGGATGCAACCCAAGTGAAGGAGATTATAGAGAAATTCAAAAGAAAATACCCAAACATAATTTTGGTATGAAGGGGAACAAAACCCTAAATCTAGAATTTCAGTTTTTACAATTAGTAAAATTTTGCATTTTTTGGACTTGTCTCCAAGGTGTGCTTCTCCAAAGGATTTTTTTGAAGAAGTTAGAGGTGCATCAATAGTTAACTACCAGTTCCAAATTTAGAGCTTTCCATGCACCAAAAATGCATTTTGATAGCAGTTTAACTCGTAAAGGCAACTAGAGAAGGTTGAACTTCTATTTTTGGCATCTCTAGAGATTCCTACATCATCTAATGGCTTTCTTCTTCTTATTTTCTCATTCTTTCTTTTTCTTAAGAAATGTAAAGGCTCATTCACCCATTAAATAATATAAATAAGGGTGGAGTCCTACTTAGCACCAGTTAGAGAGTCAGTTTGTACATAAATAGATTTGTTTTATTAGTTTAGAAGCATATATTTGGATAAAGGAATCTCTCACTCTCAACACAAATTGAGGAATTAAATATGTATTCCAGGCCATTATTTTGATGCAATAATATATTCTATTGGTGCTCTCATTTGGAGTGTAGTTATTCTTTCATTAGTGTGTTATATTTTGTGAATGTATGTTCATGGAGTGTAATGGAGCCAATAGTTTTGTTGTGTTTTTTGATTGAGAAATCTTTTAATTTTGGTGTTTGCTACATGTTTACACATTCCACTAACATACTTAGTTGGAGAAGAGATCACTCTATTATTCCTACATAGCTTTTTCTCTCACATGAGTGCACTTTCCATGGCCTTGTCATCTGATGAAAAGTGAAACATCTTACTATTATTGAATTCCCATCGACAATTGCATTAGTGGAATTAAGGAAGTGCTGCTCCTATTTTCATTGGTTACCTACTGATCTTTTCAAAGGCTTAACTTCTAGACGTGATGTTTTCATTGCTTATGTCAATTAGGGATTTACTTTTCAAGTCATTTTCTTAAACATCTTGTTACCCTATCTTCATTATTTTCTTTTATAAACACTTATTAATTTAGGAATTTATATAGTTGTATAGTTAAAACTGCATTCATAAAAAATAGAAAAATAGAAAAATATATTTCTTTTTGTGTGGTTTTTTTTTTTTTTTTTTGAGATAACAAGCAAATTTAACATCTTATCCAAAATTGTTTAGAACCAACAAAGGCCTCCTCATGAACAATCACATTTATCTTCTATTAAGCGGATTCTAGTAGGTTGCAAGATTGCCTAAAACCTTGGAGTTGATCCTAGATTAGCTTTGTAAGAGACGAGTTTGAAAGGATTCCTACCATTAAGCATCATGCAAAATGAAAACTCAACAGTATTCATGTAAGATATTGTTCTAAGTTGAAAAGATGTGTCTAGTTTGTCAGATATGAGGTAAAACATTGCTAATGATCACTTGTCAAAATTTTGTTACCTCACTATTCTAGCTACTTGCTATCAATCTTCTTGCTCATCTTCTTGGCTTGAGTCGTTAGTGTTGTTCTTGAGCACTCTTGATGAACTACTTTCTTTTTTTAATCTTTGACAAGTGATCATTCTTGATCATACAAAATCTAAATCTGAAATCTTTATCTCATCCTATTAGGAAGACATATCCTTACATGTTAGTTGTGACTAGGTTCCAAGTCAGTAAAGGAAGTTTTCCTTCATTCACCTTTAAACAATTGATAACTCTAACTAGACATCCTGATAGACAACCTTTTGAGGAAGAACCCATTTCTGATAAGCACAAAGAGGCTATCACTTGGCATAATCCACTCTATAGCTTTGAGAACCCTTTTGATACTTCCTTTGATACTCTTAAGGTTGAAGATAATGTTTCGCTCACCATGCATCTCGAAGAAAGGAATCACCACCTAGAAGAACAAGGGTGTTTAGAAAAAGAAAGGTTACAACAGGCTATATGCATGGCCGCTAGGGAGATATCTTATCATCAAGCTAAGGCTAATTCTCATGCACATAATGCTGAGAATAGACATGTACATGGCTACTATAGTAATCCTCTTGGTGGAAATAATGGAAACAACACACCACCTAGATCTCCCAAGATAAATGTAGGGGCATGTTCATTACCACCTAGACACTCACAATCACATCACAAAAAAGTGAGGTAAATGATGAAATCACTAGTGAAGATCTTACACAATTTCAACAAGATGAGGTTGCCTAAAGGTTTATGCTAAAAGCCTTAGAACAAAATGAGAACCAACACTTCCAATATATGACATCTAGGGGATGGAAACTCCCCTAGGACTTTGATGTACAAAGAATCATTCTATAGAGAGAACCTACTGAAGCTGAAATCTTGAGGGAAGAAATGCAAGAACTAAAAAACCAACTTTCTCAATTACAAGTATCTAAAGAACAACCTAAGACTTCTTTTGTAGAACCTATATGTGCTCTTCCATTCGATAGAAGTCTATACATGGTACCATTTTATAGGGATATAGGGGTTCCTAAATATGAAAAATATGATGGAAATGGTGATCCCCATGATCATTTATGACACTTCTATGTTCTTAGCATGGATTTTATGCACAAAGATACCTATCTCATGAGGTTGTTTCCTAGGAGTTTGAGGGGCCAACCTATGGAATGGTTCACAAAGTTTTCACCTCCCCTCAATTCATTTAATGAGCTTGCATAATGATTCATTCATCAACATTCTTACAATATTCAACATCCTATCACTATGCTAGACTTGTGTAATATTAAAAAAAAATAAGGTGATCCTTTTTCTACTACCTCCAACTTTGGAGATCCTTACACTCAAGGCACCCTCAAGAGATTCTTGAAATCAAGAAGATTGGCATCTTTGTCAATGCACTTGTACCTAAACTATACTATGACCTTAGAAATAATTATTCACATCCTTTAATAAAATGACCTAAAGTGCTTACCATATTGAAGATGTTGTCGTTAAGAAGGGTGATATTGTGCTAAATAAAGAAAAAAATGGCAATGACAAGGACAAGAATAAACCATGGAACAAGAACAAGTATGTTATAAATGATGGAGTAGTAAATGCTCCTAAGACTGAGGAATCAACCTTCAATCTCTCTAATGCTATCTATATTGCCAAATAGCAAGAGACTTCAAAGTCTCAACCCTTTGACAAAACCAAAAAGTCTTCTAACCCAAAATGTGTCTATACACCAATGGTAGAATCATACAAGGTGGTCCTCAAAACCTTGCTCAAAAACAAACTTATCATGCTACCAGACAAAGCCTGACCCTATGACCCACTCGTCAAAACTTATTGGTGGAGAGATGACCACTTTTGCAACTACCATAGGAGCAAGGGACATAATACTGATTTTTTTTTCAAGCTCCAGGATGTTACTCAAGACCTCACTAATAGAGGCAAGGTTGTTATAGATAGCCTAGTTAAAATTTGTAATCATAAAGCCTTCAAACAACAATTACTTGAATACAAAAAAGGGGAATAGTCTCATGCTAACAAGAAAAATCATGATGCCAAGATCAATTACACTTACACTGATACAAACAATGTCATAAACATGTTGGAACCTATTCAACATATCTGCATGATGGGTCCTAAATTTGACAAGAAACCCAACTATGACATTGATGATGAAAAATCTAAGGTAGTCTTGAAAACATGTAATGCTCAACACAACTATACATACACTAGGCCTAATGTAATTCTTAGGGTTGTGGGACCATCCTCTTCGTATGGTGAGACACTCAATGTTGTCACTAGGGGGTATTCTGAGGTTGTCCTCAAAGTAGAAAATGATCCTAAGAATTCCTTCTTGTCCATATAGCTGGCTACTCCAGCCATATCTAGCTATAATCTTGTCAGTCAGTTGTAATGAATCCCTACACAAATTTCCATCTTTGAGTTGCTAGAATTGTCTCCTTTGCACAAGTAGATTCTTGAAAAAGCTTTATGTACAACCAATGTTTCCACAAATGTTGACTCTAACTGATTCCAAGCTATGGTTAACTATATTTCCTTGCCTCACTATCTTATATTCTTTAAAGAAGATGACAAGTCCCTTAGTCATCCCCACAACCTAGCTCTCCACATCAAGGTCCAAATCTTTCATACTCACATCTACCAAGTCCTAGTAGATAATGGTGTTGGTTTAAATATCATCTCCTTCAATTTCATCCAACAATTTGGCATGTTTGAATTTGCTATTGATCCTAGATGGAAAATCACCATCAAAGCATATGACAAAGTTGAATGACCTTCCAAAGGCCTAATTGTGCTTCCTATCTATGTTGGTCTTGTGGAAAAATATGCAATCTTTTAAATCTTAGACATCCACTCCCATATAATATGTTGCTAGGAAGTCCATGGATCCATGACATGTAAGCCATGCCATGAACATACCATTAGTGTATAAAGTTCCCATTCAATGGTGTCGAGATCATTATTCTTGGGGATAATTCAATGTCCATCATTATGCTCATTGCTTCTTAAATGCCAGTTCCTCATAATCGGTCTTCTTGTGAGCTCAAAATATCCCTCAAGGTGTGTGAACAAAAACTTAAAATGATGAGCCTTGGTATGAGAGAATACACTGTAGATCCTCTTACTGCCTTGCCAGTTTCTCCAAAATATTATGGGAAATCTTTTGAGAAAATGAATCCCTTGGCTTTTGCCATGATTATCTTTGGGACCTTTATCTAGTCATCCATTCCCTTAGAAGCAAAAAAGAAAGATCAATCTATAAGGGACTATATTTATAGAGAAGAAGATGTTGATGAGGTTACAATCACTACTCCCATTATTGTTAATGGGCTGATTGATTTAATATATCTCGGACCCATTTTTGTTTTGTTTACGTAGTTTGTGTCACCATCGGTTATCTTTGTACACCCTCAAAAATTTTTCCCCAATGGGTATTTAAGCATGACTAGTAGGTAGTCATTAGGTATGCATTTTGGGATTTTTTCTTTGTACTATGAATTCCTATTAGAGTTCTCTATCGTTGACCAATTTGGAAGTGAAAGACCTTCCCTTTTTGGTTTTGTCTAGTTTCGATGGGATTCAACCCTCACCCTATTCCGTTGCCTATAACACTTTGCTTGGATCTGGAAAATTGGAGCACCATCTTTTGGTAAATACTAATTGAAGGTTATTTGTATTTCAATCTCCATTAATGTTTGGTTCTATTTGATGAATTGTGGTCTTGAAGTTATAGTGGCATTACTAGATACTTCCCCTCCAACCATACACTACCCATCAAATTGGTCTTTATTCTGCACTACATTGTATCCCTGTTCCACTACCATACATATTGTCTCCCTCTACTATTGTATGATTAGTTTGGTGCACAACCATCATACCTATTCCATCACTATATGACATAAAATCTCCTTGCTACTATACAACTTCCTAGCACTACGTATAACCATCAATCATTAATCGTACAACCTTCCCTAATTTCCATTATATGTCCATAATATCATACAACCTTAGAAAAACCTTTGTCCCACCATACACTTATATACCATACAACCAACATTCTACTCCTATATGATCTCATCCTAAACATTGCACAGCTAGCTCAGTTGCATCATATGACCAATACCATTGCTATGTATGACCATATTATATATTGTACCCTCTCCATACCACACCCTCCAACTACTTGACAGAAATGAAATTAGGATATAGTGGAGGTTTTGTCTTCTCTGGGGTTGAAACATTACAGTGGTATTAGAGCTTCTATCCTACCAGCCTATGGATAGTGAATGAGAGTTTATAGCTAAAAGAGAAGAAGAACCCATTTCGTTGATAGAATGGTTGTCGAACCAGAATCCACAACTACCAAAATCATGGCACTACTGAGAGAACTTGCTAGGAATCAAGCACATATCAATGATACTTAGTGACTCATGGAAGCGATTCTCAAGAAGTTGGTAGAAAATAAAATATTAGGAGAACAAAATGTTCATAGTGCAAACTTGGTGTTGATTAAAATGAACCCTCATCCAACAAGCTCTCGATCTTCCATGCCATCTTTTCCCCCATGAATGCAGGCACCACACAGAGGGAAACAACCAACCTTTGAAGAAATGCAAGAACAACTAAGGGAAGATTGGAAGAATGCAAATTTTGAGGAAGATATATCCTACATAGATTATGCAAATGTAAGAATGAGATATTTGGGAGGTGGAAATAAATGATATTTTAATGATGATCTTAGAAGGAAGTTGAGTAAAGTAAATTTGTCTCCATTTGATGGATTTGGATCTATATCTGCATAAGCATGGGTAATGAAGGGTGATACTTACTGCTAGCTTAATCTCATGCTAGAAGAAGAAGCAATTAAATTTGCAGCATTGCACTTGGAGGGAGTTTTGCATGAATGGTGGCATCATGACACCATCACACTAGGGCATGATCAAATAAATATTTATGCAAAATTCACTAAGAGATTAATAGATTGATTTGATGTTAAAGATCTAGAACTCAATTTTAAATATTTGGCATAGCTAAGACAAACTAGATTGGTTGACTAGTACATTGCAAAATTTTAGAAACTCTCTATTTTGGTCACACACATATCTGAAAGAAGATGGGTAGTGCTCTTCATGGATGGATTGACAGAACCACTAAAAGCTTGGGTAAAGGGGTTCAATTCTACCACCCTTTTAGAGGCCATTAATAAGGCACAGGGTATGGCATCATCATTGACATCATCCTCACAAAGTTACTCACATTTCAAACCGCTAGTGTTTTCAAGGGATAGAGGTAATAAACCTCCACCTAAGAAGCCATCGTTGGAAAAAGCCACCAGACAGGAGCTCCAAAGGAAGAAACTATGTTTCAATTACAAGGGACCTTGGAAACCATGCCATACATGCCTCAAAAAAGGGAAGATCCATTACATTGAGGTCATGTTTGATGATGAGGATGAATAGGAAGAAATACTCGCAAAAGAAAACCAACATCACAATGACACCAACATGGTTAGTTTGAACTACACAAAAAGAATTGCAACATTGGTATGTCATAGGGGAACTATCACCCTAGTTGATAGCCTAAGGTGCAAAGTGTTTTGTATATGGGGAACCCTTCAAGGGAAAAGGGTTATGGTGATGCTCGATAGTAGAGCTACACTAAACTTCATAAACTCCTCTCTGGTGAAATGAAGAGGTCTACATACGAAGATGCACATAGGATTTCAGGTCAAGGTTGCTAGAGGGACTCTCCTACCATGCACACACCTTGTTCCTCAACTAAGTATCATAATGGTAAATTATACAGTGACCAAAGATTTCTTCATAGTGGATCTTGATGATATGGAGGTTATTCTAGGCATACAGAGTATGGAGACACTTGATGAATACACTCACAATTTCAAGCAGATGGACTTCACTTTTGTTGTCGATGAAAAGAAGGTTGTTCTTCATAGAATGGAAAATGAAGGTGTAAAGGAATCTTTTATGCATAGGATGAAGGAAATTTTTTGGTGTGATGACATTGCATGGGCTGCACATTATTTTGTCTCAGTGGAACCTATAAAAGGGAAATGGAAAGCTCCCCAAGATGATGATCTACAAAATATTTTTAGTAAATATGATAAAGTTTTCATTGACATTCCCCCAAGAATACCACCTCATCAAGGATTTGAACATACTATCGAGTTGGAAGTTGGAGCCAAGTCAATCATAACCACACCCTACAACCATCCCAAGAAATTCAAAGATGAGATCAAAAATACTATTTAGGAATTGTTGGAGAAAGGTTGGATCCATCCTAGTTCAAGCCCTTTCATGTCATTAGTGGTATTGGTAGAAAAGAAGGACATGATGATGTGCATGTGTGTGGACTAATGTGCATTGAACAAAAAAATAATAAAGAATAGATATCCCATTCCAAGGATAGATGAGTTGTTGGATGAATTACATGGTGTAGTCTATTTTTTGAAAATACATCTTTATTCTAGATACCATTAGATCTACATGAGGGAAGAAGAGGTGGAAAAAATGGCTTTTCACTATCACTACAAGCATTATGAGTTTCTAGTCATGCCATTCGGATTGACAAATGCATCTGCTACATTCTAATCATGCATGAATCACATCTTCAACAAAAAATTGCATAAGTACTTATTGGTATTTTTTATGATCTTCTTATTTATAGTAGGACATGGGAGGAGCACCTGAAGCATCTGGATGAAGTCCTAAGGATCATGGAGGTGCAGTCTTTGTTTGCTAAGCAATCTGAGTGTGAATTCAATATGATAAAAATATTGTACTTGGGGCATGTTGTCAACAAATATGGAGTTCAAGTCCATCAGGAGAAGATTTAGGCTAGCCTTAGTTGGGCTCCCCCAAAATCATCCATAGATTTGCAAGGGTTTTTCAGACTGTGCATTTATTATTGGAGGTTCATTAAAGGATTCTCTTAGCTCAGTGCACCCTTAATAGATCTAACAAGGAAGGGGTCTTTCTAGTGGAACAAAAATGCATAACTCACTTTTGATAAGCTAAAAGAGGCAATGAGCACTTGTCCATACTTGCATTACCTGATTTCACTTGACCGTTCATTCTAGAGTGCAACACATCTAGAGGATGCATTGGCATAGTACTGATGCAAGATAGACACCCCATAGCTTATGAGAGTAGGAATCTTACATAAATGGAATGCTTATATTCCATCTATGACAAAGAAATGTTGGCCATCATACATGCATAACCAAGTTTTGACAGTATCTAGTGGGTGCTAAGTTTGTCATCCATACTGATTGCAATAGTTTGAGATATTTTTTGGACCAACAAGCCTTGAACAAGAGGCAACAAAAATGGGTAAGCAAGGTTTAGGCTTTTGATTTTGACATTGAATATGTGAAAGGAAAGAATAATGTAGTTGTGGATGCCTTGTCTAGGATGTTAGATTGTGGTGACTGATCAGGAAAGTACTGTACATACTTCATAAATAGTGGGGTTCAAAATTTTTTTGGGCCGTGGCCGAAATGGTAGCCAACATATTATGGCCGACGTATGGCTGACACGTTATAACCCTAAAGCGGTTTAATACTTGTATAAAAGGGCTTAGGGTTGGGTATTTTTCATTATGTTGTGATGTGAAATTGGTTCTTGCAGTGGTATTGAGCTGTAAGGGATTATAGATTGTAATCAGGTTGTAATCACTGGATTGTAATAAGATTAGACTTGCTATTTGGTGGACGTAGCCCAGGGATTGGGTGAACTACGTTAAATCTTGGTGCCTTGTGTTCATTTCTATGTGTTCTATTATTTTTTGTTATTGGTTATATTTGCATGTAGTTTTTATTTCTGTCCGTGGTTTATCCTAACAAGTGGTATCAGAGCGAGGTTGTCTTTCAGTTATCCTCTGCAAGAAAGTCTCACAGTTAAGTGGGAGTCTCACGGTTGAGTGGGAGCCATGGAAGATGAGGGTAAGCTAAGGGTTGACAGGTTTAATGGGTAGAACTTCCAATTATGGAAGATGAAAATGGAAGACTATCTATATCAGAAGGATTTATGGAAGCCATTGGAAGGCAAAGCCAAGAATTAGGGAACTATGTCAGAGGCTGAATGGGATCTCATGGACAGAAAGGCACTCAAAAGCATTTGGTTATGCTTGGCACCATCAGTGGCATTTAATATTACAAAAGCAAAGACGACAGAAGATTTGATGAAAACCCTAGCGATACTGTATGAAAAGCCCTCCGCTTCAAACAAGGTATTTCTCATGAAGGATTTATTTAATATGAAAATGGCAGAAGGTGGATCTATTGTAGATCATTTAAATGAGTTTAATACTATTACTAGTCAATTATCTTCTGTGGGTATCAATTTTGATGATGAAATTAGGGTTCTCTTGATTTTGTGTTCTTTACCTGAAAGCTGGAATGGCTTGGTAATGGCCGTGAGTAATTCTGTTCCTAGATCTAGTACAATAAAATATGATGATATGATCGGTGTTATTTTAAGTGAGGAAACTCATAGGAAATCCTCAGGTGGATCTACATCAGGAAGTGCTTTAAATGCACAAAGTAGGGGTAGAACGACTGAAATAGGAAGTAACTCTGGAAATCGTGGGAAATCAAGAGGAAAGTCAAAGGGGAAGAGGTCTCAATCAAGAGGACCAAATGATTGCTGGTACTGTGGGAAACCAAGGCACAAAAAGAAAGATTGCTGGAATCGAAAGAAAAAAGAAGGAGATAAATTAGATGGAGACAAGGAGGCAAATGTGGTAAGTAACAAATCTGAAGAGGATGCTTTGCTTCTATCTTTAGAGAGTGTTGATGATTCATGGGCTTTAGATTCTGGTGCTTCATTTCATGCTACACCTCATAGAGGTTATTTCATTGATTATGTCCAAGGGGATTTTTGGCTTGTTTATTTGGGGGATAATGAACCCTGTCAGATTGTTGGAAAGGGAAAAATTAAGATTAAGTTGTAGAATGGGAATCATTGGCTACTACATGAGGTAAGACATGTTCCAAAACTAAGTAGGAATTTAATTTCAGCAGGGCAACTCGGTGATGAGGGTTGTGTAGTTACTTTTAATGATAAAAATTGGAAGGTTTCAAAAGGTTCCCTTGTAGTAGCAAAAGGTGTGAACATAGGCACCTTATATCTTTGTACAGGTCATATTGTTCCTTCTACTTTGATTGTTTTAGAGAAAAATGAATGTTCAGGAAAAATTGCTGCAGTTGAGCAGGGAGAACAAATAGCTACTGTAGATTCCGATACAGCGCTATGGCACAATAGACTTGGGCACACGAGTGAGAAAGGTATGAGAGTACTTCATTCAAAGAAAGTTTTACCAGGTCTAAAATGTGTGAATATGAATTTCTGTGAAAGTTGTGTGTATGGAAAACAAAAGAGAGTGAGTTTTGTAAAGACAGGGAAGGAAAACAAAAAGGAGAAATTAGAGCTTGTGCATACAAATGTATGGGGACTAGCTCAGGTATCTTCCCTTGGTGGCTCTCATTATTATGTTACATTTATTGATGATGCAACTAGAAAAGTATGGGTTTATTTCCTTAGACATAAATCTGATGTATTTCAAACTTTTAAGAAATGGAAATGCTTGGTTGAAAATGAGACTGGTAAAAAATTAAAATGTCTCAGATTTGATAATGGTGGTGAGTATTGCAGTCATGAATTTGAAGATTATTGCTCCACTAATGGTATTCGTAGACAAAAAACTATTCCAAGGACTCCACAGGAAAATGGAGTGGCTGAACGCATGAACAGGACTATAATGGAGTGCGCAAGGAGCATGAGGTTGCATGCTGGGTTGCCCTTACACATGTGGGTGGAGGCTGTCAATACTACAGTATATTTGATTAATAGAGGTCCCTCTACTCCTTTGGGCTGTGGTATTCCAGAGGAAGCATGGACTGGTAAGAAGGTGAGTTATTCTTTTCTCAAGACCTTTGGTTGTGAAGCTTTTTCTCATATAGACTTTGAAAATAGAACCAAGTTAGAAGCTAAATCAAAGAAATGTGTCTTTTTTGGATATGGCATTAATGAATTTGGTTATAGGCTTTGAGATTTTGAAAATCTTAAAATTGTTAGAAGTCAGAATGTCATATTCAATGAGAAAGTGTTGTACAAAGATCTGTTGCAGCAACATGAGAAGAAAGAAATGATTATGTAGTGCTGGATGATACTCCAAAAGCTGATGTTCCAGCCATTCCTCATGATGTGCAACAACTGCAACAAAAAATACCACACACACCAATAAATGTTAGATGATCAACAAGGCAAATTAAACTTCCACAAAGGTTTTCTCCCTCTTTGTATTCTATTTTACTTAGTGATGCTGGTGAACCTGAAAGTTATGATGAAGCTGTGCAGGTGGATACTAAGATTCAGTGGGAGTCTGCAATGAAAGATGAAATGGACTCTTTGCTGAAAAATAAGACATGGGATTTGTGCAAGTTGCTTGTGGGTAAAAAGGCTTTACAGAATAAGTGGGTTTATAGGTTGAAAGAAGAGGAAGGAGGTAAGAAAAGATTTAAGGCCAGGTTAGTTGTAAAAAGATTTGCACAGAAAAAGGGAATTGATTTTGATGAGATATTTTCTCCTGTTGTTAAAATGACTTCTATTCGTACTGTTTTAAGTCTTGTAGCTACTAAAGATTTGTATTTAGAGTAGATGGATGTTAAAACAACCTTTCTTCATGGTGATTTGGATGAAGAAATATATATGGCTCAGCCACAGGGTTTTGAGGTCAAAGGTAAGGAGAACTTAGTGTGCAAATTGAAGAAAAGTTTATATGGCTTGAAGCAAGCACCTCGGCAATGGTATCTAAAATTTGACAGTTTTATGCATGAGCATGGATATAATAGGTGTCATTCATATTATTGTGTTTATTTTAAGAGGTTGGATGATGATAGCTACATTATTTTATGTCTATATGTTGATGATATGCTTATAGCTGGGTCTAACATGGATCATATTAAGGGGCTAAAACACCAGTTAGCACATGCATTTGCTATGAAGGATTTGGGGGCAGCAAAAAAAATCCTTGGTATGAAGATTTGCAGAGATAGGAAGAACAGAACCTTGACGCTATCTCAGGTTGATTATGTTGAGAAGGTGTTGCAACGTTTTTGTATGGAGAATGCTAAATCTGTCAGCACACCTTTACCTAGTCATTTGAAATTGACTAAGGAGATGTGTCCCAAGACATAGGAAGAGGAGGATAAGATGTCCAAGGTACCTTATGCTTCAGCTGTAGGAAGTTTGATGTATGCTATGATATGCACTAGGCCAGATATTGCACATGCAGTGGGAGTCGTTAGCAGGTATATGAGTCATCCTGAATTTGAGCATTGGAATGTTGTCAAGTGGATTCTTAGATATTTGAGAGGGAAATCCAATAAGTGTTTACACTTTGGGGGCTCTACTACTAATTTATAGGGCTATGTTGACTCATATTTGGTAGGGGATATTGATACTAGGCGGAGTACTACAAGTTATGTCTTTACTGTTGGTGGGGCAGCCATGAGCTGGGTTTCTAGGCTATAGAAGATTAATGCTTTATCCACTTCAGAGGCAGAGTATGTTGCTGCTACAGAGGCAACCAAGGAGATGATATGGCTTTAGTTCTTCTTGGAAGAATTGGGACATCCTTAGAAGGATAATTATTTGTTTACAGATAGTCAGAGTGCCATTCATCTTGCTAAGAATTCAGCTCTGCATTCTAAGACCAAACACATATAGTTGTGGTACCATTTCATTCAATCAGTTTTGGAGGATGGACTGTTAAAGCTAGAGAAGATACATACCAATGACATTCCAACAGATATGTTGACAAAGGTTGTAACAAGGGAGAAGCTGAACTCCTCTTCAGCTTCGGTTGGTCTTTTAGACTGAACATGAATAAAAGAACAACAGAGTCTAGGGTGGTTTGATCTTGTGGGAGCCCCATGTGGTCATTGTATTGCTACAGGATCAGTCTCCAAGTGGGAGATTGTTGTTTAGTGCGGAGTCTAATCAGTCCCCAAGTGGGAGATTGTTAGATTGTGGTGACTGATCAGGAAAGTACTGTACATACTTCATAAATAGTGGGGTTAAAATTTTTTTGGGCCATGGCCGACATGGTAGCCGACATATTATAACCGACATATGGCCGACATGTTATAACCCTAAAGTGGTTTAATACTTGTATAAAAGGGCTTAGGGTTGGGTATTTTTCATTATGTTGTGATGCGAAATTGGTTCTTATGGCGATATTGAGCTGTAAGGGATTACGGATTGTAATCAGGTTGTAATCACTGGATTGTAATAAGATCGGACTTGCTGTTTGGTGGACGTAGCCCAGGGATTGGGTGAACCACGTTAAATCTTGGTGCCTTGTGTTCATTTCTATGTGTTCTATTATTTTTTGTTATTGGTTATATTTGTTAGATTATGGTGACTAATCAGGAAAGTACTATACATACTTCATAAATAGTGGGGTTCAAAATTTTTTTGGGCAGTGGCCGACATGGTAGCCAACATATTATGACTGACATATGGCTGACATGTTATAACCCTAAAGCAGTTTAATACTTGTATAAAAGGGCTTAGAGTTGGGTATTTTTCATTATGTTGTGATGCGAAATTGGTTCTTGTGGCGGTATTGAGCTGTAAGAGATTACGAATTGTAATCATCGGATTGTAATAAGATCAGACTTGCTGTTTGGTGGACGTAGCCCAAGGATTGGGTGAACCACGTTAAATCTTGGTGCCTTGTGTTCATTTCTATGTGTTCTATTATTTTCTGTTATTGGTTATATTTGCATGTAGTTTTTATTTTTGTCCGTGGTTTATCCTAACATAGGAAACCCACCATCTGCTCACTAAACTAGGTTTAAGCTGATTGGAAGGCACATTTATTGGTAGAATATTCCAAAAACACATTTTCCTATGAGCTAATGGATGGAGACACCCATGATGATCAATACAAAGTGGTGGATAACATCATCTACTATAAGAATAAAATATTTTTAGTGCAAGAATCCAAAATGAAGCAGAAAATATTGAAGGAGGTACATGACTCACCCTTGGTAGGACACCAGGGCTTCCTCAAAATGTACATATGTCACAGGGAGAGGTTTTCATGGAAAGGACTTAAATGAGATGTATTGCAATATGTAAGAGAGTGTGCAGTCTACTAGTAGAACAAATCCAAACATACTCTACCTTCCAAGTTACTGCAACCTCTGCGAATTCCAAAATAGAAGTGGGAAAGTATCTCAATGGATTTCATAACTAGACTTCCCAAGGTGAAAAAAAAAGATTGTATCTTCATGGTGGTTGAAATATTGACAAAGTACACACATTTCTTCACCATCCCCTCAGATTTTTAGGCTACACAAGTTATTGATTTGTTTTTTAGAGAAGTCTTTCGTCTACATGGGCTACCCTGAAACATTGTCGGTGATTAGGATGGGTGATTCATCAATATTTTTTGGATAGAACTATTTCAGATGGAAGGGATAAAATTGTCACCAAGTACTAGTTACCACCCTCAGAGAGACAAACAAGTAGAGATTGTGAACAAGTGGCTCGAAGGTTACCTTCAAAACTATGTTTCAACACAACAATGGGCATGGGTCAAATGGATACACCTAGGGGAATATTGTTACAATACCACATACCACATGTCCATTAGAATGGCACCATTCAAAGCTCTACATGGGTATGAACCCCTTTCTTTCATTGACACAGTTCTGGGTGATAGTTGCACATCGAGGGTGAGGGACTGGCTTTAGGAGGGATAGGACATCCTTAGATGCCTGAAGGAAAACTTACAACGAGCACACAACCAATAGAAGATGTATGCCAATAGACATTGAATGGGGAGGAGTTTCAAAATAGGGGACTTGGTCTATCTCAGGCTCCAACCATATCGATAATCCTCATTGAAAGAAAAGGGAAAAGAAAAATTGAAGTCATGATTTTATGGCCTTATTGTGTAGTTCGTCGCATTGGTGAAGTCACCTATGAGCTAGAACTTCTAAAGGGAAGCTGTATTCATAATATTTTTCATGTTTTCTCTTTGAAGAAGGCCATGGGGCAGAATGTCATGGTAGCCACAAACCTTTTTCTGCTCAATAAAGAAGGAAAGCTCATATTGGAACCAACCAAAATTGTCAAAGTATGTGAGAAGACCTTGCAAAACCACACGATGAAGAAATATTTGGTGCTTTGGAAAGACTTGCATTGGATGATGCAACATGGGAGGGTGAGCACATTCTTCAGCACCTAACATTACATTTTCTTGAAGAAAAGCAAAACTTGGGTGGGAGGACTATAATGTTCCAATTATAAAATAAATCATTAATCAAACTATTGTTAATGGGCTAATTGATTTAATATATCTTGGACCCATTTTTGTTTTGTTTTCGTAGTTTGTGTTTCTATTAGCTATCTTTATACACCCTTGAAAAGTTTTCCTCGATAGGTATTTAAGCATAGCTAGTAGGTATTCATTAGCTATGCTTTTTGGGATTATTTCTTTGTACTACAAATTCTTGTTGGAGTTCCTTGTCATTCAACCCTCACCCTATTCCATCACCTATAACACTTTGCTCGAATGAGGCAAATCAGAGCACCATCTTTTGGAAAATACTAATTGAAGGTTATTTGTTTTTCAATCTCCATTAATGTTTGGTTCTATTTGATGAATTTTCGTCTTGAAGTTATAGTGGCATTACTAGATACTCCCCCTCCATCCGTACACTACCCATTAATTTGGTCTCCATTCTGCACTGCATTGTATCCCTATTCCACCACCATATACATTATCTCCCTCTACTATCATACAATCAATTTGGTGCACAACCATCATACCTATTCCATTACTGTATGACTACCACTATTGACAACTTGGCCTCCTCCATCATTCTACAACTTCCCATCAATATGTACGACCATCTATCATTGACTGTACAACCTTCCCTAACTTCTATCATATGTCCATAATACCATATGGCCTTAGCAACACCTTTGCCCCATCATACATTTAGATATTGTATGACTAGCATTCTACTCTTATACAACCTCATCCTAGACATCGTACGACTAGCTCAGTTGCATTGTACAACCAATACCATTACTATGTATGGCCATATCAGATATCATACGCTCTCCATATCACACCCTCCAACTACTTGATAGGAATGAATTAAGATATAATGGAAGTCTTTTCTTCTCTAGGGTTGAAACATTACAATAAGCTATGAAAAAGGTTGTAAATTCCTAAAAAACATGGGTTATCATGAACAAGGATCCCTAAATGGTGATAGGAAATCTCTTTTAGAACCCTTAAGTCACACCAAGGGACAAAAAAACAAACACACTACTAGTTTAGGCTTTGGGCTAGAGGATGAATTACCAAGGTTTGATAGAAGGGCCTCCATGACAAGAGAATTAGAGGATGATGATCCACCCCTTGCTACTTCCACTCTTTTAGAAGAAGACTTCACACCTTCCACTCTCCTTCTTTGGGGAGAAGTATTGTGAGATTGTTGCAAGCATGAATGTTGATGATATTCCTATGGGGGAGTGTTGTAGATATATTACTATGATAATATGTTACATTCATGACTGAGTTTGTCATTGATGTCAACGTAGCAATTTCCTGTGATATCTGACAGAAGATCAACCTAAAGATCAAGTTTGTACAGATGGCTAGTTGAGTATTATAACTATCTGAGGTTATGGGAGATACTTTTGAGTATTTGGTATATGCAGTTAATGTCAGAAGAAGAAATGATAAGTATAGAAGAAGTTATGTAAGTTTTGGTGATGTTTGTTCTGAGATAGAGTTTATAGAGGCATGTTCTGCTAAACTTGTTATATCGCTTAGCAAAGTTGAGATTCTGAGGAACAAGGTTGAGGACATGAAGAAGGCATGTTTTTGATAATGTGGCTAAGATCTCTAGTCATAATATTACTTGTACAAAAAGATATTCAAGTTGCAAGGCAGAAGATTAATGTTATTACTAAGTGTAACATGTTCTTAATGTGCTCCTATAATAATTAATTGAGAAGGTCTAATAGCTGACTTAGGAAATTATTTTGAGGACTCGATATAAAGGAAGGACATTTTCCTTTATCATGAGATGTGATATATGACATGTTTTGATTGATGATGAGTGACAATAAGAGTTGAATGCGAAGTTGAGCAGTGCAGTGCGGAAGTGAAGGAAACTTCATTACCAAGGTTTTGCTAAGTGATCTAAGGTTTGATACTTGGATTTGAGGTTCATGAACTAGTTTACATGGTTTGATAGTAATTGGTTCATTTGACAGAACAAAGGTAAGAAGAACATAACAGTAAATTACATGTTTAAGCAGTGAGCTTTTCTTTTAGTTGAAATTGCATGTGTGGGCAGTGGGCTCATCTTGCATACATTGTACTACAAGTCCTAACTGGGTTAGAATCTCATAATAGAGATTCAAAGTCTCCTAATGGGGATTCTATGTACTAAATATTATAATAGACTCCAAACAGGGTCCATCCTTTAACAAGGAACATTTATATTAGTACATCATCTTGTGGGCATCATTCCCAGGGGGTTTTCCCTCTAATCAAGGGTTGCTCTAGTCAACATATCTAGTGTAATTATCTATATGAATTTAATTATGGTTCCTATTTTACTTTGGTTGAATGGTTAAGTTTTTTTAAAGAAGATGAATGTTTTAATTATCAGATAATTGATTCACCCCCTATTGTTTCTAACAAGAAGCACCAATGATCACTGGTAATGATGCTAAAGCTTCTATTGGTATAATCTAACCATTGTTGTCTATTAGTTTCAACCACTTAGACATTTATAAGGAAGAGTCAAACGGTCATCACTGTGACTGCGATACTCTATATAGGTCACATCATGTACATAAGAAAGTATGTACTCAACTCTATCTAGGAGCCGAGTAAGTGTATGGTCACCGAGTATTTTTTTATACGAGCTGAGCTCAATAGATACTGAGCAAGTTTCAACCATACAAGTACCAAATTACATAGTGTGTGTCAAGCATAGTACAAACAAAGAAAAAATAATGCCAAGTGTCAAAAAATAGTAAAGGTTGAGCAATGTAGAGTTTGCATAAAAGTAAGAAATGGAACATACTTTGAGGTAACACATTTTTGAGCTGATGTGGAAGGAAAATTTAATATTTGTAGAGGTTGTTATTGAGAGTTTAAGCATTAATAACATGGACTACATATCCCTATGTTGTGCGATCAATGATTCAGATGGAGAAGCTATTATGGAAGGATCTAGAAAACTCTTTAAATAGAAAATATATCAACCTAGATCAAGATGCATGTGTAGGAGTGAGCAAGAGCAAGAGTAGAGAAGTGTATGCATGTAAACAAGGAGTAATATGCAAGTGAAGGATCGAGATAAGATCATAAGTTAGTGAAAGGGTTCTATTATCACTTAACAGAGCAAGTGGCATATTCAAAGAAGTGAAGTCAAAGGAGAAGACAAGTTTACCAGACTAGAGGAGAGGATCAATTAGCAAGGAGGAGACTTGAAATCAACTTACATAGAAAATCAAGAGTCAGGTACTAAATTAGTTCGAACCAACTTGAATCATGGTAAATCTCTTAATAGAGTGGTCTTAATAGATCTTTGTAAATCTCCTAATAGATTCCTTACTTTTTTTTAAGTGTTAAATCCTCTAAGAAGGTGACTTTTTTTTAAGTGTTAAATCCTCTAAGAAGGTGAGACCTAATAGTCTCTTAAGCTTTTAACAAGGCAGATCCCTCATAGAGTAGATCACATTTTATGATCAAACATTGTAACCATAATAGGTTAGCTTTATTACTGTAGTAGTGAAGATTTGTGGGTGTCTTCCCCACCCCAGCTTTACCTTCACCTTGGATGGTTTCTGGGTAACAAATATTGTGTTGTATTTATTTTCATGCATTTGATAGATTAGATTTACATGTTACAACAAGTTATCATTACAAGTTTTACATGAAAAAGTTTACTAATAGATGTGGATGAATTGGTGAAAAGTTCAAAGTGTTTAAGATTCTGATTCATCCCCCCTCTCAGTATCTTGTTTATTCTTTTTATACCTCAATTAGTCAACAATTGGTATCAGAGCATTAGTCCTCTAAAGAGAAGTTTAATCACTTGGAGATGGAGGCTTATAATCTGGACAAGGTTATTGACAATTAGGCTATTAACATCCAAATCATACTACAGAAACATGAGAAAGCAGGACAAGATATGAAGGATTCCCTAAAAACAAGAAAGGAAATTGCTATCTAGATAAAACAATTTTCTTATGAAGAAGTTGATATTGAAGGACTATTTGAATCAATCAATCCAAATGAAAAATCATTTGTAGATATACTTGAAAAGAATAAAATCCCAAATGAAGAAATTAGAGGCCTCATAAGAGAAAATTAAATCTAATCAGTAAGATTATGTGAAGTGAATAAACAAAAGAAGAAAGATGAATAAGATAAGACTATAAATGAGGAAGACAAAAGAGTAATGGCTATCCAACTTGAAGAAAGAATATTAGATGTGTAGAACCTCACAAACACACAACTAGATATGATGAATCAACTAATACTTGAAAATCAAGAATTGAATCACAAGGATGTGGAAATTACAAATCTCAAATCACAGAAGGACATACCTAAGAATGAACTAAGAAAGAATCTATGGAGAAATTCAACAAACCTAAAGAGGCAATGAAGTACTTTGAAGAACTTATGAAGCCATCTAGTTCTTCTGATGGGTCAGGACATTCATACATTGAGAAAGGAGAATCATCCATGAATGGAGAATTGAGGAATGCAAAGACAAAGGACAAAAAAATATGCTATCACTATGGAAAACTTAGTCATATTGCAAATATCCATCGAAGCAAACATGGCATGCAAAATTCCAAACCTAGGCTTATTGATTACTATTTTAACTACAAGAAACAAGGTCATCAAATACATGAGTGTAGGTCAAGAATGAGGAATACATCTACTACACCAAGATTTGAAGGATACTACAATAATTTACAAAAGTGTGGGCATAAAGCACATGAATGTAGATCACAAAAAAAAACTTACTAGACAAAATAGAGGAAGAATTATGCACCTAATAATACAATTCCAAATGTCACAAGTTTGGACATCTAAGAAAAAATTGCAAGAATCAAGTACATTCAACAAATTAGACAAAAGACAAAGGCAAAGGAAAAGTAGACATTGAGCTAGTTAGGAAAGAAATGAATCAAAAATAGAAAAAGAGAATAGAAGATGGAAATAGTGGAGAAAATGGAGTTGAGGTCACCCAATCCAATGGAGAAGGTGATCATGTCATCTCATACTAAGCAAGAAAGGTATGTATGGAACTGTATATTTAATCGATATATCATACATTAGTTCCTTACATGAAATGTACCAAAGTTTATATCTACATATATAAAAATGTATAAGAACAAATTTATGAAGGGTTTCTGAGCATCAGTAAAATTGTGTATGTTGACTAAGCATTGTGATATAGACCGAGTGAAATGATAGAGACCAAGTGATATGAAAGAGACTGAGCTATAAAGTAAAAGTATCAAACAAGATAGTTGGATTCATCTACCTAGGTACACAATATTAATGGATACCCTAAATCAATTAAAAGAAGGTACATATAAAATTTTGAAGACATTATCTCATACCTTGCATACATATTTTTGAGAGCATAGAGTGGTTTGGCAATTTGGGCGATGCGTAAAAGATTTCAAGAGTAATCTAAACAAAAATATTGAGTAAGTGGAGATTTGAATTATGCTAAGTAACTTAGAGAAGGAAAAACTTAAAACCTTAACAATGAACATGACAAATTCATCAACTGCTAGAGGTTAGTAGAATTCAACTAGTGAAGAGTAACACTTGTCCTCCACCAAAATTTTGTGCTATTCCAAAAATTGTGAGGAAAGGAGATTTAATGGGTGTGCTATCATCAATACCACCTAAAGTCATTATGATCCATGATGTCATAAATTGTTACGTGTAAAATTAGAGAAGTAGGAGACTATGAGATTAGAGAAGCATATGAGAAGTTGTGTAATGAAGGAATCTTGAAGGATGAATTCAAAGTTGTTGAAAGGAAAGGGTTAATTTGTGCCATATAATTTTTGAAGAATTTCAAGATTAAATGGATTAAAGTTGTTTTGAGTAGAATCCATGACATAAAGTACTGTTTATAGAATGGACCCATAGAGGTCATAAATAAAATGATTCATAGGGTTACAAGCTATCCAACCCTAGACAAGAAGAAAACCATGCAATGGATGAGTTGAGAGAAAGTTGAGGCAAATACTGGAGTTGAGTGGAATGGATGAAGTCTATCCATTGCAAACATTTCTGATCCACTAATTGAATTTGCAGTGAGGGTTATAGCTCAAAAATTCTACCAATCAAGAAGATTGAAAAGTGTGCCATGTCTGGTTGTGGATCAAGAATGGAAGATAGTGATGAAGGATCATGAATATGATCTTTCAAAGCTACAAAGACTACAACTTATAGAGAATATTTCATCTATAAGGAAAGAAAAGAATTCAATTGTAAGTTTGGATCCCTCATTGTATATATTTTCTTTTATATCCAGAAGTATTTTCCTAGTGTTGGTGATATTGGTTGGGAACAAGAAAAACTAGTGACAAGATAGATTAATGAGTACATTACTTGATTGGAAGAAAATTTTGAGAATGTAACAGATGCTTATTTTGATGAATTCAAGAAAAAGGATAAAAATAAGGATGAGAATACTAGAAGATTTCATCACAAGGTACTACTGTGACATATGTTTTCTTGTAGATACAGACAACACTTTTGTGCAGGTAATGAAGCTGAGGAAGGCTTGGTTACAAATTTTTGACTATGAAATAGATAGTGACATAGTAAGTGCAAACATTAAAGCATTGTTGAATGAAGAGATAGATGTTGAGGTTGAACCTTTTAGGAGATATAAGGAAGTTAAAGCAAGAATAACTATAAATATCAAGATTTATTCTAAGGAAAAGAAAAGGGAAAAAATGATTGAAGATCTAGAAGCAAAATTGGGCACCCTAGGCAAGGGAAAGGAACCATTATAGTTGACATGAGGTCTTGGAGAAGATGAGGAAAAAGAAAATGGTGAAAAGGAAGATGTAGAAATAGAAGGAGACAAGGCTAAAGCTCTAGGTGTTGTCACTATACCAAGAAAGAAGGCTCAAGGAACCAAGAAAAATCCATTAGTAATACCCCTCTCTCCTCCACCACCAAATAAGTCGAGGACTAAGGTAGCTGCTAATGCTGAGCAGTCTACAAAACAAAGAATAATAGAGACTACAGAGCCTGGTACCCCTAGGGAAAAGATAAGAATATTGGTTAGAGGACCACCTAAAGGGCTATCTATATCTATTGAAGATGTATGTGCAAATCTACAAGGATATTTAGGATTATCTAATTTTAGACTTGTAAAATATGATACATTGAATAATGTTGATCAAACCAAAATTGAGGAGGCTATGAATGATATGATTACTAATCATAATTTAGCTCCTAATGAAATTGAGAAGAAAATACCAAAGGATTTATTTGATAGATTAGAAAGAAGATAGTAGTAGGTAGAGGTAGAAGAGAAAAAGATAAGGACTGACACATTAGTGATAGTCATGCTTGATCTATCTCAAGATCAAGAGGGCACATTTTTGGAAAAGTACAAGAGTAGATTTGTTCCTAAGTACATAATATTTTTGATCTTATAGAATAAAATGGAAGTTGTAGCATAGAAAGATGAATTTCTTTGGAAAATCATTTATGGATTATCAATCAATGTAGAAAAGTCAAAAAATGTAAACACCAAAGATGATTACAATAGTGGAGAAAGTTCAAGTGTGCCTAGTCCATAAGGTAACATGTCACTAGTACATGCTGACACCCCTGACACTCCAAAGATCGAGCAGTCAAGACTCACAGAAATAAAGGTAAGAATTGAGGCAAAATACACTGATGTAGATAGTAAGATTGTTTCAGCACCTCATATTGAGGAAAATAAAGATTCAAGTAAATTTGAACCAAGTGCAACCATTTTTGTCTCAAGCATTGATGCACAAGCATGACCAAGTGGTGAAAATCCTTCACCAACTCTCAAAGAAATGTTGAGCAATAACACTCCTTCACCAGGCAAATGGAGAACAAAAAAGATGTTTCACCAAATATTGAAGTTAGTATGGATGAAATAATTGAGATGCCATAATTGGATTTGGAAAAGCTCACCATGGAGTAAACAATTTTGCTACAAGAAGTTTTGGCAAAGAATAAAAGGCAAGAAGAGCTAAAGAGAGAGTTGAAGCAAAAGGAATTACTATATGATGTGAAGAATATTTTTGTTGATGCTTTTGACATTCAAAATTTTGATGAAGAAACTCCAATCATCAACCAACTTGTAAATATAGTTGATCAAGTCAATGCTAGTAATATGGAGTCAAATGAGAAATTAATGGATTGGTCTACAAGAAGATTTGAGACCAAGGCTATGGACAAATTTTCCATAACCATTGTTAAGTAGAAAGTGAAATTACAAGAATAAGTATAGGTTATGAAAAAAATAATACAAAAGGTACAACATTTGTATGACATTTTGTCAAATGTTCCAAGATTCACAAATGACATCCAGATAAAAATAAACCAAATTCAAGCTGAGATGAAGAGATCCATCAGTATTATTTTAGAGCTATTAGGATCAAGTATTGATCATTACAATAATTTATTGAATGCTCAAGGCACATTGGATAAGCTATAATCAACTGAAAACAATATGAGATCCAAATTGATCTCTATTCAAGAAATGGTGATACCTCATTTGGAGGTCCTGTAGAGCGAGATGTAGTCAGCCTAGGATCTTATCTAAGAAGATCATAATCTTACAATTACTAATAATTTAATTGATTTAGTTGCAAGGCTATAGTTGTAGAATAATATTTTGGAAGTAGACAAAACCACATGAGATTATGCACTGTCTATGATCACCAGAGTTCACAAGACATTCATTGACAAATATGGATTACTTCCAACAATTCAACCCCAACAGTAGTGACATAAAGTGTTAAATAACAAGGGGCAAATAGACTTGATAATGGGGAAATATATTTGAATAAGGGTGATATGAATGTGTTATTCATTTTACATTGTTTATTCATAATTCATTTGCATAAGTCATAAGACTTAGGGTTAGAGCTCATTATTAGATTGTATTGTACAACAAAGTGTTTTTCCCACTAATGTCAAAGGGGGAGATTTTTGGTATCTCTAACCATTGTTGTCTATTAATGTCAACCACTTAGTCATTTACAAGGCAGAGTTAGATGGTCATCACTTCAAACAAGCTACTCTATATAGGCTGAGTCATGTACATAAGCAAGTTTGTACTAAGCTCTATAGAAGCTGAGTAAATGTATGGTCACTGAATATTTTTCTATATGAGCCGAGCTTAATAGAGACCAAGAAATTTTCAAGCATACAAGTACAAAATTACACAGTGGGTGCCAAGCATAGTACAAATTGAAGAAAAACAATACTGAGTGTCAGATAATAGTAAAGGCGGAGCAATGAAAAGTTTACATTAAAGTCATAAATGGAAAATATTTTTAGGTAACATCTTTTCAAACCAACATGGAAGGAAAATTTAATCTTTTTAGAGGTTGTTACTAAGAGTTTATGTGGTAATGACATGGATTACATATCCCTATGTTGTGCGATCAATGATTTAAATGGAGAGGCTATTATGGAAGGATCTAGAAAACTCTTTATGAAACTCTTTAAATAGAAAATATTTTGACCTAGAATAGGATGCATGTGCGAGAATGAGCAAGACCAATAGTGGAAAAGTATATTCATATGAACAAGGAGTAATATGCAAGTGAAGGATCAGGATCATATCCGAAATTAGTGAAAGGGTTCTATTATCACTTGACATAGCAAGTGACCTATTCAAAGAAGTGAAGTGAAAGGGGAAAGAAAGTTTATCAAATCAAAGGAGAGGATCAATTAGCAAGGAGAAGACTTGAAATCTACTTACAAAAAAAACTGAGAGTCAAGTAGTGAATTAGTTCTAATTGACTTGAATCAAGGTAAATATCTTAACATAGTGGTCTTAATAGATCTTTTTAAATCTCCCAACAGAGTTCTTACTTTGTTGTAAGTGTTAAATCCTCTAACAATGTGATACCTAGTAGTCTCTTAAGATTTTAATGGGGTAGGCCCCTCATAGGGTAGATCACATTTTATGATTAAACATTGTAATCATTATAGGTTAACTTTATTACTGCAATAACAAAGATTTGTGGGTGTCATCCTCAACCTAGTTTTACCTTCACCTTGTAGGGTTTTTGGTTAACAAATATTGTGTTATGTGTTTATTTCCAAGCATGTGATAGATCAGATTTACATGTTACAGGTAAGTTATCATTACAAGTTTTACATGCACAAGTTTACTGATAGATGTGAATGAAATGGTGCAAAGTTTAAAGTGTTTAAGATTATGAATCACCCCCCCTTCTCAGGATCTTGCTTATCTTATTTATACCTCCACTAGTCAACAACTTCTATATCTAGACAATATGACTCTAATGAATTTGATAATGAAGATCATAATAGGGGTAGAATCAAAGAAAACATTATTTGACTGCTAGCCTAGAATCATAGTACTACTTTTGGTGAATATGAATGGGAATCTCTCTCTAAGGACACTTGTGAGTTAGGAGAGGGTGTCATATATGCCTATGTCACCCAATCCAACCTAGCTAACAAGTCTAGTCTACGGTCTAACGAGTTTGGCTCACACTTTGCTTTAGTAGATTGTGCTAATTCCTTTAGGTCTCCTCCTCATTTGGATCCCTTTGGAGATTTCTATATGGAATCAACTTCTCTTGTCACCAGAGATAATTCCTTCTACATCAACAATCTCAATGCTTCCACTTCCCTCTCACTCATACTGCTCAATCTCATAAACTAGTTTGTTCAACACCAAAGATCAGAGCTACCATCTTTTCAAAACTACTATGACATTGTCTGCTACCTAAATGCCATTGAACCTGTGGTGTCTTCCACTAGAGAACCAATGATTAACATGATAGAGATAAATATCAAGTACCTCAATCACAAAATAAAGAAAAAAAAGCATTCAGATGATGAAAACTACCTTGCGGCAGTGTTTGAACCTCAAAACAGTAAAAATAAAGATGCATCCAAGGGTGAAAACCTCTTTGAGGTGCCCAAGGATGAGGTGCTTGGTAGTCTATCAAGCTATTTTCATGATAGATCTTTGGTTCTCATTGAACCTACACATCCTATCAATCTTGATAAGAGTCTCCTAAGTTTATTCATGTGGCTCAATCATTATCAGCTAAGGAAAAAGAGAAGTTCTCTAAGTTCTTTCAAGAAAAGAAGATAAAATTTGCATGGACTTATTCAGACATGCTTTGCTTAAAAATAGATCTTATCATGCATCACCTATCTATTCCTCCTAGTGCTAGACCCATCAAGAAAAAAATGAGAAAAATGCACCCTCATGTGGCATTACTACTAAAAGTCAAACTTGAAAAAATGCTAAGTGCAAACTTCATTTGAGCTATTGACTATGAAAAATGGATATCGAACATTTTACCTATCAAAAAACATGATAAATCCATTCATGCATGCACACATTTTTGTGATTTGAACAAGGCATGCCCTAAGGATGATTTTCCACTTCCTAACATAGACATGATAATGGAAATGACTACGGATTATGAAATGTACTCCTTAATGGATGGAATTTTTGGATACAATCAAATTAAAAATACCCCTAGGGATCAAGAGAAAATGACTTTTACATGTGCCTAGGGTACTTTCTGCTAGAATATCATGCACTTCGGGTTAAAGAATGCATGAGCCACTTACCAAAGAGCTATGACTACTATATTCCATGACATGATGCATAAAAATATGAAGATTATGTTGATGAAAAATTGGCTAAATTTAAGAAAAGAGAAATGCATCTTGATGACTTGAGTTTGATGTTGGATCGCATGGAATAGTTTCAACTTAGGTTAAATCCCAAGAAGTGCACTTTTGGTGTCACATCAGGAAAGTTTCTAAGCTACATCATATCTGTAAAAGGCATTGAAGTTGATCTAGAAAAAGTGCAAACTATTATGAAAATGCCTCCTCCTAAGAACATCACTTAACTAAGAAGTCTTCAATCTATTAGGAGATTTATATCATAGTTAGTTGATAGAGCACAATCATTCAATAAAAACCTACACAAAGGATCCACATGTATTTGTAATGAAGAATGTTAGAATAGCTTAGATCAAATCAAAGGATACTTGGATAAACCTCCCATATTAATGCCACCTATAGTAGGAAAACCTATATTTTATACATATCAGCTACAAATTCTTCCTTAGGAGTATTACTACCAAAAAGTGATGAGAATGGAAGGGAACATACTATATACTACATTAGCCACATTTTGGTGGCTTATGAATTAAGCTACAATAACATTGAAAAGGCTAGTCTTGTAGTGGTATTTGCATCCTAGAAACTTAGACACTACATGCTTGCTCACATGGTGCATCTTATCAAAAAAATTAACCCTCTTAAATATCTACTAAGTAAATCTATGCTTACTAGATGACTTGCTAAATGGATGATGATTCTTTTAGAATTTGACATTTAGTATGTCAAATATAAAGCCATTAAAGGACAAGCTATAGGTGGTCAACTTCTTGAGTTTTCAGTACAAGACATTTCTCCAATGCAGATTGATTTTCCTAATGCCTTTATTATGTATGTCACTGAGAGGACATGGAAGATGTTCTTTGATGGTTCACAGACTTAGAATGAGGCTGATGTAGGGATTTTGTTTGTCACACCTCATGGTTATATAATCCCAAAGTCTTACAAACTATTGTTTCCATGCACCAAAAACATAATTGAGTATGAGGCTTTAACCAATAGGATTAAAATGGCTCTCAAATGGAGAATTACAAAACTACACATCTATGGGGACTCCTAGCTTGTTATTAATCAAGTCAATAATGATTACCAAACTAATGATGACAAGCTAGTGCCTTACAAGAAACTGATTGATGCCCTAAGGAACTATTTCACATTTGTAACATTTCAGTAGATTCCTAGGGTAGAAAATAATGCTATATACTATGGCCACTTTAGCATCTATTCTATAATTGCAAGAACATGAATCTTGCTTTGAGTTCCTAGTGGAAGAATTATAAAACTCTTCTTATGAATCCCTCAAAAACCATGTAATTTGCACTATTGTTAGCCATGATTCCTCTCGCTATTCCACCATCTTCTCCTACTTGTGCGATCAAATAATTCCTAAAAAAACTCACGCACAACCAAAAATGCCAACTCCTTCATAATGCCTCACACTATACCCTTGTCTCTGGTGATTTGTATAGGAAGGGTCTAGATGAAACACCTCTTAGATGTGTAGAAATAGAAGAGTCTAAAAAGGCATTGGACGAAGTCCATGATAGTGTTTGTGGGACACACTCTAATGGCCTTGCACTTGCTCAAAAAATACTCAGGGTGGGTTGGTATTGCCCAACTATGTAGGTTGATGCTATTCGATACACCAAGTCGTGCAAAAAATGTTAGCTACATGGCAACCTGATTCATGCTCCTAGGTGTGAGCTTATCCCTTCTATCACATATTGGACTTTTCATCAATAGGCCTTTGATTTGGTTGGTAAAATCCACCCAAGCTCATCCAGTAGACACAACTTTATCATCATAGCAACTGGGTACTTCATGAAATGGGTTGAAGTTGTTCCCTTACCTACTACCATAGGAAAACATGTTGTCTTTTTCATACTCAGCCACATTATTTTTTTCCATGGTATCCCATCCTCTATTGTCATAGATAATGGAGGACAATTCAAAATATGGACCTCAAGAAATTCAAGATCAAGCAACATTGGTCCTCTATTTACTATCCTCAAGGGAACAAACAAGTTTTAGGTTGCATAGAACAATCCACAATCAGGTAGGGATTGGCATCTACAAATCAATCCAACACTATGGGCTTATAGGACTACCATACTCACTGCTATAGGGGCTACACCTTTTTCACTAGTCTATGGTTTTAAAGTTGTCCTACCTCTAAAAGTCAAGATTCTATCCTTGTGAGTCTCTCTACATGGACTAATAATTGATGAGGACCATAGAGCTATGAGGATACACAAGCTAGAAATCCAAGATGAGTGCCACAAGACTACTTTTGATCATGAGGGCTTATCAAAAGAGGATGTTTACTGGCTATAACAAAAAGATTAATCCTTAAGAGTTCCAAGTGGGTGAATTCATTCTTCAAGAGAACCCTAAGAACTAACAGAATAGGGAACAAAAGGGAAAATTTGAGCCTAATTGGTTGGGTCGTTACATTGTTATAGCGACATTTGGATTTGGTGCCTATCAACTCTCTACCCCTGAAGGGGAACAAATCTCTAAGCCCATTAATATTCTACATCTGAAAAAATTCTACGCTTAAGCTCTTATGGCTCAACTATTTGTACATATCTTATGATCTTGAAAAAAATCTAAAAAAAGTCAAATATGATCCTGAAAAAATCCTAAAAATATAAAATGTCCTAAAAAAATTGATCATCTTAGTGAAATCTTAGCAATAGGTACTTTCATGCATCACCAATAAAAAATAAAAATTCAAAAATACAAAAAAATATGCATAAAGTCCTGGAAAAATATGCAATGAGTACTACTTGGGACACTTGCACCTATATCTATTAGTCTCACTTCATGCTCATTCATTTCATAATACCTTTCATAGCTTGGAATCAACTCTTGTTCTCATCTCAGGGGCATGATTGCTTATCTTATTAGGATCTTCTTGTGCATAAGGGTTTCTCTAGTAATTCATCTAAAAAAATATTTCTCAACACTCCCCCCTTGACATCGAGTGTTTCTAAACACTTCTCAGATACCTTACCTATAGTGTAGGATGCTACGATATTTCTCACTATTAGATGTGAGTTTTAAAGAAATGGTCATGTGACATACACATACATACTTAAACATTAAACTTGCTAAGACATGATGGGCTTTATCTTCTTTGTGTGTTGTCGATGATGATTTATTTGCTATATGTTCTCTCCCTAATAGTCTTTCAAGGATGTCATGGACTAGAAGACTAGGGGGCATAGGGCATGCTTTATTTCCTTTTTGCTTGTGGATATAATTTGTTAGCCTAAAGCGTTGAGAGCTTTTATGCTTTTCCTACTTGACACTTTGGGCCTACAATGTATCATCCTTGTCTATTTTCACAAGACCACCTTCAACGGTTATCTTAGAACTTATGCTTTGATATAGGTATAATCTTGCTATAATAAACTTAGGGAATCTAACTGCATTAGTCAGCTTGACCTACATGTCTTTGATGCTTAGGTTGAATTCTCACATAATTGTTTGATATAGATCATATTCATATCCTCATAGTTATACTAGTGAGCATTGTATGATCTTCTGATGTCCTTAATAATGCTCAATGATGAAATTAGAGTCTAAATGTTTTGTGTCCCTTGAAAGTAAACCATTTTGCATACTAGTTTGCATTATAGGCTCATTCTAGCTTGGTCTTGCATTCTACATATGGAGAGAGCTCTCTCTTTATTTTTCATAGACACATCAACTAACTACATTCATCTCTTTCTCTCTCATTTCTTTTATTCCTTGATGACCGCGTCCCGCTTTCTTGCTTCTTCTATACTTGTCATCACAATGGGTTAATATGATCATCACATCTAATCTCTCCAAGTATCACATTTTCAAAAAATGAGTCTACATCACAAACATGAGAGCTAAAACATCTATGAGAGAGATACATGAGCATATAAACATGAAAACTAAGCATATGTAAACATGAACATACATGAGAAAAACATCACATAGAAATGAAAACACAAAGTGTTGAAACATCCAAACAAATCCATCATATGAGCATAATAGGAGACAAGTACACAAATGATATCAATCAGATCTAGTATCTCATATATTTATTAAAGTGAATAAAGAGTACATGTATATGTGAGATACAAAATCTAGACAAATTTCTCAAAATACATACATACATCAAAAAGTGTCACAAGGACATCAGCCTAGACCTAATCCTTGAACTAAGACTGACTCCTGCCCTCTTGGGTTAGTGGTAGTCATGGTGAAGAAGCCTCTCTCTTGTCTAGTAGCTATACCACACTCTTTGATCACCATGCTCACTCTGAGTAATCAAGGAGTCCCTTCCCTGGTGGTACCACACCCATGTATGAAGCATAGTAATAAGATACCCATGCTCCATGGTGCTTTGCCTCTCACCTAATCACATCCATCTCCCTATAGAGCTCCTTAGTGCATGCCCACTCATAAATGAGCTACTGATCCCACAAAATAGTGGCAACCTGTATTGCTAGAACCTCTACCTCTAGCACTTGAATCTAAGCATCTCTAGTATCCTCATTGTCTCCCCCTATCACCTGCTTATGCCATGGCTCTACTTTGTCCAGCCTCCTTTGCCTCAATGGATTCTCTACCTCTTTAAGGTCTTCCTCTTCCTCCTCCCTCATGGCCTAGGACTGTGTCCATCTCCCTACACTAGTAGAATTTCAGCAAATATACAAATTTCAGTCACATGACTAGAGTGGTCAAATTCTAGTAATATGTTACAATTTATAAGTGCAAGATACTAAAAATATGACTAATTTTACCATCAACTATAATCACAAGCTTAAATAAAGATAAGTGACTAAGAAAATGATCAAATAAATGACTAAAAAATTGGTCACTAATTATTAGTCACCCAAACAAATGAATAAATGACTGTGTTAAGAATGAATTACTACATCAACTCCAACCCTTTCTCTTCCTTCTATTGTTTAGCACCTTAAATATTATAACACGATTTGAAGAATAATGAATTTGGAGATTTTAGACACTTTTGAGGTTACATTCATTTTGTTTAATCTAGTGATTTCTTCGAGTCTTTCCAATATTTTTCAATTTTTTTGAGCCTATGTCAAGTACCACTTCAAGCATAATTAGGATTGATAAGAGTTGAAGTAAAACTCAAGTTTCAATGCAATGTTCTAAATAATTTGAATTTGGTTTTTGGCATTTTTCTTATTTTTGGAGTTCTCTAGTAGTGTACATGTTGGTTTGTTTCTTCAAATTTAAGGCTAACTCATTTAATCCATTTTACATTTGGACTTTATAAATATTTAGATATTTTTTCATTAACTATTCATGTTTGAGATGCTAATAAATGCTTCATCTTTTAGCCAAATTAAAAATAATTTTCAAAGAGCATTAAGCATTTGGATTTCATAGATATTTAGATATTTTTTTCCTTATTATTTTGATTTAATGTATTGCCATCTATAATTTCTCCATTTGCATATGCATATTTTTATTCCCAACATTAGATTTATTTTTCTTTCACATCTAGTTTTAGAAAAAATAGTTACATAAATTTCCATTAAATCCTCACTTTTGAATATTATTTATCAAATTTTTTGACATTTGGACATGCCTTTCTTTTCTCCAAGTAATAGAGAGGAATGATTCTTGAAAACCTAAGAGGAATTAGCACACTACTACATAGGGCTTCACTCAAAGACATTTATAAATGACAATATTAAAATTTTGTCTTAAATATTTATAATGAAAAATCAAATATATTTAAACTATATTCAATAAAAAATTAAGAAACAATAAAATATAGTTTCGAATAATGGAGGGAAATGAAATTTTAGCATGTAAATGTTTTTTTGTAATTTTAGCATCCTTTGTTAGGGGTCATCATATCCCCATTCCCATTGAACGATATTGAAACTTAGAGGCTAAAATAATGGATTGTAGGTAGGAACTAAGAGGGTTACAATGCAATGTTTTAAAACCCTCTATTTCTTGAAGCAACAGGTAATTTGTCGGTATCAAACTAGGACCAATACCACAAATTGAAGGGAATAGGTGATAAAGGAGTAATCACAAATACACTCCACAAAGAGATTCTTAAGATAAAAAATATTGCAATACACTTTTTTAATATTAGCATTAGGGCTCTACGCCTTAGTGCCACTCAAAAACTTCATCTCCAATGGGACCCCAGGATTTATAGATGGGGAAAGTCTTGCATTTATTGATTCTATTGGTCATTGGGATTTTTTTTGTATTGAACTTCTCCCAAGCAATGTATATTTCTTTATCCAGCCAAACTTTTAGTTTGTCTTGGAATAATATGGGAACTCGGTGGAACAGAAAGGGGTGTCAAGATGTGCATTGTCTTCAGGGGATTAAAGGAATTCTTAGATCCAAAGCATGAGGGCACAAGAAGGGTTTTTTGCGGTCATCAAGTAGGAGAAAATAGGATAAATATTCACAACTTGGATGAGCTCCTTCTCGCAAAAGCACGTGAGAAAATGGATTCATCTTCAACAATGATAACGGTCTATATGTGCTTATACACCTGTTCAAACTGTGCGATAAATAACTAATATAGTTTTAAGCCAAGGAAAAATGGTCTCTAATGCTTTTATTACACATTCAGGTAGATTAGCTATGCATTTTATGGCATTATTCAAAGAAATAATGACACATATATATGGGTGTTCTCTGCTCTATGCTATCTAACGATATTATACATTTATTTTATATCTAAAATTCTTCACAGTAAGGTATTAAGAATTTTAAAAAAAATTTATTTGGAGGAGGATGGAAAAAAAAAAAAAAATTTTCATAGAACTAGTAGAAGAAATGTAGCATGGGACTCCTAAGATTAAATTTCTAGCTGTGGGTGTTGTATTTGGGAGATCTAATAGACAATGGGAGTTGGAAAGGTTGTATTTGGGAGATCTAATAGACAATGGGAGTTGAAAAAGGTTGTATTTGTGAGATCTAATAAAGAATGGGAGTTGAAAAAGGTTTTTGTTACTTCTATTTTAATTTGATAGTGGATCTATCCATTATTTATCTTATAGGATAAAAATATATCCCACTCCAAATTTTCTCATCAACAAAGATGTAAATTTATATCCCTCCAAAATAGACATGACAACTTGTGTGATGTCAACAAAAAAGGCTACCTGCTCACCTTGAGGAGTGAAAACACAGGCAGATTTGAAATTTTTTCTTCAAATATTATTTACATGAATGTTCAATTCATTCAACTTGGCTACATAAAAATCAACCACTGAAGAATAATGTGTTATAGTTTTTGCAGAACTCTATGAGTGACACTTGCAGAATATAGGAATATTTCTTTTTAGTTACAAAACCTTATTGTAAAGATTTTTCCTTTATGTATTTTCATTTTTTTAAAGATTGATATAACATCAC
This sequence comes from Cupressus sempervirens, assembly GCA_028749045.1. Classification (NCBI taxonomy): domain Eukaryota; kingdom Viridiplantae; phylum Streptophyta; class Pinopsida; order Cupressales; family Cupressaceae; genus Cupressus; species Cupressus sempervirens. Next base: position 541,895,124 of record CM053787.1, on the reverse strand, counting down.
CAAGGAAGGAAGGGATTTATTGATAGGCTGGGCTTCTTTAAGGCATTTTTCATGTGCATCATTGTTTCTATTCTTTCACTTCCTACCATATTAACATGCTACAACTTTCTTCTGGGGCACTCCCAAGTGGCTGATCTCTCTCCCTCTACCATCACACAAGGTATGTAGTGAAATTGACTTCTATGGTCATTAGCATTGGTGGGACAAAATGCTAGCACTACTTCCAATTTGTAACATCTTCTATACTTCACTCATTATTTGTACTTTTGTTTCAACTAACGTGGTGAACAACTTTGACTACCTATTTTATCTCAATCTTTTTAACAATTATCCCATGGTGAGATTAAGGATGCCAATAGATCATGTATATGCTCATCGCAAACTTCCAACATGCTTATTAAAACAAAATACATTAAAAGTAAACATTTTTATGCATTCAAACCTATGAATTATTAAATTGTTTAACATATTTATATTTTTATAATCATGAAATCTATTTGCATTCATATTAGGGGCCTTTTAAAATTTACCTTATTCTTTACCTTTCTCTTGCACTATTTTTGACTTTGATTGTTATGCTGAGTTCCTGCCATTATTGTGAAATGGAAATGAAGTTTAAGATGAAGATTTTCCTGATCTCTAGTTTCTATATTATTTGAGAGAATAAAGCACCATATTTCAACTTTAAATTAAAAATAAATAGTAACAGTTTATTTTTATGTGTCGTTGTGTAGGTACTTGAATTGGAATTTCCTAGACATGAAAATATGCTACAATAGTGTCTATGAAACTAACATTTTTAGATTTTCTCTATAATCAATATGGAAAATGACAAAATAAGGCCATAAAATAGTACTCATCTAAGAGATATGGATATTGGTAGAGGGGATAATTTGAGCAATGCCTAACCAAGTTTGGTTAAGAGAAGCATAGGAAGAGATGGTGGAACACGTATTAATACAACTTATGTAACAAGCAAAGTGAGCCTTTAATTAAATTATGCACATTGCAAAATATCATCTAATCTACATTTCAAATATCATCCGACATTTCATATGTTGAATGAGGAAAGGACCTGGAGGGTGATTTGACCAATGAGGACTCCAGGATGCTGTTCAACTCCTTATGGAAGATTGGGCTAAAACCCTCCTGGTTTGTCTTGTTTTTTTTTTTTTTTGCTAGTTGTTGAACTTTGCCAAGCTTAAGAAAATAGTGCCTTTATTTTTATGCTTTCTCAATTTTATTTGTTCTAGTATAGGTAGTAGTTGGGTTATGCTTGTTGATACTTTTTTCGTTGTGATTTTGATCAATGTTTTTCTATTAAAAGTGGTAGGGGTCATTTTGGTTGGTGGTAATCTCCTGGTAGTTCACCAATTTGTCTATTTTATGGGCCAACCCCCTTGTTTTGACTACTTTTTAATTCAAAAACATTCCATATATTGAAAAGAAGCATATTTCATAATCACACCTATTCCATTTATGGACCCATATAACCTATAAATCCAACTCTTGTTTAGATTGACAAGTAGCTCGATAACTAAACCTGACATACTTGATTTGAAATGGTATTTCTGACAGACCCATTAAATATAGATATAATGATTCTGGTAATATAACTGATACTAATATCTTCCCATGACAACTCAAACAACTTCAGCCATGAAAACATAAGAAACTTTTGTACAAAGTAGCTGATGTCATTATGTCATTGATATTATTCTATGAATGAAATCTCTACCAAAATAAATATCATTGAATATGAAACAATTAATTCAACAAAGCAAAAACTTTACCTAATATCATGAATTGGGCCAGTCAACTCATATTATTTTGAATTTATTATTAACCTGATTCCCAAATTGAGACCATGGAAACTGATAAACATAAATACATATAAAACTTGAAAATTTTGAATTACATAATCAACTTACCTCCCCCAAAATATAGTAGATAGAATATTCTAATCATTGTTTATAATGATAAACTCGATGAATTCAATAATAGGATTAAGTGATGATACCATGGATCAGCACCTCATGAATAGGAACATATATTGGTCAAAATTTATACACAATATGTTCAAGTTTTATACGCTTCAGTTTTATCTTTGCTTAAACATAGAAGTGCAGAGTTTTTTAGAATTTATAAAGAGGAAGTGTATTAAGAGATTGAGTTTGTTGGGCTTCTTTTGATATATAAATGGAGAGCTTAAGTCCTCATACCGGGGTCACCATGTTGAAGAAAACTTCCTGTGGGCTTCCATCAAACATTCAACTCCAAGATTTGTAGACTGTTATTAGGGATGGGTCATTCCTTGGCCTAGAACCTACATTACTAGCATTAAAGAAAATGGTGTGCACATTGATACAAGAAATGCATTTGGGTCAACTTCCCTTTACATTTAGTTTGGAGGAATTATGTGCTATTATTGAGGAGATTTCTTGCTACTAGGACTGATCCAAATATAAATGCAAGGGTATGTTGACTGTTTCATATCAGGAACCACTACTAATGTATTACTAAATGTTGTTCAAAAGAATTGACAAAATAAATAAGCATGTTGTAGGAAAGATTTATAAATGTTATCTTTTGAGTTTTTTTTTAATTAACAAATACATGGCAATTTTGACCTTTAAATATTTACAATTTTGTTGGTATGTACAACAATATGTTTTATACAATGCAATGTTGTGTAACAATAGAACAAAATGTTAAATGTTAAAAATAGAAAAGGAAGATAAATATTTAATGTTTATGGAACTATAATAATAGATCCATGAAGAATTCCTCCTTAATAACAAATCTCTGATGATCCACAATTATTCTTAAATGTGTCAACAAGTTAGTGAACACATGTAGGCTAGCATAAACATTGTAGAGAAATTTAAAAAATTGTAACAATGAAGTGCCTTTTTTATGCACACAACTTTATATTTCTAGCAATTAAATGATCAAGATTTGAATGTTTAGACACATTCTTTTTAATTGTTTATTTGCCAAAGAGATCTAGAATATGTTTGGTATCTCTTATCCTATTAATGTGAATATTCTTGATATTGTTTTTGATAAGATAAAAAGGTTTTAAGGGATCCTGAAACCCATAAGTTTTACAAAAACAAGGCTGATAATAAGCAAAAGAAGCCCAGCCAAAATAGAGGTCCAACAGCTGAAATAAAAACTTGAAGGCCTAGCCCAAAACAAAGGCCCACAAAAAGGCCAAAAAACAAACAAACTAAAACAGACAACAGAAAGCCTATCCAAAAGCCAAAAGCCAAGAAGACGAAAAGACAGAATACAAGAAAACTAGTCTTCAATTATCTTCTCCTTCCTGCATAGTCTGAGCTGCCTCAACTATCTTTTGTTGCTCCTTTTCCATTTGATCCTAGACCTTCTCCATGCCTTGATCCATACTAGTGAACATACTGATAGTGGCCTTGTCATCATCCGACCTGGCCTTATCCCTATTCTGTCCTCCCTCCTCCACCAGCAAGCCCCTATCCTTAAGTTTACCAGCAAGGGATTGGATGTTGTCATTCATCGAACTCAGGAGAGAAATCATCTGACTTGCCAGGTTGTGGTTGTAGTTTTCAAGATTTCTAAGTCTCCTTTCATTTAAGCTTTCTCTATTATCCTGGTCCTCCTGGCTGTCATTACCTATCTTATTCTTAGTACTTTCCATCTGGGATACCCTTTCTTTAACTTCCTCTAGCTCATGGAAGAGCCATTTGATTGATATGAAGTTGTCAATCATACTATTGCGGGCATTATTTAGAAGGTTCATTCCAGTCTCCCTTGCGTTGTTTGAAATGGCCAGGATAGTAGTGTCTATGAGCTCATTGAGCCTAGGCTGCTCTAGGTTTTCCACTAGGATCTGAGGGTTCATAACTTCCCTATAAATCCCCATAGTAGCAGTTCTCACATTGAAATTTTTCCAGGTCTTTCTTCTATTTTTGACTTGCACTTCCCCCTCGTTCTCACCAGTGATGACATTCACTTTTTCCTTCGAAGGAGGCTGAGACTGGACAAGGGAGAGAGGAAGAGGAATGGCATCCATCCTTTGGTTTCTAGTCTCCTCAACTCTCCCTACCTCCCTCTTCCATTTTTTCCCAGGTTTCTCCTCTTCCAACCCCTCCTCCGACACTTTGTCAGAATCTTCCATATCCATTTCCTCCTCCTCCTCAACATAACCCTCTTTTTCTTGAGTATGGCCATGATCCCTAGGGCTTTTCCTGCTGGGAGTTGTAGCTGTGGACTGTTTCCTATCTTGACCTTTTTTCTTCTTTCCTGAGGAAACATTCTCCTCCTCTGAGCTAATGCTCTCAATGTCATCAGAGTTAGAAGAAAAGCTAGAGCTGCCTTTGTCAACATCCTCAACTTGAGGAGGGTTATTGCATATAGACTGAGCTTTGAAATGCTCATGGATGAGGAGCAATAATCCCTCATACAAAGTAGGGTTAACTGTGGCTTTCTTCTTGAAACTAGAGATTGCCTTGTTCATAGAAGTAAGAAGGTAAAAGGGAATGGAAATTCTACTCTTATGGCAAAAATAATTTAAAATCACAAAATGGTGAGTTCTGACCCGATCAGACCTAGGGTCTAGGGTAACATAATCAATGAGGGCATATAAAACATACCTCCAGAACTTCTTTATAGTCTCCATCACATAGAAAGACTCTTTCTTTACCAACTTGTTCATCTCTACAAATTTTTTCACGAACTCCTTGACTGCATTGGACTAAATTTTCTTGTCCTTGCAAAACCCTCCATAGGGATACCAGTGACCTCCACAACCACCACCTTTGTGATTTGGAAAGAAACCCCATTCAGCTTGACCTTGCCATTGTTCCATGAGTTCACCATGAAGTTTCTTGAAAAATTTTGCAACCCCGCCCTTTTCCAAATTTTTCTAGACTTTGCCCATATTCTTCCACTTCTCCACTTCACCCACCGGCTCCTTTTTGCTCTATTCTCCAGTCATGACATCCATTTTTCTTCAACTATTCTCATGAGCCCCAATCTCTACAAATTTTTTCCAACCAAGATTTTGGCTCTGTTTCTATTATTGGGTTCGTGATCATTCGCCACTCTAATACAATAGCAAGTGAAAATGATAACGATCCTCCAAACATGTCTAAATGATGAAAAAAATCCCTTGAGATTATGAAAACCAAGAAACTTATTATTGCTCATGCCAACATCCACTCTTTCTTTATTAAACATGATAACAGTTAGATTGACCCGTACTTCTGTGGGTTTTCTCCAGCTTGACAAGTGACTTAGCCTCCATCAGAAAATCTTTTCTGAAATGCCAGATCATCTCTTTGTCTGCTCCCACCCCTTTGTTAGTGAACCAGTCAGCAACTGGGTTTGCCTCTCTAAACACACGAGTGACGTGGACCTTCTCAAATTTTGTGAGGGCGGCACATGTCTCATCAATTATATTTGCAATCGACCATGAGGGGGGGCGGATTCCATTAATATTGTTAATTATGTTTTTGGAGTCCCCTTCAAGACAAAGTTTGGAAACAACTGCTTCAAAAGCCAGCTTTACCACACTGTACGCGGCTCTGGCTTCGGCCAAATGGTTGGTCTGGGTTCCAAGTAGGAGAGAAAAGGCCGCAATCCCCTCCCCAAAATTGTTTCTTATAATTCCACTGCTTCTAGAGGGGCTAGGGTTACCCTTAGAAGCGCCATTGAAGTTGGCTTTTGACTATCCTTCTAGGGGTAGAATCCATCTGGCATCCTATCTTTTGGGATTCCTGTCTTTTTCTTTAACTGTCTTCCTGTCCCCTATATCAAATTCCCCCTCCTTCATCACTTGAAGGTTTTCTTTTATGTTTTTCAATATCTTCCTTCCCAGAATTATTGTCGGCTCCTCTCTATCCCTAAAAATTCTGTTGTTCCTTTCCTTCTAGATGCTCCAGCAGAAGTGAGGCAAAATCCAGGCATAATTATCCTGCCAGCCTGCAATTTTATAAAGGCTTTTCCAATGATTGAAAAAGTTGATAAGGTTATCTGGCCAGCACCAAAGAATCTCCATTTCCTGATTAAGAGAACTCCACACCTCCCTAGCAAAGTCACATTGAATGAAGATATGATTTCCTGACTCAGACTAGTTTTTATAGAGCGGCCATCTACTGGGCATAACATGGCCTCTCTTCATGAGATTATCTTGCATTAGGATTTTGTTCTAAAGGGCCAGCCAATAAAATATGTTGATCTTTGGAGTGAGGCCCGTGAGCCAGGAATCTGCCCAAGGGGATTTCTCCTTTAGACCCCAGAGAGATTTGTAGCCAGAAGCAACAGAATAACATCCATTGGGATTATCCCTCCAAACCAGCTCATCCTTATTATTACTAGGGATCAAAGAATTAAGCATAGTCATTATTGGTTTCAAATCCTCAGAAATGAGGGAAAGGTCTCTCCATTCTTGACCAACCCTATAATTTCTTACTTTAAACCCATATAGCTCCGTGCATTCTTGCACCCATCTCTCAAATACTGGGTTGTTAGAAAGTGGCCCTTGACATAACCACCTATCAGACCAAAACTGAATATCCTCCCCATTGCCTAGTTTCCAAGAGACCCTCGCCTTAGCCAGGTCCCTAGCCTTTAGGATACCATTCCAAATAGTCAACCCTTTAGGGATGTTCTCATTGAATAAAATAAAATGAAGAGAGGGTCTTCTAAGGTATTTATTTTCTAGAATGTCTCTCCATTCACTAGTGTTATTGAAGATTCGCCAAATTTGTTTTGCAAGAAGCGCCTTATTGAGATGGGTAAGCTTTCTGATGCCCAGACCACCATACCTCTTGGGCATGTAGACCTTCTCCCAGGCAACAAGAAGGTACCTTTTCTTTCCTTCAAGTCCGGTCCATAGAAAGTCTCTTTGGATTTTCTCCATTTTCTCTGCAAATTTCACAGGAATTCCAAATAGGCTCAAAGCATAAATGGGAAGGTTCTGAAGAGTGGATTTGACCAGTAAACATTTCCCAGCCTGGCTGAGAGAGGCACCTTTCCATCCAACCATCTTCTTGTTGAATCTGTCTAGAATACCATTCCAGAAAGAGTCAGGGGGAGAGGAGCCCAAGGGGAGCCCAAGATAGGATGAAGGGAGAGAGCCCACCCCACAACCAAGGATTCTGGCAATTTTCCTTTGTCTGACTTTAGGGGTGTTAACAAAGAAGGTCGAACTTTTGTTCCAGTTAATCAGCTGTCCAGTCCCTCTGGAGTAAGTATCAAGAACCTCTTTCAAAGTCTTAGCTTCTTTCACATAAGCTTCCCCCCCATTATAGTGTCATCCACAAATTGCTGGTGAGTGAAGGGGACATTTTTCGAAGAAGGCTTAATCCCTTTAAGACTTCCTTCAGACTTTTTACGTTCAATATTCTTGATATTGTTACTAGTCATATGAATGGTCTTAGTAAGGATGCCATTTTTTTTTGGAATATGTTGTCTTCTAACATCCTCTAGCAAATCTGGAAGTGTAGGAACAAGGAAAGGGATCAAGGTAAGCTGAGAGTTCTTACTGAGTTTTTTTGAAAGCTCACACATTTTAAAATCTTTCTAGAGGTCCATACCACCATGATGATTGGAAAAGAGAAGCTGAAAAGATTTCTTAAGGATGGGCATGCCACCTTCTTCTTCTACGAGTTAAAGCATCGCTTCCACTAGATGAGAACCCTTGATGATCTCCAAATTTTTGAACAAACCTACAAAAGACTGAACAAAGAAATAAGGAAAAATATCAATACTAGGAAGGAGGAGCTATTTATGCTGATTTAGATCTAGGAGGGAAAAAGTATTGTGTGGATGGAAGGCCCACTTGGGTGGATTGCTTGGGTTGATACCACTATGATGTCATACATTAGCTTTTTAGATACTTCCTTTTGAGCTGTTTGTAATTATGATACTTTGATCTCAAGTTGAGGCTTTGCCTCTTTGTTGCTATTCGGTGAACTTTCTATAATTTTTTTGATCTCTCTATAGATAATATAAAAAAGATTTGACTTTCATTCACAAATTTCCTATATTCCTTAGGATGGGATATCTTGCATAGGGCTCTCCATTTCAAACATCTAGGCTAGAGTACTCATTGAAGTAGGTGCTTCTCTCACATTAGAGGATTCAAAAGGAAGGACTCTTCTAGATTTTCTTTTTGTCTAGTGCACTGAGTCTTTGAAATAAATAATGAAGATAATTTGTTGTCTGGGAAGGCAATTAGTAATACTTGAATTAATTTCATAGGTTTATTAGCAACTGAATGAGAATTCAGATTGTGGTGTGTAAAATGTGGACACTATACTATTTTTTTTTGATATTTTTCACTTCACATCCCATAGAAGCTTCTGGTATTAGGGAAAGAGGCCAAAGGGGAAAAAAGTCATTGTTTTGAACCCTTACCATTCCTTTCTGTCACTAAGAAATGCTTACTTTTTTTTGTGTGATAAGTGATCCCCTTATCTCATATTATTATTATCAACAATACAAGGAAATAAAATTTGATTGTTGTAAATAACTACTCATGGAGGTCATCTTGAAGATAAATTACAAAAATGTGCAATAGATCAAATTTTTAGGAAGTTAAGTTTTGATTAATACCCATGAAAATATTCAATACTAACAATATCTTTTGATTTATCAATGCTCAGGGATCACCAATTTTTATAGTTGGTGAAATGGTTCCAATTATCAGCTTCAAACTAGAAATTCTCACATTCAGAAGTTTCCATGCAAGGTGGAAGATTTGGAAGGCTTATTTCTCATAGTGATTGTTGCTCCAAAGTTCCATAGTGTGATTATGATTACATTGGGAGAATTATACACCTAGGGCTATGGGAGAGGTGGTTGACTAGGCCACCCTAATTTTGATATTCACAGGTGTGACATTTTAAATTGTATTTTAAAGTTTTTTGATAGCTATATTTTGTCATGCTTTGTCAAAGAAATGTTTGTTACTTCTAGTTTACCAAATTTTATCATTTTATGTCTATATTAGTGCCCAACATGCAATTTGGAATAATGGATAGACTTAGACATGTTTAATTAAAGTTTCACTATAACATTTTTATTGTATGTTTTTGTCATGAATGTTTAGTTTTACCATTGAAAGAAATGAGAATCACCATACTGCTTGTTTAAATTCATGTTTAAAATAAGTTTATTGTTAAAAAACTAATAGAAACAAGTTTTGCAGTGCCAAAGATAATTAAATGAGGTTTGCATATTACCTATGGTGTTTTCTATGAACAATAAACTTTTAATTTGAGGTTGTACTTACATGCTGTAGCATGCAACATCTCCTAATTTTTAATTATTATTATTTGTTGTGGTTAATTATTTATTATTATTAGTTAAGCTTGATGAGATTTGAATTGAAGACCTCCCAATTAAGAGGCTCACAATTTACTGATGTGTTTTAGGCTCTTGCCTAAGACGTATTTAATAGTTAAGGAAGTAATGATTTGGGTATTAAAATATTCATAGTAATGAAAATCATTAGTAAATGATATTTTTATAAATGAGCCAATTGTCAAGAAAATAGTGGTGTACATTTTGTGTGCTTTTCCAATTTGCAACCATTTCTATACAAACATTTATAGTAACAACATGTTCAATGAGTAAATGCTGGATTAATTTGGCAAGGTTGTCAAATTTGGGTTTACAACTAGCAACCACATTTGCATATTATCTTAGACTATTTGTTTTGCTTCCCTTTTTAAAAAGATATTCCTTAGATATTATTGCATTATCTGACATTCATTCTAGTATATGCCTTTGAATTCTTTCTCTTTGCATCTTTTGTAGTGTGGGCCTTATGTACTAGTTTACAAGTTTGCCATAAAATATAATCTCCAACATGTCTATAGCATTGCCTCCTCATCCTACACATTCCCAAGTTTTAGGTTCCCAATAACAAGAAGATCAACACCACCACCACCCACATGATAATCAGAAGGAGAAGCAAAATTCCCAACACTATCAGCAAGAGTAGTCATACAAGATTAAGGAAGAGCAACAACATCAGCAAGAGTAGCAAAATGTATGTCAAAATCAACAACAAGAGCCCAACCAACCCGAATATTAGCAAAAATAGCTAGTCTTTCCATACCAAGAGCATCAACAACACCGAGAACAAAATTAGCAAGACAAAAATAAATATAAGGATGAGAAGCAACAACAACAACACCGAAATGAATGTAAGGAAGAAAAACTAAACTCATGCCAATATCAACATGATCATGACTTATAGAAACAGAAGAAAGAGAACTTTCTAACTCTCCAACACACTTCACAACCTATCAGGCACTACTTGACACCCTAATATACTGATGCCATCGAGATCTTTCTTGTAGTACTTTCTGTTACATCATATCTATAACCATATAACCACCAACCAACATCATTTTCTTCCTTAGGTACTTGGGTTGCATATTCTACAAAAGGCTCTACCTATCACTGTGAATTAGAATTCATTGACTGTCAAAATGCTCACCCACCAATCAAGAAACATGATATTCTAAAGGGCCAACCAAAAAAAAATCAAGAATTCAATTCAAAAGTGTGAAATGCAAGAAAGTTCAATAATAAAATATGTACGAGTTATCTTCGCATTTATTTTGAGGTTGCCTTCTAAATTGATTTATGTGATATTTTGAAACAACAACAATGGTGCTATTACTAATTTTTTGGCTGATAGCTATTGGAAAATAAGATTGATATACTTACAATATTATGGCAATAGTAGGCTTTGGCTATAAACATAACAACTATTTGGAAGTCAGGTGAATCAAACTCAAAATGTTTTTTTATTGTATAACCTCGTATAATTGGTTGAAGTAACATAAAGTTCCCTTTCCCATTCTCTTTAAAAATCTTGTAACAACAAAATGTAGTACCTCACAACACATCAGGCCTAAATTTTCCATACTACATAACTTACAGTGATTCAAAGATTATTATTGCCTTCTAATGCTAAATTTAGAAGTCTAGTGAGATAAGTAAAAAATAGTCCTAAAAATGCTCAAGAAATTTGGTTGCATTGTCATTCTTGGAGATGAAGCATGTTGGATCAATTTTTTTGATAGTCTTTTGTTTTTCCCTCAAAAAAATTTCCTCCCAAAAATAGCCTCTTAAGTCATTGTAGGAATTGACACAATTCAACGTGTCTTTTGTACATCCACCATACACGACTTTGGCAAGCTCTTCACATTGGTATTATTATGGTGATTACATTTCATTTTTACAACAAGTGACTCCATTTTTGCAATGCATGCAAGCTAGTCTAAATTATTGCAGAGACTATGAAAAGAAAAAGATAGCCGGTTTGATGTTATTTTTTAATGGGGTTTGATATTTTTATTTAATGCAAAGGTCTATTTTTTAGACACAAATTGCATAATCATTTGTATCTTTTTCTAAGAAGTTAGCACAAGAAACAATACTTGTGTGTGGCCAAAGTGCTCCAAATTATTTTTTATAAGAGTCTGTCACTAAAATAATTTAGAGAAGTGTAAATGATAAGAAATATAATTTTAAAATGCTTGAACAGAAGAATTTAAAATTGTTGAATTGTTATTGATAAATATTTATATTATTGTTTTTCATAATAACTAAACTTTGTGTTCTTTGAGAAGAGTGTATCATGTTACAGTGACCATGGTCATGGTAGATCTAATGTTGGGAATATAACTTTGTTAATTTTTTGCATTATTCTTTAAAGGGTACTAGCTCAATGGAAGAGCACCTGCTTTATAAGTAAGAGGATGGTGGTTTAATTCCATCCATGTTCTAATATGACTAAATTAATGATTAAATAAACTAACAAATAAACTACCAAATATATTACCAAATATATCGCCATATATTACCAAATATATCACCAAATAAATGACCAAATATACCACCAAATATACTACCAAATATACTACCATATATGCTACCCAAAAACCTACTAAATCAACTACCAAATATACTACCATATATACTACCCAAAAAAAACCAAATCAACTACCAAAATTACCAAATAAACTATCATATAAACTACCAAGTAACAACAATAAAGGACTAAATAAATGACCTAATCAATGATTAAAATAGTTTAGTCATAAATTTGGTTGCGAGATAAATGTCCAGCAATAAACTACCATTGGTCATGTGATCAAAATTAGTCACATATCTACAATTTTTAGTAGTTTATTTAGTAATATATTATTGTTTTTGTACTAGTGCTACAGTCCCCGAGGAGTTGTTCCCCACCAACATCTGCCTAACACCTCTACCTCTGCTTCCTCCACCATATTTTCCATCACCGCCATGTCCTATTGCCTCAAGCAAAGTATCCACTCTCATAAACTAGGGTAATGAATGCCTTTGTATCTCATATAGATAGTCCCAAGGCTTTTGCTACAAGGCTACTATATCAGGATGATAGTCCCAAGGCTTCCGCTACAAGGCTACTATATCAGGACGATAGTCCCAAGGCTTCCGCTACAAGGCTACTATATCTCTAAGTGCTTCCTGATAGTCTAACATCAATAACCATCCCTGATCCTCCTCTCCTTAGAAGTAAGCATATGTGGCATTCTCGATAGATATCACTTGCCTCTGCCTAAACTATGTCTAGACCTAAATGATCACAAAGTGCTCTACAATATCATATTACCTCCCCGCAAGTGGTCAACTCTAGCACATATACTCTAAATCCCATGCATCAGCTCATTTCGCACACTGTCGGTATGGTTTCTAGATAAAAGATGTCAAATCATCAAATAGTTGTTGGAAATAACAATGGGAAAGTAAATTTCGAGAAAGGGGAGAGGGGGGGTGAATCAACACTTCAAATTTTTACCTCTAAAATATTTCACCATTCATCCATCTCATAACTTAATATGTAAACTAAAATATTTAAGCATGCATCACATCCATAGCATAAAGTAAATCACATAACACAAAAGATTTTGATTACCCATAAACCCTCTAAGGATAAGGTAAAATTGGGGTTGGGATGACACCCATAACTCTTCACTACTGTAGCAATAAAATGTGGCCAATTATGGCTATAAAGTTTTGATCATAATATATGATCTACCTTATGAGAGGTCTGTCCTATTAAAGGCTTACAAATATTGTTAGGTTTCACCTTGACTAAAGGATTTAAACTCACAATTAAGGAAGCACTCTATTAGGAGATTTATACAAGTCTCTTAGGACTACTCTATTAAAAGATTTACCCTGTATCACTTGTTAAAATGATTCAGTACCTGATCCATCAGTTAGCACCTTTATGCTAGATGTCAGATCTCCTCTTTATAGTTTATATCTTGATCCTCTTGATGTAATATATCTTCTCTGACCTTTCACTGTTTGACTTCACAACTGATCTTTTCTCCTTAGTTATTCTACTTTGCCACTCATTCAACTATCCATCTTCTCCATGCCTTTTTCACACAAGATACTCTCTTAGCATCCTCCTTCACATGCATACTCCCCCTTAGGGTTTACCTCTTTAAGTAGGCATTTGAAGATGATCTTAGGTTAAAATCAATGACTCTAGTTGATTTCTATTTGTGCCTAATTATTTCCTTTTTTTGATTGGTTGCATGTATTGCATAGGGATACGTGACATGACTTGACCCCTATCTCTTCATATCAAAAATTTGAGATTATGTTGGCAAAAAATTATTTACATAGAAGTTTGTGCCATTACAAAAATCCATGTCATTGACTGGTTGCTTGACATCAAAAGGCTTCTGATACTTGGACTTCATTGTACTCTTGTGCTATTTGCTTGGCTCCTAAATTACTCGGCATGCACTAACTATTCGATATACACTGTCAGCTCAACACTTGAGTGAATCGACACATACCAACTACTTGGAACCTACTAGTGCTCCAAACTAACTATCATATCACTTGGCATGTATTTTCTAGAGATCTGTGCTCAACATGCTCTAATCACTCAGGTCACACTAATCACTCAACCTAAATAGTAGCTTAGTTGTAGTGATGACCAACTAACTATGTTAGATGATGACTAAGTGTTTTGTCACTACAATGTCAAAACCATAATGAGATTAAAAATCTCCCCCTTTGACATGAGTGGCAAAAACACTTTGTCATGGCATATATATTCTTTCTTCATGCATAAGTCAGACAATGTATAATCTTCTGCTCGGTCTCTATATAAAATTTCAAAACCTTCAAAATTTGCAAGAATGATGTCATTTCCTTGTTATGTTACCCCCTTGAGTAAATACTTCATTTCTATTCTATGACTCCTTTGAGTAGATACCTTAAAAAATTCTCAGAATTTACAAAATCTTTAAAATCCCCCTTTTTGATACTTATGTCTATGAGAGTTGTACACTGACTATAAATTTATCCAAGAATGGCTTATGTACTTCCATTATGATTCCCAAGTGTGGAATCCTAATTTTCTCTAGTTGCATCAAGTGATTAAATATGTATTTCTAAATTTGCTACCATATCCACTAGACCTTCTTGGGTAGAAAGATGAGAATCTTTCTTCATCAATGTCTCTACAAGGGCTAGTTCCTTCTGTAAAACTTCCATGTGTGGAGTCAACATGGACTATATTATGATAAGAGTTGATCTTATAATTGCATCTTTTTCTTGTAACTTGACAAGCCTTCCCTATGTCAATCTTAGTCTTTGAAAATGTGATTGACTAGTGCCAAGAAATATCACCAATGAAGATCCAACAAACCTAAAATCTCCTTATGACTAGTCAATTTCTTGTTGAGTCTCTTGGGTAAAGCTATCAACATTACATAGTTTACTATATAAAGAGTAAATGTTCTCCAACACTTTCTTCACACTATCTATTTTAGTTGAAAAATCAACTTGTCTTAGTTCTATAGCACTTGAAATCTTTTCCATGACCATAGTGTGAAATTTCTTCTCAGACCATTCCAATAACTTTACATTGGTCTCTATGTCATCATATTTAATTTTATCAATTATATGTACAAGTTTCTCTAAGATGGGCTTATGAGACAATGAGTTTGAAATATCAAAAGCATCAATGCAAATATCTATTATTGCATGCAAAACCTATTTTTGCGTGTGCTCTCTTCTGAGCTTCACTTGATTTGATTTCCTCTATAGGGCCTCTTTTAGTATGTTCATCTCTTCCAATGTGATTTTTGTTGGATTAAATTGTGGTATAACAATCACCTCATCTAAGTTCACATCCTCCAATAATGTAGTTTAAATGCTCTTTGGTGTGCTTGCACTTGGCATTGATATCTATAATGGTGTAGCCTTAGTACTCAGTGTCTGAAGAGTCTAGCTATTGGGAGGAGTTGAAATGAATAGAAAAGTGACCAGTGTTAGAATTACTTCTTGCTCCTTAGTCTCAACAGTCATATTATCCTCTTCTACTTGATCATCCTCTTTCTAATTTTTAGCTTACTTTGGTGAGGTGGGTATAGGACTGGCTTCCTCACCCTTATTCTCTTCATTTCCTTCTTTGTCAATTACCACAAGTGCTAGTATACCTGAGCTTAGTAGACTAGCCAGTGATATAGCTGGTGTATCTACCTCTTTCTCTTTCATCATAATGACAAATGTTGGCATTGTAGATGGTGCATTGGTAAGCTCATCTTTCCTCTCCAAAAGCTTATCCTGTGATATTGTTTGTTAATTTGAATCTTTCTCATTTGCCTCTACAACAAGTGGGAGCACAATAGACGCGTCTTGCTATTGTGTCACAATAGATGCAATCTTATCCTTTTGAGATTCATCAATCCTCACCAATATATGATTAATGCATAAAATTACAGTATTGGTGGGTTCTCTTTGCAATTTCTTAATATCATCATCACCGAGTGGATTAAAATTCTATGTGCTATTATCAATGATATCCTCAATAGTCAAAGAGTCCTATTGACTCTCTTTCTCTCCTTGTGGAGGATTGGTGCTCAACTCATTAACACCCATGGTTTCTTGTGTGTCATCCTAAGCTGTCTCATCCTGTTCTATTTCATTCTTCTCTACCTCTATTCCTTTCTTCTCTTCCACTATTTCCACTATTTGTGTGGTCAACCCATAGATTGTTTTCCAAAGTAATTTGGTCTAGTTTACCACCTCTTCAACTGTACTTCTCAAAATATGAAAGTATTTGTATTTAGGAGAAAATATCCCTTTGTGTTTCTCTATAGCCTTTGCAATCATTTTCTTATAAAATTCAATCATAACTTAAGCTAAAGTAGCTTCCTTAATTTGTTCTTTAGTCTCCATACTAAACTTACATTTCTACTCAACTCTTTCATATGTACTTTTAGCTTTTGAGTTGGAAATATCTAAAGGAGTAGTCTTAAAAACATCCATCATATCATAAATAACTTCTTCAATATTATGCTTATCTACATTGTCTAATTTATCAAAATTAATATGTGGAAATCCAGATAATTCTGCATTGTTCTTTACATTTTGACATAGATTATCAATATTAGATGAAGGATTGTGGCTTACCACTTTGAATTTATTGATGTCATACAATTTTGTCCTTTCATCATCTAATTTCTCCTATGGCTTATATTTCCTTCTTATTTTCTTAGCAAGCTTGCTTGAATCTGCTATATCATCCTTCCTTTTCCCTTTTACATATTATGTTTCCTTGGCTTGTATAGTGGAAACCCTTGTGGTTGACCTTGTCAAAGGTGCAACTAGCTTCTATTTTTTTTTATTTTCTACCTTCTTAGATTTCTACCCTTTCTTCTACTATGCTTTCCTCTTCTTTCCTTTTTCTTTGGATTCTTACTCAACTTCCTCTTCATCTTCTAAGCTTGATCTTCACCTTGTCCTTGTGTTATTTGTAGAGGTTCTTCTTCTCCTTCTTCTTCACCTTCACCAAACTTCTCTTTCAGTTTCTTCACCATTTTCTTTTTCTTTTTGATGATGGTGGCTATTTGCAAGTTAATAGTAATCCTTGACTTTACTCTATCATAATTTTTGAATGATGTAGCATCCTTGTCTATTTCTTTTGCCATCAATGCATCGATAGCTACTGATGATTCATCAACATTTACCTTATAAGGTAATGGTCTCAATCATCTAATCCTTGGAGTAGCTACCTAAACATATGTATAGTTAGCATCTACTAGGAAACAAACACCATTATAATGTTGCTCCACTAGAGACATAAGAATTCTTTATCTCTGCTTCATTGACTTCTTAAAGAATTCAAAATAGCTGGTCATTGCTAAATCAATTTTTTTTACCTAACTGCTTAATATACTCCCCTATCTTCTATGTAACTGACAAATTTTTCTTTTAAACTACCTTTCCAAATGTAGGAAAAGTATTTTGGACATTGAAGAATATGTAGATAATGACTGAGCCAAATTTACATTGTGAATTCTTTACCTTTCTAATAGCTTCTAGGTTTTTTGATAATTACTAAAGCTATAGCTTAGCTAGGTTGTAGCTGTGATCACATTTAACAATCTTGTAACCTAGGTCCATGACACTACATGGTATAGTGTTGAGTCTACTAGACTAATAAAATCCATGTGCTATCACATGCACTATGAATGCAATTATATGGTTTGTAATGGTATCAATTGACTTACCCCTCTTGTTCCATACTGCTCCAATGTTCTTCTTAATTACTTCCTTGGTATCACTCCTCATGGTCTTGGGTCTATCTAGGGTAGGATAACCTATAACCCTATTAATGATTCTTTTAGAAATTTTGACAAGACCACCCTCTAACCATAGTTAACTATCACGAGTTCTGCTCAACACTATCTTATCCATTTCGTGTTGAACATCTAAGGGAAATATAGGGCACACGTCAACCTTTTCTCTCTACAATCTTGTTCTCCTCCTTCAAGACTCCATTCTCACATAACATTTGGTAGGTCTCCCTGATCTTTAGGTCTCTTACTTCATGTATCTTGCACATATAACAACACCTAATATCGTGAATTATCAAAACCTTCAATGGGATCATTCATAAAGCACTTGATGGGTCTCCCTTATAGGTGATTTTAGGTATAGCTTTACCAACCAACTATACATTCATAACCTCTTGACCTTTCTTTCTCTCTACCGTTGAAGAGCTCGCTGCCATTTTTGCTATCTAGGATTTGCAAACTTGACACTAGTGAAAAACCTTTTGAATCAATGAAATAGTATCATGTTGCAGTAGAATCTTGTTTATATTCATTGAAATCCTCTTCACAACTTTCCTTCTTTCTCTTTGATCACTTGGTAAGTGCAAATGACTCAAAAATAGAATATATAACCTTGAAAACCTTACAATAAATGCTTAGTGCATATACACCTACAAGCTTGACCATTAAAGGATTTTCAAAATGCTCAATTAACATAGTATGATACCTTCATAACTTGGTAGTAACTACAATTCTCCAATACTTGACAAGAACACAAAATATAACATATTGATAGATTAAATCTTTCTAACAACTTCATTGCATCTTCATTCATGCTGATAAATCCTTTTCATTTCTCAAATTCTTGGAACTGATGCAAAATATATCATTTCAAAGTTAGTTCCATAAATACCTTTGATTGCCTAGTTAGGGGTGATGTGATCACTTGATCCATTGGATAAAGTGATCGCATCTTGGCTTGATGTGCTGAAATCTTCCTTCTTTCTCCATGTCTTATTCATTTACATCTTTTTCTTTTTAGCATCGATCTTTGCTTTGCCTTTGTTGAATTCATTGCTCAGTGCAAGTGATTGAGTTGGGAAATTTTTGCTTACATGAATGACATTAAGACAACTAAAGCACACAAAATCTCCATTTAGCCACTTTTTGTAATTGTCTCTAAAGTGAGTCCTTGTGAAATTTATAACAAATGACCATATTCTCCACAATAGTGAGAACTGTACCTTGTTTTATAATCCCAATTGTAAGAATTTCCATGATGATGTACCTTTGTTTGTTTGTTTGATGTTCACCTAGATTTAGATCTAAATTCATATGCTTTGTATCCATACTTCTGATAGTTGTAACAATATCCTTCAAATTTATGAGTGTTGATGGTCTTTGTCCTGCATTCATGTGCCTAATATCCTTTCTTCTTTTAGTTATAGTTGTGTCCTCTATTTTTTTGCTTAGGTGTTTGGCTAGTGTTACTCCTACAAACATTTGTTGTATGACCTAATTTTCCACAATGATGACAAGTGGGTTTGTTGGTCTTTCCCTTATTATTCCTTTTCTCACCACTTTTAGATGATTCTCCTTCCTCAGTAGTAGAATATCCCAATCTAGCAGTATCATCATTTTTCCTTGGTGTATCATCAGTTTCTCAAAGTAATTTATGGATTCACTAGGTTTATTGAACCTTTCAATAAATTCCTTTTCTACTTCCAATTCATTTTGTAGTAGGTCATTTTGTGATTTCATGGTTGTAATCTTGATGTATTTCCTGTTTAATTCTTGATTTGTAATTAGTAATTGATTCATTGTGTCTAGTTGCATATTTGCCAATTTTTGCACATCTAATGTCTTCTCCTCAAGTTTGTTTACCAATATTCTTCTATCTTCTTCAATCATGACTTCGTCTTCATCAACATTATTTTTTCAGTTCAATTACCTCACACAACATAATTGATTGAGTTTCTTGTTCCCTTTTTAGATTTGTGACTTCTTCATTTAGGGCATTATTCTTTTCCATCAGATCTAAAATTGTTGCATCAAATTCTTTAGAGTTCTTGTCCTCAAATAGTCTAGTAGTGTTTTCTTCTTGATATTGAGTTTCATTTTTTTGAATGACCAATCCCTTTCTTCTTTTCAATGAATGCTATAGTTCATCTCTTGCCTCCTTAAGTTGATGTAGGGTAATATGTATTTTAATCTTCTAGTTCTCAATAGTCTTTTCCAATTTGTAGACTTCCATCTTTAAGATCTTTCCTCCAAAGCTATCAAACTTTACTTACTAGAGAAAAGAGCTCTAATACCAATTATTGGAAGTAATGATGGGAAAGTAAGTTTTGAGGATGGGCGGGGGGGGGGGGGGGGGGTGGGGCGATGAATCAACACTTAAAACTTTTACCTCTAAAAAATTTCACCATTCATCTATCCCATAGCTTAACATGTAAATTGAAATATGTATGTGTAATCACCTAAAAATGGTCATCTAGACTATTAGCCCCCTTCTCAACATCTTGGCTAAATTAATTTAATTATTTATCTAGACCAAATTGCTAATAATCAATTTATTTGATTATAACCTATAGTTTGACTATGCTATCCTAAGTTCATTATTTGATTAAAAGAACATGTCCCCTTTTAATTAAATAAAACACCCCATTCTTCTAACCCACTTAAAGTGCACACATAAAGTCATTTTTCTATTTTACAATTAAAAGAAAAGGCTTGTGAGACTTTTGTCTTATGTGACAAGTCAACTTATATTCTATTGGTTGACTTGTGTGTGCACATGGATCACTCCTATTTTCAAATTCCACCATTGATCATCCACCATCTTCATCTTGATCTCTACCATCCGTACAACTTTAAAAGGGAGAGAGCTTTCCCCCTCAATCCATCCTCATTTTGAATATTGTTATGTTGCAGGTTTTCTAATAGGTTTCTTTGGAGCTTTGTGGAGAACTTCTATTTCTTGTCTACATTCTCTCATACTATAGCATTTTAGCTTAGATTCATGTTGCATGTTAGTTTAGTTTCTATTTTGCAACAATCTATCTCACATAGCTTAATATTTGAATTGTAAGACTCTCATCCATGCTTAGAATAGCTACACTTTTCATATTCATTCTAGTTTAATCTTTAGTTGCATTGCATTCTTGAGGAACTCCTTGGGACATTTGCATTCTTGCATCTTGTCTTTGGAACCTCCCATTGCATGGTTTACTAGCAAGAAGAGCATCTCTAAGGCTCATATGAGAGCTTTCTCATTCTTGAAATATAATCTCTTGCACTCTATGGATAGGGAGCTCTAAGATGACATCCAAGCATTCCAAACTCATGGAATCATTTGGATAGAAGGGTTTAGAGTGGGACACTTTCGAGTGTACAGTATGCATGCATCACATCCATAACATAACAAAAAATATTTTGGTTACCAGAAACCCTCTAAGGAGGAGGTAAAACTGGAGTGGGGATGACACCCACAACTATTCACTACTACAACAATAAAGTATGGCCAATTATGGATACAAAGTTTTAATCATAATCTATGATCTACCCTATGAGAGGTCTACCCTATTCAAGGCTTACAAAGACTATTAGGTCTTACCTTGACTAAAGGATTTAAATTCACAATTAAGTAAGCACTTTGTTAGGAGTTTTACAAAAGTCTTTTTAGGACTACTCTATTAAGAGATTTACCCTATATCACTTGTTAAAATGATTCAAGACTTGATATTTTGGTTAGCACCTTTCTACTAGATCTCAAATCTCCTCTTTACAATCTGTATCTTGATCCTCATGACCTAATATATCTTCTCTAACCTTTCACTACTTGACTTCACAATAGATCTATTCTCCTTAACTGATTCTTCTCTACTGCTCATTAAACTATCCATTTTCTCCATGCCTCTTTCACAAAAGATACTCTCCTTAGTATCTTCCTTTTCATGCATACTCCTCCTTAGGGTTTACTTCTTTAAGTAAGCATCTAGAGACTGTTGTGCTGTCGAGCCTAATTAGAGGTTTATTCAGCATAGTTTCCCCCCAGATTATTTCTAAGAGGATTTGGTGACAACACCCCCAAGAAAAGGTCAAGGGGTAGCACCCCTATGGGGTCCTTACATTGTAAGAGTCATCGACTTCTATATTTATAGATTGGATGACTTATTCTAGCCCTAATTTTGAAAGCGGTAAAAAACTTGTATAAAAAGGATTAGGCTTAGGCAATGTTGATATTGGACTTCTTGTGGCATTACTAAGCTATAAGGGATTGTGGATTATAATCAATGGATAATAATATTGGTCTTGCTATTGGTGGACATAGCCCAAGGATTGGGAACCATGTTAACTGTTTGTGTCTTGTGTTATCTTTTGTGCGATCTATTATTTTCTAATATTGGTTATATTTGCATATAACTATTATTTTTGTCTAAGGTTAATCCTAAGAAGTGACATCAGAGCCAAAATGTCATCATTTTTTTAGCTAGACCATTCTCATAATTGGTTTTTAGCTATCCTCTAAAGGAAGGTCTCATGATTGAGTGGGAGTGATGGAAGATGAGGGCAAGCTGAAGGTTGAGAAATTTAATGGGCAAAACTTTCAGTTATGGAAGATGAAAATGGAGGACTATATTTATTAGAAGGATTTATGGAAGCCATTGGAAGGAAAAACCAAGAAATAAGGAACTATGATAGATGAGGACTGGGAGATTTTAGAAAGAAAGGCACTTGAAAATATTCAATTATTCTTTGTACCATTAGTGACATTTAATATTACAAAAAAAAAGATGACAAAAAAGTCGATGAAAACCCTAGCAAAGCTATATGAAAAGCCCTCTGCTTCAAACAAGGTATTTCTCATGAAGCATTTATTTAATATGAGGATGGGAGAATGTGGATATGTTGAAAATTAGTTAAACGAGTTTAATACTATTACTAGTTAGTTATCTTCTATGCAATCTATTATTTTCTAAATGTAATTACTATTTTTGTCTACACAATTAACTCTAACAAGTGGTATCAAAGCCTGAAGATCATCATTTTTAAAGCCAGATTGTCATCATCATCATCATTTTTTTTGTGATCCTCTGCAGGAAGTTCTCATAGTTGAGTGGGAGTGGTGATAGACAAGGGTAAGCTGAAGGTTGAAAAATTTTAATGGGCAGAACTTTTAGTTATGGAAGATGCAAGTGGAGGACTATCTTTATTAGAAGGATTTATGGAAGCCATTGGAAGGAAAAAGACAACAAATAGGGAACTATGATAGATGAGGACTGAGATATTTTAGATGGAAAGGCACTTGGAAGTATTCAATTATGCTTGACATCAACAGTGATGTTTAACATTACAAAAGTGAAGATGACAAAATAGTTGATACAAACACTAACAAAACTATATGAAAAGCCCTCCACTTCATACATGATATTTGTCATGAAGCTTTTATTTAATATGAAGATAGTAGAAGTTGGATTTGTTACAGATCATTCAAAATATTTTAACACTATTACTAGTCAGTTATCTTCTATGAATATTAATTTTGATGAATAAATTAGGGCTATCTTGATTTTGTGTTCTTTTCCTAAAAGCTGGAATGACTTGGTAATGGTTTTGAGTAATTATATTTCTAGATCTAATATCCTAAAATTTGATGATGTGATTGAAGTTATTCTAAGTGAGGAAACTCATTTGAAAACCTTAGATGGATCTACATCAGGAAGTGCTTTGAACACACAAAGTAGAGGTAGAAGATTTGAGAGAGGAAATAATTTTGGAAATCATGGGAAATTAAGAGGAAAGTCAAAGGGGAAGAGGTCTCAATCTAGAGGACCAAGAAATTGATGGTACTATGGGAAACCAGAGCATAAGAAGAAAGACTATTGGAATCAAAAGGATAATGAAGGAGATAAACCAGAAGGGAACAAGGAGGCAAATGTGGTAAGTAACAAATTTGAAGAAGATGCTTTGCTTCTTTCTTTAGATAGTGCTATTGAATCATGGGTTTTAGATTCTAATGCTTCATTTCATGCTACACCCCATAGAGGTTATTTTATTGATTATGTCCAAGGGGATTTTTGGATTGTTTATTTGGGAGATAATGAACCTTGTTAGATTGTTGGAAAGGAAAAAGTTAACATTAAGTTACATAATGAGAATCATTGGCTACTACATGAGGTAGGACATGTTCCAAGGTTGAGTAGGAATTTAATTTCAACATGCATCTCGGTGATGAGGGCTATGTAGTTAATTTTAATGATATAAATTGGAAGGTTTCAAAAGGTTCCCTTATAGTTGCACAAGGTGTGAAAGTAGGCACCTTATATCTTTGTACAGGTCATAATATTCCTTCTACTTTGATTGTTTTAGAGAAAAATGAATATTTAGGAACAATTGATTTAGTTGAGAAGGGAGAACAAACAGTTGCTATAGATTCTGATACAATGCTATGACACAACAGACTTGGGCACATGAGTGAGAAAGGTATGAAATTATTTCATTCAAACAAATTTTTACTAGGTTTGAAATGTGTTAACATGAATTTCTATGAAAGTTGTATTTATGGAAAACAAAAGAGAGTGAGTTTTGTGAAGAGTGGGAAGGAAAAGAAAAATAAGAAATGAGAGCTTATGCATATAGATGTATGGGGACCAACTCAGGTATCTTCTCTTGGTAGCTCTCATTATTA